>JAJMSK010000031.1:0-127213 GCA_030578555.1 Diutina neorugosa | reverse complement strand
TGGTATGTGGCAACCTGAGGGGGCCCATCCGACGGTAGCTGGCTGTGATGACGGTGTGCCTGTGGTCTCAATCATCGTGTATTGAGATCTCCTCATCGCTGGATCTCGATTGTGAACATGGTATGGGTTGGTCGTAGCATTGATGGTGATCGAGACGAGCCAATACGTCACTAATCAGTATCACAGTCCGATGGAATGTTTACATTCCAATCCGCGAGACTGTGATATAGATCTTCCTCCTTGTTGTTAGATGGGAGTCTTATATAATGATAGATCTATAATATATTGGTACATTAGTGACCACACATTTGTTAAACCACACTTGTATGTTATTACTCAATGATATCACTTTACTTCCCACTGTTTGTTTACCTTTGATTGGTAGTACTACCAATGTAGTCTGGTATACTGTCATTATCGTTTCGATCCTATTAATCGACTTAATCGCTGCTCGTCTAAGTCTACATTGTCTTCAACTAGTTTATAGTTCATTGTTCATTAACTAATTTAATCAATCGGTTCAAACATTCTCCAGTCAATCCACCACCATCTCTTAGCCTTGGCTTGGGCGACTTCAGCGCCATCGGCAGCGGGGGCGGCAATGGCAATGGTGGCAATGGTAGCAATAGCAAAGGCTTTCAAGTTCATGATAGTGATATTTGGTCGACGTTGGGCGGGTATATATGCCAATTGAGTGGGTCGTCAATAGGTGTCTCAACTAGGAAGGTATGCTGCTTCAACCATTGAGTGGCATGCAAACACACCGGAACCGACCACATTCAATAACATCGTCCAATTGGTTTCAAATATCGCCCTCGAATGCTGGATATCATTCGTATGTTGCTTTGCTCGATCATCAACCAGACCGTGAGAACGGAGGGAGGCTCTCCAGTTGAATAAGCAGCAAAAAGCAAAGGCCATGCAAGTAAGTCACACCACTCCACATTATTCATTCTATACTAACTGATGAGAAGCACTTGCCAGCTCACAACGTGTTTTTTCAATTGAGTGCCATGAAGTGTTTATGACTTTTCGATATGGAAGCCAAAGGGAAACCATTGTACAGTTTGACAACAAGAAATAGCCCCACAAGGTTCACATAACTTGGACGTGGTTTGTCCGATGCTCCTCGTCCCATGATCACAGATGATGTTTCAACGCTGGCTCTCAGAGATGTCTTTTGTGGGCAACACGATAACTTTAGCTCCAAGTGATATCGTCAGGGGACCGGCAAAACCAAATTGCTTCAAACGACCTGAAACAGTGAATGTAGCAAAGCTGTTCCACAAATTGATCCGTAATGTTTGTTCGCTTTAATAGTTGGAGCCTTCCGTAACCATGAAACTATGGGACGCCACAATGGAAAGCAGACTCAGCCGCGTGTACAGTAAAAGAGTATTAACGGTAGGGTTTAGTCGTTTTTGCCGGGCAATCTCTTGTTATTCGGATTGGAAGTCTCCGAGTGTCGTTCTCATCGTCCTTGCTAAACAGTGCGGCTCCACACGTGCACTCACACCAACATGCCCTGAACTCCAAGAACTCTCCATCAGTATACAATCCGGGCCACTCGCAGTCAAAGTTAGAGCGTTGTTCGAACGACTACGTTTGAACATTCTGTGTGTCGTCTTGCCGTCACTCCCTCAGCTTACTGCGCAAACTCCCACACAGCACAAGAACCGAAGTCGAGCAACTCTCGAAATGGAACTTCATGAAACTTTAAAGATACTGAATCGTTTCATCTATCCGCACATTTGTGTCTTAGTTTCCTTTATGGTTTATCATTGCTTTGTTTTAGGCTAACGAAGAGATAAATCGGTACTCAAGGCTATATGAGTAAGATGGGTCAATTCACAGGATGAGTGGTATCCCTTTTGATATTAGTTAGTGGTTACGTGGTTTTGATTAAGTTTCCTTTGATAAAGATCCAGCATTGAGTCACGATGAAGATCGTGTTTGGTTTAAGTAATAAACTAGTAGCTTACCCGAATTAACTATAGACGTAGTCTCTATCACTCTAACATACGAGTAAGCGGTTTAGCGAACAACGCAATAGTCTCCACACTTGACGTATTCGCTAATACGATAAAATTCCATTATCAGTTTCATGTTGGCGTAACAAGTCGGGTCTGAAGTCCACTTTGTCATGAAGATATAAAGACGGAACCAATGCTCCAGAGCACCCCAACTGCTCCATCGTTGCAGGACTAGAACACTCGACATGCTCACATCGTGTTCCTTCTTCGAAACTCAAAGCACTTTCTTTCCAATTAGCACTGCACAATCTGACCTGTCTCACCGAAGCAGGGATCGTAGGCCGATATTGGTGGTTGCCCGAGAAACCAAGACTATTAATACTCAACGATCTGAGCTTATTGCATCGTTCAAGATTGACCGGAACGCATAATTCCTCCACATATTCATCATCCCAGGTACTTCGATTGCCACTGAGGAGCAAGTTCCCCAACAGGAAAATAGACAATTTTTCCACCATGTGAGGAACACCCTGTTTTCTACCAGCATCGTAAAGATGTCCACAGTGTAACTCTTGACACTCAACGTTACTTGTATCAATCAACGTCGACAGGACTTTGAGAACTTTGGCTTTGATATGGGGGGCTCTGCCCTTCAAGTCACAAGTAGTCATTGACACCTCATCCGCTTCAATCGATAATTTGTGAAATTCCACGCAACCAAGGCTTATAGATTTGAGGCGGTGGCCAATGTCAATGTACTGGGTTGTACGACTAAGGTAAAGGTCTCCAAGTCGAGGGAAGTTGCCCAAACGATCATAAAAGTTGTCAGCATGCAACTTCACTAAACTCGGGACTTGAAGGTCGATGGCCATCACCCAATTCAATTTCAATGATGTAAGTTTGGGACAATCGACGTTGACATAGTCCGCACTATGAATCAGCAAGCTTTTAAGCGTATTTGATTTCAAATAATGCATGCTAGAACCGCGGGTTCCATTTGAGCTCATTAACTCATATTTTAACACCTCAAGCTGTGGCGGAATGTCCTCGATGACGTGACTCAGCTTTATCACCAATTCCTTCAAGTTCGGCGGTAAGCGGAAGTGTTTAGTGAGAGGATGGTAAAACTTCATCTGCAACAGCTTCAATTGTGGAAATAACGTCAGCAATGTCATGTTATCAATTGTGAGCGCTTCCCCCTTAAGAAGCTCCAACTGAGCCATTTGTTGGCGGGTAAAGAGCTCAGTGACATCGACATCTTCTTCACTATAGCCGAGAAACGTAACACTGACAAGATTGGGAAAGTCGATACCCTTTAAGCTTGGAAAACCAAAATCAAGTGTAATTTCCCGCAACTTATCGAACCTTGTGATATTAGGCATACTGTCCACGTGAACCGTTTCAATTTGTGACCAAGGGATATTTACGATCGTCGGTTGGTTGATACCCTGGCGCATAAACAGGACGTGCTTGAGGTTTGTAAGAGACGTGGCGTCGACGGGATGCGAGCAGTCTGGTCCCATAACGATAGTCGTCATCAGTTGGGGCAACGTAATCATCTTCTGTTGCTCACAACCTTCAATCTCAATGTCGGTAAGGTTGGTCAAATGCTCAAGGCTTAGTGGCAGCTTGAGATAGCATTCATTGAGTGAAAGTCTTTTCAAAGACACGGGAATGTCGTCAAAGTGAATTTTAACACGCCTGAGATTCAAGGCGACAACGTTACCGTTGATGCCCTGAAGGCTAACTCGAGAATCAACAATTCTTTTATCATGGCTTCTATACACCGTCAACGACAACAGCTCGAAATCCAATTGTTGAAGGTGCCATTTGGCCTTATTCCATAGAGCAATGTGGGTATTAACGACAATGTGGCACGACGGAAGCTTGGCGTACGTGTAGAAATCGATTTTATCGAGGTCACCATCAATAACTTCTTCGGGGGTGACCTCGACAACTTGACTCTTGAGATAGGTGATCGTGTCAACTTTAAGGTTCCTCAAGGGAAAGGGAATGCTAATGTAAAAGCGACACACCAGCGGAACGTCGAGGTGGAAATAGACTTCATAAAGAACTTCTGACGGGAGGCGCTGAAGCCATTGATAGAAATCAACGATGGGTGATTGGCGAAAGCATAACATTCGTGATTTTTGTAAACATCATGTCGCACTTAACGCACAATAACATTCTCATCCCATTTGACCACTTGTTATTAAAAATGTCTAGCGAGTTACTTCTACGCCGACTGTGGCTAACGTCGGATTTGTCTATGTCACCAACCACTTCGACATTTCGATAATCAGCGCAATTGACTCAGCGCCATCGAAATCCCTTGTTTGCTTCTCGAACAGCTATTGAATGTCCTACGTGCTTGACCCTATAGTCAATCAACCGAGCTGACCGAAACTTTGCTTTCTTTAGCAATGGATCGTCTATGGCGCTAACGGTTGACTTTTCAAAGGTTGGGGTAGTTAGATAAGGACAACGCAAGTGTGGCTTGAAAAGAAGGGAGTGTGGCGTACTAGGCCAAATTTAATCTGGCGAGGCATATAAGATCATCGAGATTGCCTAACGATAACAACAATTATGTCGTTCAGACCTCGTGGATCCGACTTCTTCGAACCTGTCAACCAAAATCGCTCTCACCCGCTTGGGCGTTTTTACCAACTTGATCCGGAAGCTCGCAAGAATGTCAAGTATCCCGGTTATTTAGCTCCAACAAAGCAGGAGGAAGTCGGTAAATATCGTCGCTTTGAAAACCCCAATCACAAGAAGAACGATCGAGGCCATTTCGGTGATGCTCAATACAGAAACCTTTTCCCTAATGGTACCGATCAGTATAATCACTTCGATCTTAGTCCTGACTTGGGTACCGAGATTGACGATGAGCAGTTTCAACTTTCCAGCTTGAGCGCGAAGGGACGTGATGACTTGGCTTTGTTTTTGGAAACCAGAGGATTGGAGTTTTTCGACAACAAGACTTCAGAGATAAAGGACCAAAGTTTGCGAAAGAGTTTGGTGAGCACTTTGGTCCTCTTCACATACATCCAGTCAGTTTTTCTGCTGAGGATCATGGTGAGCTTTTGACGACTTTCAGACCAGCTGGATCTGGCGATAGATATGACAAGTTCTACGAAGATAGCACTGAACTGTTTTACTGGCACTCGGATGTCAGTTTTGAAGCTTACCCGTCGTCGTTTCTGTTCTTTGTGGCGCTTGAAGCGCCTCCGCTGGGTGGAGATACGGTTTTCATCGATTTGAGAGAGGCGTACCGTCGATTGAGTCCTACTATCCAAGGCTTTTTCGATACATTAACCGTGATTCATTCCAATGTTTACCAAAACAGACTAGCGGAACATGCCGGTCAGCCGGCTCGAGTTGCCGGTGACTTATACACGAAACACCCCTTAGTACGAGTACACCCGGTGACGAAGGAAAAGCTGTTATTTTTCTCCCGTGGTTTCATCCAGCGAATTGAAGGTGTCAAACGACAGGAACTGGACTTCATTCTCAACTTTTTGGTGGACCATGTCACTTCAAATCCAGAGTTCCAAGTGCGGGCGTTACATCGTGGTACTGATCTGAAGTCAGTGATTGCGTGGGATAACAGATTTTTGTTACACACTGCTACGTTGGACTTTTTGCGACACGAGACCGGCAACCGCCATCACTATCGAATCACGGTATTGGGTGAAAGACCTTACAATGATGTTATCGGCGACGGTGAAGGAAACAAAGATGAGGAAACCTCTAAGGAAGATGGCACGCTCACCCCACCCACGGAGAAAGATTAGTACTTTCCAAGAATGAATGTCCATGGTAAGGTCTATTTTATAGTAAGTCAATCGTATAGCTGAACGTTACCCCGAATACTAGTGACCACGACCTCACATATAAAGAGTAGGCGTATATGAATAGGCAAGAGCGACTGAGAGTTAATGGCGTATGCGGATTACATCGTTCACTTTCAACGGATCAAATCATGAACTGTGTAATGAGTACCCAGTATTCGTCTGCTGTAGCGGATGACATCAACGTGGCAAAGCCCAAAGTACAAAGAAGGAAAACGATGAGCATAACGAAGTTTATGGTACCTTAGTATGATATCACCCTGCATACCTATTTTTGGGTGGATCATGTTTTCAGTTCATGTCAAGGAAAATTTCTATTTTTATGTGTTGCGTGCATTCGACCGAGCTACATTTGAAAAGTCCGCACTCGGCTATTCCCGCCAGTAAGTCAATTGCGTGCCCAATGCCGCATTGAGTGCTAACAATGCATAGACGAAACCAATTCTTTTTTTCGAATAACTAATTCCTCCAGTTTAGTGGATCCTGAATAAGCCCCATCCGTATATCTGTGAGCACTAAAAGTCAACCGAGACATGGTGCATAAAAAGCGCAAATATGAGCCCTGTGCCTTATATCCGAGGTCACTTGCAGTTTTTGCAGCCACTCAACACTACGTCATAGTTGAAGAATTTCAATATATAAATGGCTCCCTTTCAACCCAGTTTCTCATCAATCAATTGACAACAATGAAGCTTGCTTACTTCCTCTCCGCTTTACCCGCTTTGGCTTTGGCCGAAAAGACTTTCGGGGCCTTGACCGTGCGCACTGGAACTCAATTCCAATATGGTGCTCTTTCGGTTAAGGACGGCCTCGTGCACATCAATGATGGTCAATCCAACATCGAATGGGTGCTTAAGGATGACGGCTCGTTGTGGGATGCTAACTCGAAGAAGTTCCTTGTCGTTAATGAAAGGGGCGAGTTGTCCACCTCTGACAAGGCCGAGAAGATGTTTGCTGTCAGTGAAGGTTACCTTTGGTACGATGCCGAGTCTGGCTTCTATGCTTGTCCTAGAAACGATGGCAAGTACCTCCTCTCCAAGAAGGAATGTCAAGGTGGTACTAACCTCGCGGTGTACGTGACTGGGATCAAGGACGTCAACGAAAAGACTCCTGAGCCTACCATCACCAAGACCATTTTGCCTACTCCCATCGAGCTCACCACCACCATCACTCCCATCAGCATCATCAAGGGCAACAAGAAGACGGTGACCATCACTTCTACCAAGAAGATTGAACCCACCGCTGTGGCAGCATCGAAGGACAACTTTGGGCTTGTCGCCATTCGTTCGGGATCTCAATTCCAAAACCTGGCCATCAAGAAGGTCGCGGATCACCCTCATGTGTTCCTGGTCGGTGGTTCCGATGGTGATGACTTGACTTTGACTCTTGCTACCGATGGTTCGTTGTATGACCAAGAAGGCCGCGGGATCTTTGTTGGTGAAAATGGCGATGTCGGCAATGTTGACCCTTGGGGCCAACAACTGGCCACTCAAGGATTCCTGATCAAGGATGGTAACTTGTACTACCAAAACGAACAATCATTCTACGCTTGCCCTGGTGGTGAAGACAAGTTCTCGCTCACGGTGAAGGGTTGGGACGGATGCACTGGTATCCAATTGAAGGTCTTTGAATAGATTCAATGGCTTAGAGTACGACTTATGGTTTTATGTAAATGCATGTTATGATTGGTATCGTTTTAAAGAAGCAATTTGTGTGGCTTGTATAAGTTATACTACACTTGTACTGGAAGAATAGAAAGTGATTTGTAGAACTGCCTCTTGTTTTACGGAACTAGCTTCTCAGACTGTAGGTTGAGAGATAACTGCGAATTCAACTTATAAAAATATTCCTCATAATGACCTCCATGGCGTTATAAGCCACCGCATCATCATTCAAGGAGTTGGCTAACACGGAACTTAATAAAAATAGAAAGAAATGCCATCTCCTCTACAAGCAATTGATGAAATTCCAAAAAAGTGATTCCGCCCGGGCTCGATCCGGGGACCTCATCCGTGTTAAGGATGCGCCATAACCAACTAGACTACGGAACCTTTCTTGACAAATAACGGTCAAAGTGGTAGCAGTCGTATTGGCTAAGGTGTGATTTTGAAATTTTTAAGGTATACGTCCTCAATTTTTACTTTAACATGATCGCTATAACTTAATGACGAAAATTGTGAAGCCCAGCGTCAAATACTATCGATAGGCTCGAGAATCATGAAAGCGAACATCCTGTTTTGGAAAATAAATGTGCTCATGAGTGTTTGTGTACCGTTTGCCCCAGAAATGGAAATTAAAGTGCTCAACCATATATGGTAAGAATCCGACCCTTGTGCCGTTCGGACCGTTTACTAGAGAGGTTTCAACTTTTGGAGACTATAATTCGTTGATTAGAAGGGCCCTAAATACACTATACTGCTAAAATCCCCTTAAGGGCCCTACAATCTCGGTACGGCTAGTCATTGTGAGTAGCGCTTGGCAGCTTCTTCCCAATTGATGACGTTCCAAATCGCTTCGAAGTACTTAGCCTTAGCGTTCTTGTAGTCGAGATAGTAAGCATGTTCCCAGCAATCCACACCGACAATGGGCACAAACGAAGGAGGAACAACATCTTGGTTAGGAGTCGTGATCACGTCAATGGAACCGGTAGTCTTGTTCTTCACAATCCAAGCCCACCCGGAACCTTGGATACCAGCTGCCTTCTTGTTGGTTTCAGCGATCAATTCGTTCAACCCACCGAAGTCCTGCTTGATTTGTTTAGCCAAAGCCGAATCAGCCGGGGGAGCCTTGCCACCACCTTGGCTAGTCGGCGCCAAATTCTTCCAGAACAAACTGTGGTTCACGTGGCCACCACCATTGAAGTTAATGGCACGTTGAACTTCCACAACCTTGGGCACTTCACCTTTGGCCAGGTAGTCAGCAGCTTGCTCAATGGCAGCGTTGTACCCCTTCACATAGTTAGCATGGTGAAAGTTCAAATGAAGGTTCATAATTTGCTCGGAAATGTAAGGTTCCAACCCATTCAAGGGGTAATCAAGCTTGGGCAATTCCACAGACTTAGGTTGAGACATCTTACACTAGGGGTGATTGGTCAATTGATAAATCGAAATCGTTTACAGGGTTGCACTCGAGGTTTATATATAATGAAGTCGTGAACGCAAGCAATTATCCCCTCATGTCACATGACTTTCTACTTTCGAGCGAAACCCCTTGATTTGTAATCCTTATAGTTTACCATTTTATCAGCTGCTATAGGTGGTCTCATGGTGCATATACCTTAATAGTTTTGGGCCATAACCACGTTGACACAAAAATCGCGTGTCAAATGGGGATCAACGACAATGAAAAATTCACAGTTCATCGAATTAAACCAATTGAGGCTTCAAACTACGTTCAAATATCTTTAGCTCGACTCAATTGATTAATGGTTCACTGTGTAAGTGCAACACTTGCTTTTGATTATGAGCGCGTTGACTAGTCCCTACTGGTCTATCTGCACCATGATGAACTGACGGATTTACCAGACTCGGAAACGGATTTACACGGTTGTTGAATGCCATTCGGCATTCTGCAATTGTCACGTTCGAGGGCATTAGATGGAGTGTTCATAAATGCCAAAGAAAATAAGGTTTAGGTTGACATTGATAGAGTGGTATAAAAAGCCCCATTCAATGAAACTAGGTTTTGGGAGAGGCAAAAACGGTCTACAGTGAACCGTAGAATTCGAACCTCACTTTCAAAGACCCTCAATAATGTTTCCAGAGCCCATGCAGAGCGAGAACCCTTGTATGATGCTTCACATACCATATTGCATCGCTTCAATCGAGACCAAAGCGGCTGCGTCTTACCAGTAGCTGCAGAGACAATGCTGATTTCACAATTGCCGAGATCCATTATTGTCACAACCTAGACTATATTCTGTGTCCCCGTGTGTCAGTAATTGCTAATACCGAGTTGTAGCGTTGGCATGGAAGTTAAGGCACAAACTCATGAGCTTTCATACCGCCGCAACACAAAGCCATCTGTAATCATCAACCATTCTCATCCGCAAAGATCGCCAAGCGATTCTTTATTGTTTGAGTGACATCGATATAGTCTTGTTGAATCTGCTCACATCACTTCCAAATTAGAAAGGACCTCTTGATTTCATCGTTTACAATAAGGCATCACCCCAGTAATTTTTATTTGGATCAAAAATGACGAAATGCTACTTGACATCATCATAAGGGGTGTGGCGAGATACCCCTAGTTGCTTGAAAGGTCATAGGGAGTGAAAAGCAACTGATGTGAGCCACGAATGAAACTGTGGAACATGGAAATTTCACGCGTCAATCTGAATAAATCTGAGCTGGCTTCGAATGGGAAATCAAATCATGGTGGTTGGTACAAGTATTGATGCCGTTAATATTTGTCAGTTGCGCGCGACGGCGATGGATGTCTGTGATGATGGTCGTTGCCTCCACGAAGAGCTAGTAACCCATTACTATGCGTTATAAGCTGACTACCAACTCAACCTGTTTCAAACGAGAGATTGAAACCCTCAATCTATCCATATACATCACGAAAAGACTAGCTTCAAGTTGAAGTACAAGCTGGACCCCGGAAAGGTGGTATGTCCTATGCCAGCATCGGCTGACTAACTACACGTTTTCGTATTCAGCAAGTGGAACCATTACGTCGTTTGAAAGGATCAAACTCGCTACATTACTTGGGCTGAGTTGAAAGCTGAAGGCCATTTTGTTGTCACGAGAAACACTAAATGTGGTTTTAAAGACTGAAAGGCTTGTTAGCGTTTTCAAGTATGATGGTATGTGATTGCCATAAACAATTATGATAATTCATGACTAATATGTCGTCTCCTCATCCAGGTTTTCAGTGTGTCTTTTCCACCTGTCATACATTGAGCATATACACCTCTGGTTGTGACGCGAGCGATAGTAACTGAGTCATAAAGAAGATGTTCTTTCAGTCGAACCAAGATTGCACTGTTGCAGAAAGATTTCAATGACATGAGTCAAAATTCATTGACTTCATGAGTATCAAGGGTTTGTCATATCCGCAATTGTATTTCAGGTTGTACAATGAGTCCATCTTGGTCATAAGGATGTTCTTCATGAGTTTGCAAACCACTCAAGATCGTTTTGTCATCGTGAAAAGTCCGTAGAGATTTCTCATCATGTGTTTGATTGTGAGGCAGCCCACGCATTGAGCATCAATTGTGATGGAATGTTGTTCGGACAGTTAAACTTCCACGCATGATAACTTAAAAGCAAGAAGATTCAAAAATATACGCCTTTGCAAGGCAAAATTGAAAAATATGGTTCCACCCGGGTTCGAACCGGGGACCTCATCCGTGTAAAGGATGCGTCATAACCAACTAGACTATAGAACCAATTATGCATGTTGTACAATATGAGAACGTCTAAGTCAAAGTACGGAGCTCAAGCGGAGCTAGCGTACAATCACATGGGATGAGTCATAAGCATGTGCTAATGGGATTAGCATGTGTTACTGTAGATTAACTCATTTGGGAAAGTAGCCACGGATTGACCGAGGTTCATCCGTCCCAGACTTAGGCGCATAAATACGAGCCTGGGGCCCGTCGTAAAAGTAATCGATCACTACATCTTGTAAAGGAACCTGGCAGTTTCCCTTACTACCCAACCTGCGTCACCAGATTATACGACAATGCAAAATTTATGTTACGCTTTATGGGCTGGACTAGCTACCCTCTGCTATTTAAATTTTCAGAGTTCATTGGGTCTGGGGTGCTTCAACCACACCTGTTGATGTTTATATTGTGTCTGTATAAACAATTTGCCGTGAAAGTATATCGATTTAGCATTTCAGAGAAATTTGGCTAGATTTGGCTAAATTAGGCACTCACGAAAATAGTTTTGGAGTGAAAAACCAATGTCACTATTTCACAAATTGAAGAAGGGCATTGTCGTACATCAGCACTACATGTTAGTAACCGAATGATCGCCACTTTATTCCCAATTTTCGGATCATGCATTCTATCATAAAAAAAACTAAATTACTGGCAGCACAACTTGGACCAGAACCCTTTGTGTTCTTCTTCGGCGTCTTGTTGAGCGTAGTGATTTTGCGGGCGGTCGCCATACTTCATATTGCCGTTGGCATTGTCGGTGCCCAACCCGTGGCCCTGGTTGCCGGTGGCTCCAGCTGCCAGGGGCACGCGAGCTACCGCCAGTTGTCCTTGAGTCGTTTCTTGCTTTATCGGAGGCAACGGGCGGTTGACCAAGTGTTGCAACTTTTGTTGATGTAATTGAGCCGCCGACAATTGCTGGCCCAGACCCGGAGTGGTGTTGTTAGCAGCAGCTGCGGTTGCCAGTTGGTGGTGGCGTGAGCGCCGTTCGGCCCGATGACGGCGGTCGCGTTCATTGGGCGGGTTGGGGTGACCATACCCGTGTAAGTTGGGCTTTTTATTAATGGCGGCGTCCCAACCACGACCTCCGTTAAGATGCAACCAGTCGTAGTCGCCGTCGCATTGTTCACCTTGGTCGTCGAGCACCAGAAGCAATAACATGCGGTACTCTTCGTAGGCGGGTTCGGCGTCGAAGGGCAACAGCCGCACCGAGTCCAAGTATTCGGCGAATTGACGGGGCAACCCGTCGCAAAGGGCGATGGCGGGAGTGGTACGCTTTTTGTCGCCGATTTTTTCGTATTTTTGCTTGTTGGTGGGGGCCTTAAGACCTTGCCACGGCAATTGACCACGCAAGAAGTAGAAAAAGACGTGACCAAGGGCTTCGAGGTCGTCACGACGCAGCTGTTCGCGACCCAAGTGGGTGTTGATCGACATGTACCGAGCGGTACCACTCAACAGCTTCTTTTCGCGGTAAGGGATGTGTTGCTTGGTGCGCAGATCTCGGTACTGCTTGGCCATGCCAAAGTCGATGAGGTGGACCTTGTTTTCGTCGGGCATGCCTTGGCGACCAATCAAGAAGTTGTCGGGCTTGATATCGCGGTAGATGAGGTCGTGGCGGTGCACTTCTTCCACAAGGTTGAGCATCTGGATCGCCACTTGGACGACGGTCTTGACGGTGAACATGCGGCCGCACCAGTCAAACAAGTCTTCGAGGGAGGGGCCAAGAAGGTCGATGACGAGGATGTTGTGCAATCCTTCCTGGCCAAAGTAGTACGCGTTGGGGATGCCTTCCAGCCCTTGCAAGTGCTTGTAGGTCCGGTATTCATCGCGAAGCTGGGGGGCTTCGGTCTTGCGGGGTTCAAACTTGATGGCGACGGGGACGCCGTTTATTATGTTGGTGCCTTCGAAGATGACGCCAAACAGCCCTTCGCCAATCTTCTTGCCGATCTTGTAGTGGAGCCCCACCACCAGCGAGTTCAGCGCCAGCGCCAGAGACCCCAGGCCCAGCGCCATCTGGGGGTTGGTGGCAGCCGCTGCTGCAAGCGCCGCGGGGTTGGACATGGGACGGGACATCGCTTGTGGTCCCGTTTTCGCTGGTTGTTGATGAAGGTGGTGCGGGTGGGCGTGGGTGGCATTTTTTCTCTGGCGAAATCGGGGGGTGTGCCGTTACCAAATTTCGCCTGCAGGTAGACGGGGAAGAATCAATCGTCGTTAGGTCGTCGCTGGCCCGACAGGGCGTAGCAACCGCTCCAGTCGTCAATGGCTCCACCCCAGCCATCCCTTGACTAAGTGACAACCACCGAACCCTAAAGGGAACCTCGAGCTTCGGAATCTACGTTCCGTGGCTTCCGGGCTCCCCACCGTCATCGCCAGCTCTCTCGGGGGGCCTAACCTTCCCTAGCCATATCATCATCACCCGAATGGTGCTTTTTGATAGACGGCAGCTGCTGCGGCGCGGGCCTATTGCTGAAAACAGCAATGCCACCACAACAATGGGCGCCCGCACAAAAACAAATTTCGCCCGCATGGTGGGGACATGAGATACCTCCGTGCCCCACTCCATCAGCAACAGTGCGACCCCAGGGGACACGGCGATGGGGTGATGTTGGGGTTGCTATTGGCGATGCAGCCAGCCACGTCTTGGTAAGTGGAAGCGACGGGAGCTGAGCCTGGGCTCGAGGAACGCGATATCGGTACTGGTTGGTGTAGTAGCTGTGGTAGGGGGCTCGTGTGGCACTGTCTGCGCCCGATGCGTGGGAACGACAAGCGACGTGCCGGCGCTTGCGGGCGCTGCCGACGGGGTAAGGGAATTAGATAAATATATTGGGCTACAAGTGTCTGTAAAGAGTATTAGCGCTGGCGGGCGAAGGACACCGGTGGCGAAGGACCCGGTCAGCGCCGGCGGCGCTCCATCGCCTGGTGCTCGGCGATCTGCTGGTTCATCATCTCGGTGATCTTGCTATAGCTAGGGTCGTTCCGCACCACTCGGATACACCAGGCACCGAGGTTGGGCCAAAGCTTATAGATGTCCCGCTTGTCCTGGGTACACTCCTTGACCCCTTCCTCGTTGTCAAACAAGTTTTCGTACACGGGGAACAGCAAGATGATGTCGGCGGCGGTCAACTTGTCGCCGACAAAGTACCCGGTGCCGTTTTCGATCAACTGGTTCTCGAGATAGTCCATGTTTAGCCGGTACTCGTGGATGTAGTACCCTTGGTTCAACCCGTTGGCCACCAACTTGGCAAGCAGCTTCATGCCGAACGGAGCCACCAGCTTCGCCGTCGAGTTGATAAGCAACGCCATCAAGATGTGTTCCAACGACCCTTCGGCGTAGTGGAGATAGTAGTCGACCAACAATTCGTCGGCAGGGTTGTTGGGGCGCAAAAGCCCCCGCGGGTCGTAGTGCTTCAACACGTATTGCATGATCAACCCCGTCTCCACCAACTGTAACGGGTCCCGCCCGTCAGCAAAATGGATCTCGAGAATCGGCGCCTTCCCCAAGGGGTGCACCTTGAACAACAGCTTGGGGCCTCTCCACGTCTCGGGATGACGCAAGTAAATCTTCACCAGATAGTCGAGCCCCAAAAGGTCGAGCATCCAAAGCACTCGGTGGGACCGAGAGTTGTCGAGCCTAGTGTTCGTTAGTATAACCGAGCCAGGGTTTGCCATATTGGTGATGAATTAACCACACTTACCAGTGAAGTACAAATCTGTCCTGGGTGAACGACATCGCCTCGTTGCTAGAAAACTCAAAGGAATCGTCACGCATTATATTCGTCGACAGGGACGAAGTTTCGATCACAAAAGCCCCATTCGGAGTGTATGCAGCACCCCCACTTGCGACCTTTCCCAATCGGGTTACAAACTGAGGCTCGTCGCCACCGTTCACCTCGACACTGTTCGCCCTCTTCCGCTGCCGGAGTTGGCTCACGTCGATGGTGCCATCTGATGCTGCCCCGGCATAAATAGCCGACCTCGGGTTTGTCCCGGCACCAAAGGGGGTTCGGATTAAATCGAGATGTCAACGAGGCTTGACGCTGCGTAAAGCCGCAAGCCGCACGACCCCTAATTGTGGGGTTTTTCATCAACAATATTCCCCTCCTTGTCGTGCTAAAGGCTTGTGACCGGGATAAGCCCGGCAATAACCCTCGGGCTAGATCTTTTGGGGGAACTTGGCGTTGTCTAGTTAATGGTTATCAGGGCATCGTTTCTTTTCCCCTTCATCTAAATCCCGCTTTAACCCCGTCATCAACCAGTGTTCGTGATTCTGCCCCTGAACAATGACGGGGGCTCCACACCTTGTCCACTATAATCAAAGTTTTATCATCATTACCTATCACCGGTGGTGTTAACCTGGTACCGACAATCTTGGTTCACAAGATTGTTTGACGTAATTATCTTCGTTGTACTCGTGTGCGGGAATGACTTGGTTCGCACTACTCGATATCGTTTAACGAGATGGAAGCGAGTATCCAAACCGTCCTACTGTCAACGTTAACACTCTCCAGAAACCGACGTCGGTGGATATTTCTACACTTCTAGTCAGACTTAGTCAGACTTAAACTCGACTCAGGAAAATAAGCGGGCGTCACCCTGAGTCTTATACCCTTATGTGTTGGTGGTTAAGTTATTGCCATGTGACAATGCCCGGCCACCAAAACAGCAATGGTTAGCTCAATTCTGTCATCCCCTTACATTTCTGATCAAGGCTACGATCTGTTAGCCGAGTCTCATAACTGGTTGACCCGTTTAGTTAGCGTGGCCTCATTTGGTTTTTGCCGCGCTACATCGCTCCCTATTTGAGCCCTTCTTTAACTCGATTCGGGTCGCATGAAACAATCGCGTAAGGAACTCAGGCTAAACCCGTACATCGATCTCTCGCAGGTGACACCGTCAATCGGGTTTCGATAACCACTTGTCAAGCGTTCACCCCATGGCACCGGCAATGTTAACCCCGTCCAACAAGGTACACTCGAGCCATGTCTGGAATGGTCTAAACACGCAACTCTCGGCCGTAAATGCCTCCCATTGCCTTGCTCGGGTGTCAGAACTGGGGCGAGGTGTTTTGTTACCCACAATACGCCTTACCACTATCGAATTTGGTCAGATTAGCGTGCGCAAACGACCCGTTAACCCGCCTCATGTTTACAAATATGTGGTCATTGTCAATGAAATAGGAAGTGTGACTGAACCAAATAACCTAATTGAGAGTCGCCCCAATCGTGGTTCGTGACACCACCATCGACAACTTCCAGCTTATCCATGGTAATTGCCACGCGATTGCAACCAAAGATTCACCCATTGCCCTCAGACGATACTCGCCAGTTTAACCCATCATCTGGTCGACTATTCGCCCGCCATTTGAACCGCTCGAATTTAGGGTCCTGCGCGTACACACACTATCTACTGCACGATGCAAGGGGATCCCGCCTAGTCCCTCACAGGAAATCGAGAAAAAGTCGAGTATAAATTCCCCCGAATCCTCCCCCCTTCCACCTATCCACCCACTCTATTCACTCGTACCAATGAAGTTCACCACCGCCGCCACTGCCGCCGTCCTCGCCGCCACCGTCGCCGCCGAAACCCCCGTCTGGAGACAAAACGTCGCCAGATTCGTCAGAGAACTCGACGGCGAAATGAAGTCGGGTGTGGCCAAGAGATCTGCCGTCCCTTTGACCACTGACGAAATCGTCGAAGTGTTCAACAACATCCAAAAGGCCATCGAATCGCAACACGCCAAGAGAGATGTCGGTGCTTCTTACGGCCCCAGAGACGTCATCTCGGCTTTCCAAGCCGCCGACGCTGTCCTCAAGGAAACCTTCGCCAAGAGAGACGGCTACGACGCTGAAGACAACTTCATGACCGCTCGTGCCGCCGGTGACTTGTTCACTTCGGCTGTCACCGCCGCCAACGACTGGGTCTCGGCTAACCCCGACCAATTCAAGGCTTTGCAAGCCGAAGGCAACCAATACTTCGTTGACATTGCCAAGGAAGTCGGTAGACTTGCCCTCAACACGGTTACTGAGAAAGCCAAGAGAATGTTGTACTAAACATCTCTCGTTCTTTGAAACCAGAAGCCTGATTTGACAGTGCTGACAATTTTTAACTAAACAATAAACACGGCCGGTAATTTCCTAGTAGAGACATGTAAGTGTCTTTCGTTTATCATCAAGTGATCCTACATTGAATTATCCCCAGTTGTCTATTCTATTAATCCGTATATAACCCGTTGGAGATAAACTTGATCATGTACTCATCAAGATGGCCCACACCTTCGGCGTAGTCCACATCTGCATCGTCCTCCTCAGGCGGGGCCCCAGGAGCTGGCGTCGCAGGTTTCAGACTTTCATTGAAGTCTTCGTCGTCAATTGCAACTTCCTTCATTGCTTCATTCGCTGCCTGTCTATCGTCTTCATCCTCAGCTTGAGCGAGCAACGTATTGATATTACCTGGCTGTTGTCCTAAAAGGGCTTGGTCGGGTAAATTCTCATCAACCATACTGGCCGAGTCCAGTACCAAATCACGCACAGAGAATTTGCCAAAGTAATCAGTAGTGAATTCACCCTCTTGGATAACCACATTGTCGAGTTGTCTCTTCTGGTTCGCCTTGCGCAAAATGTTCAGTTCGATAGTGTACTCTGACACAAATCGATAAATGTGAACATCACGCAGTTGACCAATACGGTGACACCGATCTTGACATTGCTTATCCATGGCAGGGTTCCAATCGGAATCGTAGAAGATCACAGTGTCAGCACCAGTCAAATTGATACCCAACCCACCAGAACGAGTCAGAAGAATGAACACCGGGATTTTATTATCACGGTTGAAGTTTTCAGTGAGTAACTGACGATCCTCAATCTTGGTAGCCCCATCAAGGCGCATGTAACGATACCCATGAATGTTCAAAAATTGTTCGAGAACGTCGAGGACCTTCGTCATTTGCGTGAAAATGAGCGCTCTATGACCATTAGCAACCAACTCTTGAAGCAACTGAGCCAACTTTTGAAGCTTACCGCAATCATATTGGAGCAACAGCTTGTCGGGAAACCCGATAGAAAGCTTTGTTTGGGCAAAATGGAAAGGATTATCCAAATCTTCGTCAACGGCCTGGCGGTGGAGAAGCTTTTGTGTGGAAACTGGGACCATTTCCCGAACGAAGTCAACAGCGACCACCGGGGGCGTTAACACCGCGAATTTGTCCAACGGAGCCTTCATCTCCATGCCCCGATCGGCAATCAGCTTCACAAAATCTTGGGGTAAATCGGGATGAATAGCAAATGGCTTCGTCATGGTTTCCAACTTGGTAATGAGCCAGTTCCCATACACCGGGCGTTTGTGAGTTCGCAAATCATTGATATAGGCAGCATGACGGAGGCGATCACGAACCCAACTTTGCTCAGCTAATCTCAACCGTTGGTGGTAACCAACAATCAGGTCTTCAGGCTCGATATTATCAGTTGCTTCCTTGATCAACTTATCAAGTTGATCTGCTTGCTCAAGAAGCGCCGACGATGACGAGAGACGTGTCGTCGCCAGTGCCACGTGTTCGTCAAGGAGAAGATGATTTCTCACATCAAAGTTGAGTACCTCTAGGTCGACCTTGGCATCAGGCGCGGCAATACTGGCACGGGACACACCACCCACGGTTGATTTGTAATCGTGCACAATAGGTTTCATAGCGTACAGGGTTACCACTGGGCGTACTTCAAACAAGTCAGGGTGATTGCACACTTTACGAAGTTGCATTAAACAATTGATAATCAGCAAGAAATTACCACTGCGTAACGTTTCCTTTGTCTTGGCTCGCAGCATAAAGTCATCGTACAAAAACCGCTGCCGTTTCAGCAACCGACAATAGACGATATGTTCATATTTGGCCGGCATTTGCTTTTCGACATCTTTCTTAAGCCGCCGCAAAATATAGGGACGTAAAACTTGATGAAGTCGAGCAACGGTGTCTTTCGTCTCTTGATCCATCTTTGATGTAGTAGCTTCCAGTTCGTCAATCATATCGGGGTTACTCGTCATCGCAGTTGCTTGTTCCAAGATGCGATCCACAGGTTTACCAAACCACTGCTGGAAATCTTCAAGGTTTGCAAAACCATCAGGCATCAGCTGGTTTGCTTTTGACAGCGGCATGAGGAAATAAAGAAGCGACCATAATTCCATCAAATTGTTTTGCAAGGGAGTACCAGTAAGCAATAAACGATTCTCGGTATTCATATTGAGCAAAGCGCGCCAACGAGTCAGGCGAAAGTTCTTAATATTGTGAGCTTCGTCCAAGATCATATACTTCCACTTGCGCCGCTTAAAACTCAGATGATCGTGAACAACCAATTGGTACAGCGTAATGCACACATGGAAGGTGTCGGGTTTGTTCCACCCTTTACGCTTCCGTGCACGTTCTTGGGGCAGTCCATAGTATGTCAACACCTTAAAACCAGGAGCAAATTTTTTGAATTCCATTTCCCAGTTAAGCATCACCGATGTCGGCACAATAATAAGATGGGGACCCCAGTCATGATGTTCGCAGGCTAAGTACGCCAACAAAGAAATTGTTTGAATGGTCTTACCCAAACCCATCTCATCGGCAAGAATCCCGTTGGTATTGTTGTTGTAAAGCAGAGCAAGCCAATTAAGACCCTGTTTTTGGTAAGGGCGCAAGGTTCCTCGAAGTAACAGAGGAATTGGAACATCACGAACCATGGCACCGTTGACCTTGACCGGAGGTGGCGACGGTTCCTTATCTTCGTCCTCTACGTTATCAGCTGAACCCTTGATGTCGACGTTCATAGTGTCACCATTGGGAGTAGTTGGTTCCATTGCTTCATCATCCGAGCTACTCATGTCTTCATCATCATCATCACTTTCGTCGCCAGAAGAAAAGTCGCCCTCGGCATCATCTTCGTCAACTGTGCCCCCAAGCAACGCCGCAAGACCACTTCCCTGGGTATCATCCTCCAGCTCCAGACTATCCAGTTGTACTAATTCGGGTTCTTGTTCGGTGGCAACTCCGTTGGTCTCTTCGAGGGCGCCATATTTTTGTCGTAACTCTTCAACTGACAACTTGGCATCATCCTCATCCGTACCGGCATCAACGTCTTCTTCCAGCAGCAGAGACATGTTTTCCAGATCGCTTTGAGCATCATTGTCAACGTCCAGCGCCAGGTCATCATCGGAATCAGCGGTTTCACCCTCTGTGGTCGCTTCACGCAGCATTAATTGTTGCTCTAACAATTGCGTCAGATGTTCTAACATTTGACTCAAATGTTTGCGGCCCTTGAGCTTCTTGAGCTCCTCTTCTTGCTCACGCTGCATGTACTGATAAACTTTGTGGGCTTGATTCCACCGCTTGCGAACAGCTTGAACTGCCATACGCCCAACACGCCGCAAATTCTGCTCTCTTTCACGTTCACGACGCTCCTTTTCACCAGACTTTTTGCGGAAATGCTGTTCGATCATTTGAGCGATACGCCGAACGCGATAGGTATGCTGTTTTCGCATCAGTTGATGAATTTGGGAAAACCCAACAGCTTGCTGAAGAAAGTGGTCATAATACAGTTGATTCTGAGGGGCATTGCTGGAATGGGAGAGCTTAGGATAAACGCAATGGTGCACCCGAAATGGGTCATCGGTGAGGGGACGAATATTGACTGGAGGTGGCAATTGTACCTTTTTCCTCTCAATCTTGTCACCTTTGAGCTCAACCACTCCGTCGGTATCGATGAGTTGGCGAAGATTTTCAATCATTGATCGTTGATCCTCTAAGGTTTGTTCGTACTCATCCACAGGTATCAATTCTGGAGCGTTCGCATCATCGACAATCGGCAGCTTAAAGTTCTCCATGAATTTCAGCAACCGTTGGGCCACAGTGCCGTCGGTATCCACTTCGATGCTTGATCGCAAGCGCTTTACCTTGATGTGCATGGGGTCAAAAGGCACCATTTTTTGCTCGACGTTAGTGATAGCCGTCAGCGGAACCGGTGTCAGTTCCGCCAGATCTATCCGAATACCATCAATGTAGTATCCAACATCGGCAGTGGATTCCTTTGGCGTTTCTGCCACCATTGGACGCCAGGCGGGAATATGCAGCGGGTGAGTAACAAATGGTTTGGTAAGAGAGTATGTCACCAGCCGGAATCGATCCAGAGGTGGTAGACTATCCAAACGCAACGGTTCAGGGGTATCCTCTTTCCGGTCTGGCACTTCTTCGAGGATGTCATCGTCGGTCTGAGCATCCTCTATATCGACCTCGACATCATCTTCTGACGACTCGAAGACACTAACATGGTCATCGTCATCCTTTTCGTCGTCTTCCTGAGCCTTTCGTCTTGATGAGCGCAGTCGCAGAGTAGTAGTAGGCGTGGTAGCGGTTCGTTTCGCCGGCGTCGGTTTCCGCTGGGGCTTGGTAGCTATGGGAGGGTCATCGCTCACCAACAGCTCGACCCGAGCCCTCTCCATGGCTTCTGCAGCCTCAATTACCTCATTTTTAAACGGGTACTTCTCCAATAATTGCGCCTCTTGTTCAGCACGTCGCTTTTTCTGAAGACGAAGGGGGATAGCATCCCAGTCTATTGCCGCCTGGCTCTCGGCATCCCACACCAACAGATGGTCTCTTTCAAACGTATCGAACTCTTCCGGAAGCCCCAGAGGGTGGAGAGCTCGACTCAACGCCGAAGGGTCCCAATACACGATCAGCTTGTAGTGCTTGAGGTGGAAAAGCTCCTGAAGCGCGAGATTGTGGTCGGTTATGAGGTTTGCGAGAGCGGCAGTATTGTCAATCTTCCTCCTCTTGGTGGTTTGAGCTCCCTGCCGAGCGTTACCGGCTCGTTTTAGCCGAGCTTTGGCCATTTGTCGGGTATCGGTGGAGAATGGAGGTGGGCTGGTGAATGGTTACGCCTTTTTTCGGTGGCGCGCGCGAAGAGAGAGCACCACCTGTAGTCACGGGGCTCGCAACCAGTGAGCGTGACGGTTAAAATTAAAGTACTAGAAGCTTCGATGATCGTGTCTAAATTATCGTTGATTTGAATCTATGTACATGAAATCATTGGGTGAAAGGCGAAGGTGGGATGACGGCTTCTTCCTTGGCCGGTCTTGCCTTGGTAGGGAACTTTTTCGACGCGAACGTGGTACCAGCAAGCTCGCCCCCGTTGTAAGCTAAGCTAGCCGGAGTGTTTTCCAAGTTCTTTTTGATGGTGGCGTCGGTGACTTCCCCGTCTTCGCCCACTTTGAAGAACTCCCGCTTAGCCTCTTCGACGGCAGCGGTGAACGCTTCTTGACCGCGGAACTTGATCAACTTTTCCATGTTGTGCTGAGTGATGTCGTCCAACGCCAACCCTTGTAATTGTAACCGGGCGACGATTTTGGCAGTGTACCAGAACTTGACGTCGAGTCCCAGGTCGACAAGTTCGAGCACCGCCATCGGCGCCTTATCTTCACCCAACCGGGGTTCCAACTTGATCACGCGGGTGAACCCCAGCTTTCTTTCGGGATACCGCTGAGCCAACTCTTCGATCACTTTCAGCCCCACTTCCACCTTATCCGGAGGTTGCAAGAAGTTGAGCAGGTCGTTGGCAAGCACCCGTTCAAGCACGGTGTCGCCTTTGACCGTCTGGTTGTCCTTCAACGCCAGGGCGAGGAAACGCTCGATCTTGGGCTGCGCTCGCTTGGCCTTGGTCACGGTGGTGACAATGTACTCATTCCGGATCAAGTTAGCACACAAGTTCTTGTCCATCAGCTTGACATGACGGATGACATTGGCGTCGAACTTCTTGAGCGAAGGCATAGCCGGTTGATTTTTCACTCGCGAACGATTGAGTGCGAAGAGGTTGAGACGATCGATCAGGGACTAAGCAATAGCAGTGTCATTGCTAGCAAAGAGATCACAAACCATCGGGGTATTGTCTACTTGTTTGGTTTACACAAAGTAAATAATCTCACCACTTTTGTTGTCGCTTCGTTTCTTTTCTCCACCTCCAGGGATAGGAGTGGCTGTCTCGTACTACGACTTTTTTTTTTCTCTCCGTCTCCGAGGACGACGCATAATCGCCAAACAATCGTTTCCCCACCCCACAACCAATGTGGTATAGCAAACGACACTTCCTCCCCGAAGGCAAGACCGCTGTCATTGTCGGTGCCTCCCAGGGCGTGGGCTATGAGATTGCCAAACAGCTAGCCGACAAAGGGTGCACGGTGGTGCTTGTGGCGCGGACGGAGTCCAAGCTCAAGGCGAAGGCGGCGTTGATTGAGGCCGAAACTACCTCCACTGCCGAGTACCTTAGTTGTGACGTGTCTGACTATGATCAGTGTGAACACATGTGGGCCAAAATCGATGCCCTTGGCCTAGATCCCGACTACTTGTTTTGTTGTGCTGGCTCGGCGGTGCCGAAACTCTTTGGTGATATGACCAAGGAAGATTTGAATTTGGGAGTTGACCTCAACTACAGAACGGCAGCAAACGTGTGCCACACGTGGTGGAGTCGCATCAAAGCGGAGAATAAGCCCGAGAAGCCCCGTCACATCGTGTTGTTTTCCTCGGTGCTTGGGTGGTTTCCCTTTATCGGCTACGGTCAGTACGCGCCGATGAAGCAGGCAGTGGCGTCATTGCTGGTCATTTTGCGCCAAGAGTTGTCTCCGTTTGGGTTCCGTGTGCTGTGTGTGTTTGCCGGTAACTTTTTGCTGGAAGGCTATGATGAGGAACAAAAGACCAAACCCGAAATCACCAAAATCATCGAAGGTCCCCTGAATCCCATCACCGGTCAAGAGTGTGCTGCCACCATCTTAGATCAGCTTGCCAAGGGCTACGATACCATCACCACCGACTTTATCGGGTGGGTATTGTGGTGTTCAGTGCTCGGGGTGTTTGTCCCGAGAAAATGGAACTTCTTCCAGGTGATCATGCTGTTGTTGTTGGCAATCGTTGGCCCCATGGTTAACTTGGACATTAACAAGAAGATCTACGACTACTTTGCCAACCAAAAGGCTAAGGCCACCAAGCTGGAATAAGCCAGCAAAAATAATCATACCACAGATGCTCGACCAACGTACTAATAATGAGGATCGTTACGCGCATGTAATAAATACTTAGTGACTCAGATTCCACGCCACCACGTCGGCAAATTTGACGAGCTTACCGCCAAAAATATCAAGCGCCGACCCGTAGGTAAGGTCAACCTTACCTTGGCTTAGACGGTCGACTGTAGCGAGGTTATCGACGCTATTGGCGCCACCAGCGTAGACAATTTTACCATCAAACCCGTCGGGACACCACTCGCCCAACTTCGTCACCAACGTCTCATCAATGCCTCGACACAAGCCTTCGACGTCAGCAGCATGGATAAGAAACTCGTCACAATACTGAGCCACATCGGCAAGAAATTGAGGCGTGATCATCGTCGACGTGATCGTCTGCCATTTATTAATGGCTACAGCCCAACCCAGCTCCACCGTCCGACAACTTAAATCAACAATTAAGCGATGCTTACCCACTTTAGCCGATACCTGTTTAAGTTTGTCCCAGTCAAACTCGTTATTGGTGAAGAGAGCCAGCGTCAAGATAACATGACTCGCTTGGTATTCATCCAACCATTGGAGAGCATTATCAATATTAATGCCTCCACCCACTTGAAGGTGACCGGGCCAAGCCGCACATGCCTCTCTAGCCGCAGCATCGTTAGCAGGATTCGATCCTAACTTGATCACATGGCATCCACTGACATTGTTCCGTTTGTAGAGGTCGGCGTAGTATGACAGCGGGTGGGTCAGAACAAAGTTTTCCGTGGTGGTGGAATCGGCAGTGGTATCATCTTGTTTGAGAGTGCCTCCGACAATCTGTTTCACCTGGCCAGCGTGGATATCAATGCACCCTCGAAAGCGAGTCATGGTGGTTTACTTGGTGGTCGTTGAGTGAGGGTGGAGGGTGGAAAGTGTGGGGAGTAGGAAGTAAGCGATAATTAACGGTTCAAAACGTCGGTCCCACAAAACCTCAATTACATTGTATTTTTAAGATAGGAAAATGGTTAGATTAAGTAGTCTTGTTAGCCTTTTACGATTTCCTTCATATTGGACACTTCTACTATCGCTTATCTGGAGCCATCGCATCGCCCATCTCGCTAAGCCGCACACCCTAATAACGATGAGTGACGAGGAGGAGGCGTGGTCAATAGATGCCCAACGGCGAGCATTTGAAGCCCAGTTTGGCTCGTTAGAGAGTATGGGGTTCCAAGATAACTCCAAGGCTGATGCGGAGCTGCTGGCACTGGCCAGTGATGAATCTGACGCCAGTGATTTTGGGGGGTTTTCCGATGACGATACCAATGATAACGCTCGTACTGGATCCAAATCGAAGCAGCGTGACATGGAGCTGGAGCTGGAACTGCTGCTGGAGTCAGAAGAGCTGCTGGAGTCGGAAGACGAAGCTCCTCGAGTCGTTCGGTTGGGGGAACCGGCATCGCAGCCGATCACGACCCTGAAGAAGGACCGGCGACTCCTTAAGCTGGGACGAGCCCCCACGCTTGCCGAGCTCGATGCCCAACAAAAGCTAGCGACTCAGCAACAGGAAAAGGAGCTCCGCCGCAAGGCTGCTTCGGGCGAAGACACCGAAAACCTAAAAAATGACTTGGAACTCCAGCGGTTGCTTCTGGAGTCCCACATTTTGGCCCATAATCTCGAATATTCGGGAGCAGACCTTACATTAAAGACTATCGACCACGAGGAACCTACAGGCAAAGCCCGCAAGCGGATTTTGGACCACCGCATTCGCGAGATCAGTGCCGTCAACTCGCTGACGGGAGGGTTACCGAAACGACTTGAAAAAATGCCCATGCTGATGCGTAAGGGGATGATCAATGCTCAGGCTCGACGCGTGGCCAAGCACGAGCAGGAGGCTCGGGAAGCGGGCATTGTTTTGGCTAGGGTGCGTAAGGGCCAAACTCGTGAATTGGATATGGGCAGGGGCGTCACCGCCCGTCTGGACCGGTTGGGTCTGGGGGTAAAGAAGACGAGTGCTAAGCGGGATCGAGGATTACGGATCCAATCAGTGGGGAGATCCACTGCTAATGGTTTAGTCATTTCTGATCGAGAGATTGCTCGCGTTGCCAAATCGTCTCGAGGAGGAAAATCGCGCCGTCGTTGATAGGAGAGGCAAGCCCCTTTTGCCCGAGAAAAAAAAGTATACGTTAGCATTAATAGACAACCCTTGATGACGTTATGTTTACGGTAGTGTGGCAACCACATGGTAATGGGCTGGCATGTGTAGACACGATGCAGAGGATACTCTAACTCAAAAATTGTCGTTGCTGAAGAGTGGAGAGTGCGCGTCGTTAGGTCTCACGAGCTAACGGTGTCTCACCTATGGGGATTTCGGTTTAACGATACAATGCGACTGGAGGGGTGATTTGCCAGGCTATTGTTGCCGTTGCGGTTGTAGATTCAGCGGCAATCGTTAGTGTTGTTGCCAGCTACGCACATAGCCTCCCGCTGATCCCGTTAGGGATGTGTCCTGGCCATATTTTTGAGGGATAATTGTCCAATCCTAGATCGTTGTTGTCGCCTCGTACCCTATTACTGAGGGAAAAAAAGTTTTCTGTCGCGGTGCTAATGACGTCACACAATGGAGCCCACGCGGCTGGGGATCAGGGTCGACTCGACAGCCGCTCCCAATTGAGACACGGCTGCTGGGGGGGCAATTGGCAGGAAATCGTCGTCAGTCTGGAAAACGGGGTGTGTCCCGCTCAATTCCTCCTTGCTGCTTCTCGTTTTGTAATAATCCCGCAACCAGTAAACCCCATCGTAGGCACACGCCAAACAGTGGCGCCAATCCCGATTGGTTGGCTATCCCAATTGGCTACCTTAACAATAACCGCAGTATAAAGCTCGCCTTGTCGTCCCCATTGTAGTGTTTGTATTCTTCCACATGGCTGACTCAGAATCGCTTAGCTCCAAAATCGACTTGGAAAAGGTCATCGTCGACGATGAGTCGGTGGGGATCAAGTTTGACGAGAACGCCTTTGAGCAACGAGGCCGCTCCCGTCGCCGGGCTCTGGTCCACAATCGGTCTCGACTGGCTCTGCTCTTCCGGGAACGAGTGGGGCCCGACGTGGTGTTGCCCGGGGTGTTCAAGACCATCAGTCACCATGTTGATAACGAGTTGGAACAGGAAAACCTCCCCGAACACGCCTCCAAGTTCTCCAAAATCGTGTGGCACACCACGCCAGCGGAGGTGGTGGAACTGGAATTTGGTACTAACGCCAAAACCGGGCTCAGTCATCATGCCGTTTCCGAGTTGGAAAAGCGGTACGGTGCCAACGTCCAGTCGAAGCCGCCGCTGAGATGGTGGTGGAAGTTGTTCATGTACATGTTCGGGGGGTTTGGTGGGTTGTTGCTCGGAGGTGGGATATTGTGTATCATTAGTTGGCGTCCACTTGGGCTGCCTCCCGCCGTCTCCAACTTGGTGCTTGGTATCGTGTTGATTGCCGTGTTCATCGCCCAGGCATTGTTCAACTTCTTTCAGGACTTTAGCAGCTCTCGAGTGATGGACCTGATCCATGATATGCTTCCCGAATCGTGTACCGTGACTCGCGACGGACAAATTGTCACTTTGGAACTGAAGGAGTTGGTACCGGGAGATATCGTCCATATTGCTGCTGGTGACAAGACTCCTGCTGATCTTAGGGTGGTGGAAGCGTCCCCCGATTTGGCATTCGACCGCCTGGTGCTCACGGGGGAATCGGTACCAGTGAGCACGCTGTCGATCCCCGACGTTATTGGTACCAACTACCTTGAACTGACGTCGATGGCGATGCAAGGGACCTATTGTGTCAATGGAGCGGGACGTGGCGTTGTCGTCTCCACGGGGGACAACACCATCTTTGGTACCATTGCCAAAGATGCTCTGAGACCGAAAAAGGGGTTAACTCCATTACAAAAGGAGATTTTCCGTTTCATTCTTTTGACATGTGCCATCATCGTCACCCTTGTGGTGCTTCTTTGCATCTTATGGGGAGCTTGGCTTCATAAAGACCACAAAGATTGGATCAATGTCCCGTCGTTAATCGTGTCCTTAGTGCTGGTAGCAGTGGCATTCATGCCGGAAGGATTACCCATTGCTTTGACCACCTGTTTGGTGATTACCGCTAACCAGATGAGAAAGCATCAAATCTTGGCGAAATCGTTGCTGATAGTCGAGCTGTTGGGGTCGGTGCTGGTGCTTGGTTTTGACAAGACGGGAACCCTTACTCGTAACCACATGACGGTCACTGACACTTATACGCTTGGTCCGTTGCGGCTGGTGGTGACGACGGCGGCAGTGTGCAACCTGGCGACGAAGGCGGGGGAGAAGGTAATCAATGGGAACGCCACTGACAAAGCGCTTCTCCATTATGCCGACTCGCAAGCTCCGTTGGAATCGATCTATGGTGCCTGGACCCAAGTACACGACCTTCCCTTCAACTCACGGGATAAGTACATGATCACGGTGCTTGAACCGCGCCTGAAAGAGTCGTGGTCGGAAATTGGCGTGCCCGGGTTCCACACTGATGAAAATCTGACTCTCCTCGTCGTCAAGGGCGCCCCCGATATCTTGGCTCCCAAACTTGCGTTTGTTGTTAACGACGAAGGCATTATGCCCATAACCGATGACATTAGGGATACCATCACCGAAACGCAACGCCAATGGGCCAGCAACGGCAAACGAGTGCTTCTTTTGGCAAAGAAAATCATCCCGCTGAACGCCGTGTCCAACGATAAACGAGTGGCCACCGAACAGATGCGAGACCAGGTGCGAGGGTTAGTGTTTGTGGGGCTTGTCGCCATTGAGGACCCTCCGCGAAAGAACATTGCTAGCGTCATTGGTCGTCTTCGTCGTGCCGGCATTAAGATCGTCATGATCACGGGTGACTTTGAATTGACTGGGGTAGCAATCGCTAAAGCGTGTGGCATCGTCAACGGTACTCCGGACTCAGTGGGACATCACACGGGAGCCCTGGCGGTGTCGATCACCGGTCCCCAGCTTAATGCTCTCACCGATGACCAGTGGAAGGACATTATTGGTTACCAAGAGTTGGTGTTCACGCGGACAACGCCCCAGCAGAAGTTGATGATTATTCAGCAATTCCAGAAGAATGGTCACTTGGTGGGGATGTCGGGGGATGGTATCAATGACGCGCCGTCGTTGAAGCAGGCCGATGTCGGTATCCTGATTGCCGATGCGCTGGACATTGCTAAAGAAGCTCTGGACCTTATCTTGATGGGACTGGGAGAAGAGTTGTTTGAAGGGATCATTGAAGCGTTAAAATATGGGCGGCTTGTGTTTGAAAACTTAAAAAAGACGTTGGGATACCTTTTACCTGCGGGGACGTACTCCGAGTTGTGGCCAGTATTGCTCAATGTCATTTTTGGGATGCCGCAAATGCTTTCCAGTTTCAATATGATCATCATCTGCTGTATTACTGATTGTATCAACGCCATTGTCCTTGCGTTTGAGCCGCTGGAAAAGAACTTGTTGGAGAAACCGCCACGGACGGAGCGACTTGTCAATTTCAACCTTTTGTTGCACCTGTACTTCACCATCGGCACCTTCTATTCGTTTACGCTGTTTTTGCTCGGGTTCATCAACTTGCAACGGCACGGGATGCCGTTTTCTGCGTTCACATTGTCGTACGGCAGCTACCTTGACAAGTGGCCCAACGTTGAAGACATCATCGCCATGTCGCTGCTGATCTACTTTGTCAACTTGGTCATCATGCAGATCTTCAACTTGTTGGCGATGCGGACACGGTACTTGCTGATTTTCCAACACCCTCCTTGGCTCAATAAGTGGATTTTTGTGGTGACGCCGATTTCGTTTGGCGTCACGTTCATCATCAACTACATCCCGGCGATTCAAAAGGCAATGGGGACGGCAATGGTACCGGTGGAGTATTACTTCATTTCGCTCGGTTTTGGCGTGATGGTACTTGTGTACGATGAGTTAAGAAAGTGGCGAGTCCGCACCCACCCCAATGGGTTCCTTGCCAAAATCGCTTGGTAAATCAATACACGATTCATTCGCTCAGTTCAGTAGGCACTCCATCATCTTTCACTCGCGACATATACTCAGGAGTCGGCGTAGGGCGACGGCTAGTGTCCCAGGGACCTCCCCCCAAAGCTACAGTAGCGTGCGCCTCCTTGTACCCCTTTCTCTTGATCGATTGAATGGCTTTGTAAGTTTCCCGTAAAAAGTTGAGTCGGTCACACACGGTATGGTTATCCTGGATCCACTGGTCGTCGGCCAGGGGATCATATTCCATAACGGAGTCATCAGAAGTGCGAGTGAATTGGGGTTGGTAGGCTCTCATCCGCTCAAGTGCTGCCGTCACTGACTTCTCAGTGGCTTCATTAGACACAGGATCGCTAACTTGGGGCCGGGACTGGCTCACTTGTCGGTAACGAGCGGGATCGTAGCGGAGAGTGATGATGGTAGACATGGTTGCAAATTAATGAAAATCGCAGTGCGACCGATAAGGAGAATATATGGGAAGCGAAGTTTACACTACAATACCGGTTATCGACAAGGGTACAATTACCTATTTGATCTCTCGACTACATTTATTCTTCCAATTCGATCGGTTTGACGGCACCCCGCTTCTCCGACTTTACTTGGTGGTACTCATCGGATAACTTTTCCGCCTGCTCCTTCAAAATGGCGACGTCTTCGTCCTTTTGCTTCAATTGAGCCTTGAGCGTCAACACTTCGTCGACATCATCGGCGTCAACCCCGGTGGTGGGCTTGGTCTTCTTCAATTGGTCCAACGTGTCCTTGGTGTGGGTCAATTCAGCGACAAGACTGTAGGTTCTGATGATGATAAGGGTCAAGAACAACGTGAACCCACACAAGTACATGTTACGCTGGGAGTAGAAGCGACGAGCTTGGATTTCCGCCCGGTCGTTGATGATGCCGGCAATGGCAGCCGCTTGTTGGTTGGAATGGGGGTCGGTGGCGGTGCGAAGCTCCGCCGACACCAGCCACACCCGGTTCACCAGGTCGATGAACAATATGAGGACGAACATCAACACGAACTTGAGGCCAATCTGGAACTGTTCCAGCTTGAACGGGATGGAAAAGACTTGCAACACGCGCCGGCGAATCGTCCGCGGGAACGGAAGCGACACAATGGTGAACAACACCATCTCAATGACGAGAAGCGCAAACACAAGGGCATAGTAGATCGCCATGATTGCCGGATTCACAAAGGTTGACGGTGGTGAGAGAGGAAAGTGAACAGCTAGGTGCGTGTGAGCTTTTCGCGACGGTTGCTGGTGCATGCAGGGGCGCAGGCCACCTTCCATATGGGAGGGGGGCAACTATGGTTTAGAGGTGTCGAGGCGACGTTTATCGCTGGTAGTGGCGAGCCAATGACGTTTGTGTGTGGCTTTAGTGTTATGGGTGAAGTCATTGGATATGTTAGTGGTTAGAGATTGGGGGATTTCCCTACCAAGAGAATGGAGGAGACAAATAGCAACGATTCCGTTCTCTTGTGATTTTTCTATCCCATAGCCTTTTTTCTCTAGTCAGTGCGACGTGAGCTGAGGATATGGCATTTCAGTCATAACCAGTATAACCCATAATTTGCCATCATTTAACAAAACCCTCGAAAACGAAACTTTAACGATAATGAAGGAACTGTTTGTGAGTTTATGTAGATCAGCACTCAATTAGCTTGTTAAATGTCGTTTCCCATCTTTGTGGTGGTCAATTGTCTTGTCTTAGTCTTGATTTATATTGGTCTCGGGTGCGCACTCTCCACCATATGAGTTCCCGATACTTGAAGCGATTGGAACGCCAGCGATTGGAGGAGCTGCCGACCCCTCAAGTCGAATCCGAAGAGGAGGAGGAGCCGGTGGCGGGACCCAAGTTCAACGCGTTTGCCTTACTCAACGAGGGCGATGATGACGATGACGAAGACGATGCTCACTCTGATTCCGAACCTGAGGCCAAACCTGCTCCCGCTAAACCGCCTCAACGTCTGCCACAACCATCACTGACCACTAATAAGAAGCTGAAGAAGAAGCTGAAGAAGAAACCCAAGCCAGTGGTGGTTTCCGACTCCGAAGAGTCCTCCGATGGTGAGTTTGATCGCATCCTTGCTGAAGCTCGTCAAAAGAACCTTGCTAGTGCTACGGCCACTCCCGAACCTTTAGAGTCAGCTAGAGATGATGAAGACGATGCCGAATACGATTACGAAGAGGAATATGACGCCACTGATGAACCAGTGGCTGAATACGACTCAAACTACAAATACTTTACCTCATCGCGGATCAAACGCCTGATTCCGATCCTTAATCTCCTGCTGGTAAAGGACCTTGATCCCGACCATGAGCTTCGTAATCTTTTTGGCAACTTATCGCTTGAAAGCATCGAAGACGCTAATACCACCACGTCGCTTCTGACTCCACCCGAAGTGCTCGCCCAATTTAAGAAGATTGCTCGGTTGACACGAGGCTGGTGTGGTAAGGATCGTCGAGGCATTCCCGGTACCACTCGTAAGCTTTTGCTCTCCAAGATCCGCGATGACTGGCTTCCAACGGCACAAAAGCCCATGCAAATGGAGGAAATCCCTAGGGATAAAGTGGTGGACTATTACGACTATAAGGAGGATACTGCCGACATTGAGGAAACGCAATATCGCGTCAACCGTCAGTACAAGATGGGGGTGCGATGGTTCCGCTTTGATAAACTCATGACCATTCCTGAACGAGTGGCCAACACTCGATTCTACGCATCGGTGGTGATGACCCCCGACCCTGACCTGTTAATGCAACTTTTACAAAGCCATCCTTATCATGCCGAGACCCTTCTTCAAGTGGCGATGGTGTTGCTTCGACAAGGCGGCGACAAATCGGTTAGTTACGCCCTTATCGAGCGGTGTATGTTTGTGTTTGATCGGTCGTTCTCCAAGCACTTCCACGAACTCTTGCAATCAGGAAAGACCGGTCTCATTCGTCTTCCATACGAACTGTTTATGCTGCGGCAATTTTACCTCTGCTTGTTCCGCAACATTGTTGCGTTAGGCGAGCGACTGACGTTCTCAACCACGGTGGCATACTGCAAATTCCTCCTTGCCCTTTCTCCCGCTGAGGATCCTGTCGGGGTACGTTATTTCATCGATCATTACGCCATCATGGCCCAAGAATACAAATGGTTCATTCGCTTCTGCGAGCTGCCGTTGGTGACTACCTATCAACGCTGGAACACTCCTGGGATTGCTTATTCCTTGGTGGTGGCGTATTTGAGGCTTGGTGAGAAACGACTGGCGCTTGAAGCGCTTGACCGCGCTTACCATGCTCACCCCTACACTGCCATTAGCCTTCTTGAACAATTTGGCGTGCCCCATGCTGGTGCCAGCTATCATGCCACCGTGGAAGAAAAAGTGTCGACAGAAACCTATCTTGTCCGAGCGCTGGCGGTGTGGGATGATCCTGAACACCAAGAGTTTTTACGCAAAAACTTGCTCCAGTTATTCAAACACGATCCACCTCGCCTGAAACCGGGAGCCAAGCGTCTGATCACGCAATCGGTGATTGAAATGCTTGGTATGGGTCTGAACGAAGACGTCGACACTTCGTTGCCCTTTAATTTGATTAGATTCGCCATTCTTTCCGGCGAGGCCAAAATCATGGCTAAATTGCCTCAAGAAGTGTTTGGTCGCGACGACGTGCTAGAATACGACGTTCTTCCGCCTCAACTTGCTCCCGAGGACTACGATGTCCATACTGGCTCCATCAAGTCTCGTCTTGTCGATCGTCTTCTCGATTACGTCGACCAAGGTCTTTTGGGGACGATCATCCAACAACGGACCCAAGACACTGACTTTGAAGAGATGATACGGAACATTGAGGGATTAGAGGGTGACCCTGAACACGACGAGTGAGGTTAACCTGTTTTGCATAAATTCGATATGAACTCCAACTAAATTAATTTCAACTCTTGTAGACGGCGGCACCCAATACGTGGAATGGCGCCAACACGATCTTGACGATACGGTACAAAATGTCCAATAACTTTGACGCTTCCCACATCATCCACAAAAAGAAAAAGCATTCGAGGATGTGGATGGGCAACGTCAATAGCGGGTACCGTGCGGCGATGTCATCCAACGGTCGAAAGGCCTTTTGGATGAATTCAAACAGTCGCAAGCGGTTGGTGAAATTGGTCGGGTGCGCCTGTTGCACGTACGGTCCCACCGAACTAACCATGGGCCCGACGGCGCCTCGAGCGGTGGTGAGACCATTGTTAAGCGCCGGCACTTTCGCCAATACTGGACCCAATTTGGTCTGGACGAGCGTCCATATACCGCCGCCGGCGCCGCCAGCAACAGCGGGACCAGCGGCGGGGGGTTCACCGTGGAGCATCAGCGACATCAGCGTCGGCGGTTCCAATTCGTTGGTGTGAGGATTGAGGACAAGTTCACGCGATACGTGCAGGTGACCATCGGCGTCGACGGTGATCACGGTGGAGGCCCCTTTGGTGCGTACCAGTCGGATCAGTCCTGGATGGCCCAGTCGCATCAGCGGTGGTCGGACCAGGGGGGCTGCCAGGTGGATCAGGGGGGCTCTGGCGGCACCACCACCCGCCGCGCCCCATTTGGTATTGGTGTTGGGTTTATACTTGAGCTTTAAGTTGCCAAACAATGGTTTTTTCGGTTTGGGAGCGGGGGGTTCGTCGTCGCCGCCCCACAGAGTGCCTCGAGGCCACTTGGCCATGATTTGCGGTTTATAACTGGGTCGCTGGGGAGTTGTCGATACAACCACGGGGGATAAGAGCTTGGTTTGACCAGTAGAGTCTTCGTCGACGTCAACACTGGCTTCGGCAAGCAGGGGAAGGGGATCGTCGGCGGCGTCGAGGTCGCCTACGGTCGAGGACGGGGAGGGGTTAGCGGTGGTGGCACAGGTGTATTCAGTGACGATGGACTCGAGGTCGGGCCGGGGTATAACACTGGAAGGAACGACGGTGGGAGCGGAGACACTGTCAGTGGTTGTAGAGGACTTTGTGGGGGAATTGGAAGGCTGATCGGTGCCGCCAGGGGGCGTACTGCATCGAGACAAGTCTCCTGCAGTGTCGTTTGGAGTGGTTGCAGGGTGGGCTCGAGGTGACGACGATGATGACTGAGGTTGGGGATGAGACGGCAGCGGTGTCAGTGGCGATGACGGGTGGTCGAGGTGGCTAGGCGAATCGAAGACATCGTCAATATTGGATTTGGTATGCCGGTCGTCGCCCGGGTGGTCCCACGCCGTCGACTCCCATTTACCCACTTTAAACTTGTTGACAAAATGCTTAAATGAGTTGGGCTTGCGCTCGTGACCGGCATTGTAAATTGCGTCGGCGGCGCTGGACCGGGGCTCGTGTGCGGCGCCCGTCGCGCTGACGTCGCCAGCATCATCATCATCACTGCCTTCCCCTAAGGGCAGAGGAGTGTGAGAAGTAGCATCGTGGAAGTCGGGCAGGTCGTCGCCGCGCCGCGCCGCTTCGGCTTCCGCCGCCGCCGCCGCGAGCGCCGCCTGGCGCTCCTCATCTTGTTTCTTCAATTGCGCTCGCCGCATCTCAAAGTAGTCATAATTCTTATAATCATCCTTCCCCAACTTGTGCTTGACCGTATCCACCGCTCGCTTCACTTTGCCGGGATCCTTATGGTCAAACACGTACTCCATGGGATTGTAGTGGGAGTTGGGCTCCTGTTTGTTTTGGAACACTTCGCGTAACGTTTTGTGGGTATACATGTAGGGTTTGACGTCGGCGGCGGCGTCGTAGCGGTTCTTTTGGTTGATATAGTATCCCAGCCATGGTCGTCCTTTGGCGCCGTCATCATCGAGCGCTGGCGCGGCGGCGGCGCCGGCGGCGCCGTCGTGATGGCTACTAGCACTCGTCACTCGAGCGCCTCCTCGAGACGGTAATGTCATCCGATCTCCTCCGTAGCCGTAGTAGCGATCGTCGCTAGGCTCGGAGGCACCGCCAAAGTCATATTCCAGTGGTGGTGGCTGTTGTTGTTGAGTAAGTCCTCGCCGATCACGACGAGGACCCCCGTCGCCCCATCCTCGCTCGAGGCGCTCGTGGCGCTGAGCTTCGGCGTTAAGGTAGTGGAGATCAGCGGGAGTAATCCCCATTTCGAGGTAATCAGGGTCAAATACGTTCGACACCGTCGATTGTTGACGTCTCCGGGCTTTGGTGGTCGCTGCCCATCGCCGAGTAGCTAAATCTGCTGGCGTTACCTCTTCGTCGAGGGCATCGGGGTCAAATGTCACTCCGAGGCGCTGGCGACGTCCAGGGTTGGGGCGAGGCGACGGCGGCGCCGTCACTTTGGGGAATGGACGTGCTAATGTTGGTGACGGTTGGAAATGAGCGGTTCTTTCCCCCGGCGCCGACGGTATCAGCGGCGCTGGCGACGTATTGGCAGTATTGAACAGTGTTGGTTCGGGCGACCCGGCAACGCCCACTCGAGGCGACATCGGCGACGGCGTCCGGGGCGGCGCCGGCGCCGGGACATTGCCATGAGGATAAGCATCATACACTCGAGCTGAGTCCGGAGGCAACCCCCGATGACCATCGCCCATGGCGCCGTGGCGGCGCCGGAGTCCGCGATCGTCGTCGCCGGGCGCCGGTCCTTGCAGCCACTGGGGATGAGTGTGCAAGTATTGCGAGGTGAAGTACCCTTGGCTCGTCACGTTCATCGACGGCTAAAGCGATGGATATTGGCGCAGACGACGTATTATAATTGGTAACCCGTCGTGGCCCTTCTTCCGGGGTGGCTGGCTGCAATTTATGCAGGCCGAGAGCGCCCCCTCCCATCTCGGGGAAACTCCGGTGGTTCCTTCCCGTATTTCCGAAACGTGGAAAAAGGAGGCAGCGGTGTCATCGTAACCCTAACTAGACAATGGCAGTGAATATCTCCACAAAACCACGTTTGATTTGGTCCATTGGTGGTTTGGTTTGGTGCAACTGTGATCCCTTATCCTTTCTTGATGAACATTCGCACCCATTTGGAGTTGGCAGCAAAGCAAACTCCACTACTAACCTCAACCTCCTAGACTACTAACCTAAGCCTGTGGTGGGTTAGACTTCAACTTAGCAGTGGTTGTAGGTTGTGGGATTGACAACGCCTAGACCACGTCATCGCTGGCATTGTTTGTCGATGCATGGAAGCACGTCGATGGCTGGTCGCACGGCTGACTCCATCAAGGGCTTTATCAATCGCTTTTATAAGATAGAACAGCATAGCATGGCTACGGTTGTGTCGTTAGATGCAAGAATCTAATTGGTTGATATCCCTGGAATTACTTTCGTAAACTGTACTCGTTGGTTTGTATATACAATACCCGCTCACGTGTCCTAACCAATAAAGACCATTCGGCTGGTGCATGGTGGAAGCCTGCAATCACCCCGTTTCACTCATTGTTTACCCCTTCGTTGTCAGCGTCTACATCAATCCATTAATGGGTATAAATTACGATATAATTAGGTTTACCAGCAGTCTACTGGCTCTTGGTGCCAATGTCAGTGCCACTGTCCTTGCCACTGTCATCGTCGTTGTCTAGCAACAAGTGTTCGGAATAGTCGTACTTTTCCCCGACAAGACTCTTGATGATCGACATCATTTCGTCGTAGGCGGAGTACATCATGTGGCCATATAACAAGATGTTGATGGCACACTGACCATCATGACTAAAGAACCGTGTGTAGTCAAAGTTCTTCATCACTTTCGGCATCTTTTGCATGATGGTATCCTCACGGCTTTCTTCTTCGTCGGGAGTCATTTCCGGATCGTTGTACCACCGTTCCGAGTACGAAAGCTGGCGGGTGCCCCATTGATCGAGCAAAAGCTCCATGTGCTTAAGCGCTAATGTTGCTTGAGTCACTCGGGGAAGCGCCCCCCCATCGTGCAATGCTTCAGAACACATTTGCACAATCAGAAACAAATCAGCCAAAAAGTCGGCCAGATCCCACCCTAATCGCTTGAACGATACCGGAATCAACGTTTCGGGATCGTCAATCTCACTGAAAAGTTGGTAGATTAAAAGGTATAACTGGACCACCTCGGTGACTAACTTAGTCAACCGTTTGTACTTCATCTCCGGCCAGTATCCCACAAGTGGCAACTCATGTTGCAACCCAATCGTCAACTGTTGCGACCGCTGCAAGCGTAACAACACCAGGCGGAACTTTTGGGTGACGAAATCGTGACGTTTCTTGATCCGGATCGACGGATCATGTACCCGAGATTCGGCAAACTTGGCCACAAGGCATTGAAGGTTGCCAAAATCCTCGACCGTCTTCGAAAGAATGTTCCGCAACATCTTTTTACTCAGTAACGGCGTGGGAATTAACGACAGAAGCGCGGCAAGCACCAACCCCACAATGACACAGATGAGTCTCACGATGAACGGACGCCACCCCCAGCCAATGTTGGCCAAAAGATTGCCATGATAGTCGATCCACGACGTCCCCAACACCAACGCCGCCGTCACTGGCCATAAAAGCGCCGGAATGATCGATTCGTGCTTACTAAAGTGTCGGTAGTACAGCAAATAGGCAAACACTACCCCACACACGGCACCAAAGCCAAAACTATTGCCACAACAAATGTACCACATCACCATCCCCGTGATACACCCCACGATCGAGTACGTCACCTTGGCACCGAAATTGTACCAAGTTTGCCCAGTATTATCGGTAAGCGACAACCCCGTCATCACCACCACCCAGAGAAGCTTTTCTTTGAAATAGAATCCCGCCAGCTTCTTAAAGAAGTATGGCGACGCCGAGGCAATGACGAAAAAGGCCCCATTGATACACTTCCAAAGCCGTTTACTCAAAATGACATTTTTGTAGAACGTCAAAAAAGCTTTGCCGATGCGTTGGAACACATTGACCGGTGGGTAGTTATCGGGATCTCTCAGGACCACCCTCGAGTGAAGCTCCAGGGGTAATTCTTCTTCATCGTTGACGTGGTTACGGAACAAGTGGGTGGCAGGGTCATGTCTCGTCTTGCTGAAAAAGGTGATGATTGTTGGCGTGGGACGAGCTTGATCGATCTCCTCAAACACCAGAAGTAAGTAGTTTATCAGCTTGCACAACGTCTTTGTCGATTGAAGGAAACTGGACAGTTGGTTGATCATGCACAAACGAGCCTCATCGCCAACATCGGCGTTTTCAAGAAGTTCCTTGAAGTAGCCGTGCTGAGCTTCGTGCGACGTGAGGGCCTCCTCGATTTCCTGTCGATGTTTACTGATACGTCTGGCATTTTCTTGTTGAGCTGCCACATGCTTGTTCCAACCGTAGATGCGAGCGTAGGTACGGAAGTGATTAGCATCCTCGAGCCACTTGGCCGCACTTTCAAGAGCAGTGTCGGCGGTGACGAGGATCGGGGTGAGGTTTTCGGTGATGAATCTGGCGATATAGTCCAAGTCGTTGATGGTGACCCGGTGATTAGGACTGATGTCGTCCATTCGCTTGCGAATTTGACGGCGTTTGACACTAGCTTCAAACCCTCCTGCCCGCTTATAATCATCCATTGTTGAGTATAACTTGGAGTCAGCGGTGGCCATCGAGTTTCTGCGACTGAAATGGTTCTTGGTGAACTCTTTACGCTCTTCGAATAACCCATAGAAGAATTCAAACCCGGCTAATGACGATATGACCGTGTTCACCGCCAGCCGCACTTCCCCTACGTCACCCTTATCGAACCGACCATAGGATATTTCGAACGGCACCACCGATGCTTGTGTTTCCAGCTGCGGTAACTTTCCCCGTTGTGCCAACACGTCTCGAGAAAGATGAGCGTAGTTGACAAACGAATCTTCCGATGGTTTAAGCGTCCGCACCAACCGTAAGTTATTGGCGCTACATTGACGAAGACCCAGAAGAACGCTCGATTGAGTCTTGAAAAACTGGAAATTCAGTGTTTCCGGGAAGAAAAGCACGGCACACACCGTATTCAACGCAAACGTGACCCCGGTAGGCTTCAACATGGTCACAGCAACACTATACGGGTCCCAGTAGGGGATGAATAACGAGTAACAGAAAAGCACCGTGATCATAATCGTCGACATCACCTTACCCAACTTACAAAGCACGTGGATGGGTTCGGTGAGCCGAATCCCCACGAGGGCAAACATGGTGGCGATGACGAGAATTACCGTCTGTCGGGCATCGAGATACGCTCCCGTATACGTGTATTCCGACATACAATTCGTCAACGCTTCCTTCGTCATTGTCGGAGAGCACGCGCCCAGGTCAAACGCGAGTTGGACAAAGTGTTGTTTCGACGGCCACCCTTTGATCGCCTGACTGATGGCTTGACCAATGATGATGTGGACCCATACGTAACAACAATAGATAAGCATCACCAACATACTCAAAAACACCCAGATCACCAGCCCCCCACCTGGGGGAGTAAGAAATACGGTGATGTGCATCATGAATGCCGCCGTACCCAACCATTTCAACAGATGGTGCGCCGCCATAAGCACGGTACCGACAAACGACGCTACCCACGTTCGAAACGCCACTCGAAACGAAGCGTAGTCCAAATGGTCGATGATATACGACGGCCGTATCGCATCCTTCACCTTCACCCAAAACGGGATCCGGACTCGTGGAGATATGGTATGAAGCACCGTTTCTTCAGCATCATCACCACCTTCCACTGCCTTCTCTATGTCCCTGGATTTGGGAGGGTTCTTTCGCTTATCGGCATCGTCGGGGTAGAACAAGTTCCATTCATCGTGGGTCTCTTTTAGTGGCTCGGTGCCCACGTACTCCTGGGGAGTTAGCAGCGAGTTGCTGTGGAGCGAGGACGACGTCGACAGTCGCTCTTTCATTAGCTAGATCTCGAGGCTCGGCTGCGTACGAGTGAATGTCGAGGGGGGTCCGGGTTATATTAGTTGAGTTGCGGCAACGCTGCAGCCGAATGAGATTATGCGTTACATAATTTTATGTCCGGCACTTAGTTCCGTAAAGGCTACCTCTTCTTGTTTACGTTAAACACTTACATCCGTGCCTGCTTTGCTCGCTTCGGTTACGATGAATGGTCAGTGGAGGATTGTACTGGTATTCATCACGATTGGAAGCTCGTAGCTCGCGTGACTCAGCCATGGCCCGATCAGTCCCCTCCGACATTTATTCTGCGGCAACGATGTGACAGTGGGGTGGATGACAACATTCTCCGAGTTGACGGCACCTAGTAATATCACCGTGACCACTCTCCTCAGTGCTCGTTGTCGATGTCGTTTACTTCCTTCCTCATTTGGCACGACCTTTTCAGTCGAAAGCATAGAAAATATAATGTAATTGAAAGACATGGCTGGTGGAGAGCGGGGAAGTGATTACAATCGGAACCGAACATCTTGTGCCATCGAGGCTTTTGTAAAATTCCAATGCACACACTATAGCTATCCGCAAATGGCATTAGGCTATCATCATCAACAAATCCACATCGACAGTCAAAATTTGATGAGATCACTACTCTGGGTCGAAACACATCGTTACCACCACTAAATACTCGTAGCGATGGTCTCGCCCTCGTTTGTCGTCAAGTCTTGGCTTTTTCGGTGCACATCTTCGGAACCTCCGGAAGCATCTCGTGGCGATGGGAGGCGCCTGGAAAAAGAAGCGAAAACTGTACGCACAAACGTCGTCAGCCGCCTTTACGCCGTGCCATCCGAAACGCCCGTTTTTCCTTCTCCGAGACCCTGACTCCACCGACTCCAAACTGAGTTAGCCTTATAAGCCACACCTTCCTCCCCTCCATAGAGTATATCCAGCGATGGTGATAATATCTACCATGATTACATTTTTAGGGTAGTAAAAATGTACCACCAAAATCAACAACATCCCTGGCTAGTCTAAACTTTCCTTCTCTGTATCCATGGCAGTATAAGACTATACCTTCCCCCCACCTCGAGAGTCACCTCTTTTTTCCGATGTCGCGCAGAGTTGTGTTTGTATACGCGACGCGGTGATCTCGGTGTAGACAGACTATGGGCACCAAACGACGCCGCAATGGCGAGGACGTGACCCTGGCTGATACTTCATTTGCCGATAGCTCTACCCATGCTCCCCAGACATCGTCCCCCCGTCCGAAAACTCCTCCACCTCGCGTGGCAGCAGACGAAGCTTCCCTCGACGCCATCAACCCCGAGGCCAACTCCACAAAAACCGAACCCGTTGATGATGATCTCCTCTTCTCCGACGATGCTGAAGCAGTTCTGGCTTCGACCACCAAGAATGAGGTGGAGGCGGAAGACGTGTTGCCTCCGTTTATGGCGCCACCAACTCTCCGACCCGACTCCAAGAACTCAATAACAGATGATCTGCCGCTGAAGATGCTTTCCTATTCCGAACAACAAAAGGACTTGCTCATGTCGTCGCCCACTAAGCGTCAAACCCTGATCAAGCCGGTGATACGCGTCAACGAACCCCGGCTCGTGATTAAAAAGTTGGTTCTTACCAACTTTAAACTGTACGCCGGAGTTCAAGAAATTGGCCCCTTTCATCCCAGTTTTAGTGCCGTGGTGGGTCCCAATGGTAGTGGTAAATCCAACGTCATTGACTCCTTGTTATTTGTGTTTGGTTTTAGAGCGTCGAAAATGCGGCAACTGAAACTTAGCGAATTGATTCACAACCTGGCTGCCGATGCTAACCTACGACCAGAATATTGCCAAGTTGACATCCATTTCCACAACGTGTTGGATGATCCCGACGATGATACCCATTGCGAAATACTCCCGGATCTGGAGATCGTGATTCTGCGGCGGGCGACCCAACTGAACCAATCAACTTATTACATTGATAAACGTACGCTGAACTATACCGAGGTCACCAACTTTCTCAAAACTAAAGGAGTCGATTTGGATCATAAACGGTTCCTTATCCTCCAGGGTGAAGTGGAACTCATTGCTCAAATGAAAGCGAAGGCTGAACGCGACAACGAAGATGGATTGCTAGAATATCTCGAAGATATCATCGGTACTGCGCGATATAAGCTGATGATCGAAGAGCTGTTGCAGCAAGTTGACGCCCTCAATGAAAGTTGTCGTGAAAAGGAGCTGCGGTTTGAGTTGGTGGAAAAAGACAAAACTAGCATGGAACCTCTTAAAGATGAGGCGCTTCGGTTTTTGGAAAAAGAAAAACAATTAATCCACAAACGACTGCTACGTTATCAAGTGCTGATAGTTGAACATACCGACAAGGCGGAGGCAGCAGAAACCAAGGCTCAAGAGCTACAAACTAAACTTGATCAGGAGCGTGAAGATAACCAAGAATTGATTGACCTGGTAGCGGATGTTGTCAAGGAGATCGAACGCCTCAAAGGCCAATGCGCTGACATTGATCCCCAGCTCTCTAAAGCCATCAAGCACCAAAAAGACCTTACCCGTCAAAAAGTTGCTGCTGAAGAAAGGTATAAAAACTCTCAGTCCAAGTTGAAGAAGCTTGAAAAACAACGAGAAACCCTGGAGCATCTGCTTAATCTCAATCGTACTAAGCTTGAACAATTGGAGTCTGATGGTGCCAAGGAAAGCTCCGACCTTGAGCTGCTTAACAAAGACCTCGCTGTGGAAAAACAAAAGCTTGATGCCATCAAGAGCAAGTTGCGCGATAATACGCGTCATTTAACTGTACAACTTGAGGATTTGCAACGCAAATTGGCACCGTGGAATGAGAAATTGGCCGCCAAAAATAACGAGATTCTGGTTGTCAAGCTGACCATCGAAACCATTCAGCTGCAGAAAGACGAAATGGTTACTACCATCACCAACGCTCAGTCTCGTATGAAAGAGATTAAAGTTGAGGGTCAAGCTAAGGAGGCTGATTTGGCTGAACTGGAGCACAAACTAGAAAAATGTCGCGAGCAATTAGATCTTGGGAAGGATCATGTTGCTGCAGCTGAGCAACAGCTCAGCGTGGTAAGCGACGAATTGTCTGTGTTGCAGTCAAAGCACCAAGAGATGCGTGATCGTGTTTCGCAAAGTCAAAATCGAAGCAAGGTATTGGACCTGTTATTGCGGCTCCAACGTCTGGGGCGTATTACTGGGTTTCACGGCCGTCTTGGGGATTTGGGACGAATTGATCCTCAATATGATGTGGCAATATCGACGGCTAGCGGTGCGGGACTCGAATCGTTAGTCGTTGATCGCGTTGAAATTGCCCAGCAATGTATCGAATACTTGCGTAAAAATAACTTGGGTTACGCTAACTTTGTTTGTTTAAACAAGTTGCGCAAGTTTAACTTGGGCCCAATGCAATTGCCCAGCAATGACGTGCAAAGATTATTTGATTTGATTACACCAAACGATCCTAAGTTTGCCCCTGCTTTCTATTCTAAGATGTACGACACCCTTGTGGCGCCTCTGTTGGACATTGCAAAGCATGTTGGCTACGGCGGTGGCCGCGGTGGTAAGCGTTATAAAGTTGTCACTGAGGATGGGAAAGTCGTTGACACTCTGGGTGCGATGCTGGGTGGTGGTACGAACGTAGCTCGTGGTGCCATGAAGTTATCTACGGAAGCTGTTGTGGATGAAGTTGACCCGGCAGAGGTTGAAGCTCTCGACCAGAAAATCCGCGTCAAGCAACATGAATATCAAGAATCTAAACGAGATGCTGAAGAGAAGAAGGGGGTTATGGCCAAGTTGCAACAAATGGCAGAAGATACCGAGTTTTCCATTTCAAGGCTACGACTCGACATCGATGCTTTAGTTCAAGAGAAGAGCGATTTGAAGGCACGCTTGAAACGAATGGTCGCTGAACAACACAAGCTTGAAGAATTTGATAACCAGGTTGACGCCAAGTTTGCTGTTCTTGAAAAACTCAAAGCTGAGCGGCTGGAGTTGAAAGCTCAGATGAAAGATCTTGAAACCGAAATTGAAGATCTCAATCAACAAGTTATGAATGCTGGTGGTGTGGAACTCAAAATTCAAAAGTCAAAGGTTGACTCCATTGAGCAACAAATGGAAATCATCATGGAGAAGACTAGCGATGCTCGCAAAACCCAACGTAAGTTGACGCTGGAAATCGCTCATCATCAAAAGCTTTTAGAGGAGGCTGAAGTGCTGATTGCGAAGTTGACGGAAGAAATAGAAGGTTTCGTTGCTGGTCAGGAACTGTTGGCGGCGGAGTTAAAAGAAGTTTCGGACAAAATCATGAAACTTGAAGCTGAACGCCTCAAATGGGAACTGGAACTTGAAAAAATCGAGCAGGACCTCGAAGAACAAAATGAGCGCATCAATAAATTCAGGCTGATGGAGATTGAGATGACTAATGAAATCGAGACGGTGACGGCAAAGGCTGCCAAAGCTAGACGCCATATCGAACATGACCAACAACAACTTAACGAACTTCAAATGAGGGATACGACGCCATACTTAGAGTGGATGAAAGATGAAGCTGAAAGAGCACGTTACGAACTGGGTAAGATTTCCATGATGCTGCGTGAAGAATTGGCTGCGATTGATTTGACGGAGGTTGAAGACGAAATCAGTAATTTGGAGGCCTACTTCAACGAAGTCCAATGTGATATTGAGGTTCTCATCGAGTATGGTCGCAAAATGGTTGACTTCGATTCTCGACTCGACGATATGAACACTGCAGTGAGTGAACGTGACGCAGTGAGAGCTGAATGTGAAGAACTTAAACACAAGCGGTTGCTGGAGTTCATGGAAGGGTTCAATACCATCTCGATGACGCTTAAGGACATGTATCGCATGATTACCATGGGAGGAAATGCTGAGCTTGAATTAGTTGATTCCCTTGATCCATTTTCTGAAGGTATTCTCTTCTCAGTCATGCCTCCCAAAAAGCTGTGGCGAAATATCTCCAACTTGTCTGGGGGTGAAAAGACGTTATCATCGTTGGCACTCGTGTTCGCCTTGCATGCATACAAACCGACACCGTTATATGTCATGGATGAAATCGATGCCGCCCTTGACTTTCGTAACGTGTCAATTGTGGCGAACTACATCAAAGAAAGGACCAAAAATGCCCAGTTTGTCGTCATTTCCCTCAGAAACAATATGTTTGAGCTTGCCCAGCAATTGGTGGGGATCTACAAGGTCAACAACAAGACCCATTCCATCACCATTAGGAATAAATAGGAGGCTAAGTACAAATGCAGCCGCTTAATTACATAATATGCGTAAGTCAAGCTGGACGCGTCAACATAATTACAACAAACCCCGACCAAACCCCGGCTGGTACCTTCAACCAGAAGTCATAGCCAAAAGTGATTTGGACGATGTCAACTCCCTTATATTTGATTTTGTGACACTGAGAAAGTAGAGATAGAATTCAATTGTCTAGATTGCCATCACGATGCCCAGCAACAATATAATTGTCGGCTAGAGCGGCGTTTTGAGCCCGGCATAGAGATGTGAAATTCACATTTATGTTCGTCCTTCAATGGGTCCATCGGGAGGTACGGAAAGGTCTTGGCCAAAGTACCAGTCAATTGCTTGTATATTTCCATACCTTCCATGACCTATAGGTGTAGTTAACAGGTCTGTATTACCTGTCATACTGCATATAGTATTCGATCAGGCGGCTACTGCAGGGGATTTTCCAGCGCCACTAACTATATAAGACCAAAACCGGAAGCAATTCCCCACATTTGCCACCATGTCTTTCAATTACGACGATCACAAAAAGGCTATTGCAGCCAACATCAAAGCACTCAATCCTACCATGGCGGAAAGCTATGAAAACAAGGAATCCGTCAATGCTATCGCGATCTGGTTTGCCAAAGTCATGCTTGAGTTCGATTGGAAACACCCTCAACAAAGAAAGCTGAATGAACAATCCGAGAAACCCATTGGTAACCCTGATGCTGAGAACCTTGGTATTTCCATTAATGATTTGCCTCTGCCCCAGACTTATCTTAAGGACTACCCTGACACCATCTTCAAACCCGGAGCCAAAGTGATGGACTTTGCCGCGGGTACGGGTCTCGTCACCACTAAGCTTGTACCTTACTTGCCGGGGTCGGAAATTGTCGGCGTCGATATCAACCCTGCTTTTTTGGCTAAATTCGAAGCCAAGGAGAAGGAATTGCGGGAACAAGGGGTCAATATTTCCCATTGCGAGGTCGACATCATGGACCCTACGAAGAAGGAGGAGCTTGACGCCAAGTTCAAGCGCCAATTCGATGTCATTTTCTGTACGTTATCCTACCACCACATTGATAACTACGAAGACGTCACCGTCCGTTTATGTGACTTTTTGGCGCCTGGAGGCGAGTTAATCATCTTGGATTTCTACAATGAAGACTTGGAAACCGAAGATGATGGCGAACGCCACGTCGGTACCGCTGGCTTTGCTGTGCGTCACATGGGGGGCCTTAAAAAGGAACGCTTGACTTCGGTTTTGCAGGACAAGTGTGGTTTGACTAATGTGTCGGCGGCTCGTGAATTTAGAATCCGCATGTGGGACCAAGGCAAGTTCATTACTAACCACTGCACTAAGCAAGTTATCGAAGACCTTCATGCTGGTAAGTTGCCCACTAAGGAGGACCCTAGAGATGGCACTTTGTATCAAGTTGACATGTCGATCGTGATGGCCGTTGGACAACAACCGAAGTGATGCTTTTGCAAAAGCAATACCATGTTCAATAAAATAGAAATTTACAAACGATTATCAATGTACTCATTTACTTAGTCCATCACAATTAGCTTAACGGAATTTATCGTACATCTTTTACATAGTTGATAACGTCATACATCCACCATTACGAATCGGCTCGTTTGCTTCTATATACAGCGCCTGGATTATGTCACACTCACCTTTCCCAAAAAAAAAAATTCGTGATTTCTGTTATCAACCTGCATATTGCCAAGGCTCACCAATATATCTCACGATCGCTTCTCGTACACTTATCTACTTATGGCGTCACGGGCATCACAGAAGCGGCTCACCAAGGAGTATAAGCTGATCCAAGCCAACCCTCCGCCGTTCGTTCATGCCAAACCTAATGATGAAAACATTTTGGAGTGGCACTACGTCATTCTGGGGCCGCCACTGACGCCATTCGAGGGAGGGCAGTACCACGGAATTTTGCGGTTTCCCCCGGAATACCCATTTAAGCCTCCCCTGATTCTGATGATCACTCCCAACGGTCGGTTCTCCACCAACATGAGGTTGTGTCTTCTGATGCTGGACTACCATCCGGACACGTGGAATCCGGCTTGGCTGGTGGCAACGATCCTTACGGGGCTTTTATCGTTTATGACCGGAGATGAAGCCACTACGGGGTCGATCCTGACGACGGATTCAGTTAAACGCAAGCTTGCCCTGTCTCTGAAACAGTGGAATAACTCCGAAAACGTTCGGTTCAAGAAACTTTTCCCCGATATCTATCAACAAAACATAGAAGACATCAAAAACGCAAAGGAACCCCCGAAACCCGTCGAGGAAAAGCCGTCAGAGATTGCTGATTTAGCATCGATGGATGCTGAAGACCGTGCTCGAGTGCTCGTTGAGCCCCGCAACACCAACGGTCTGAGCCGTATCGGTATGGTTGTGGGAGTGGTCATCGTGGCTATGGCAGTGGTTTTAATGAATAAGTAATGACAATTGTGAAATATACATATCCGACAAACAATTTTGTAGTATTTCGTAAACGCATAAGAAAGATACCCTTCATTAAAATATTAATATACACAAGATTTAAGCTATGTACCTGCTTAAACCTTGAAACCTCTGGATCTCCGTCTACCTCTAGCTCTTTCAAACTTTCTGCCCTTGGACATGATTCTGGGAGCCTTGTTCTTGTGAGGACCGAAACCGAAGTGTCTGACGGCTTCTCTGTGCGATCTGGGACCTCTGACAATCACGGTGTTTTGACCCTTGGGGGCTCTAAGAGCCAATTGGTCCAAAGTGATGGCTTCACCACCAGCCTTGAGGATTCTAGCCTTGGCACCGGCGGTGAATCTGAGGGCGGCAACGGTGGCCTTGGGGACTTCCAACAATCTGTTGTCGTCGGTAACGGTACCAACAACAACGATGGTCTTGTCCGAAGCACCCTTTTGGTTGAGGACGGTGTCGATTCTCGAGAGAGACACGGGGGGTCTGTTGACCTTCGACAAGAACAAAGCCTTGAGGATCACCTTGTTGAAGGGAGCGTCAGTTCTTCCTATTATGTTAGTAACAAAGCTCGTTTCTGCTCGTTTGAAAAAGACGCCCTTCACAGGACTCGCAGAAGCTCAACTCGATTAAATCGAGGAGCAAGTCGCCAAGCCACTATAACTAGTAACGATTGACTGCCAGTTTAGTTAATAAAACTAGCAACTCATCGTTACTAGTTGCACCGGTTTGGAACCTTTCGGAAGGCCCTCTTTTTCACACAAAAATCATCAATACTTACTGGCAAGGAAGGAGTACAACTTGACCAACATCTTCAAGTAGATGTTGTTCGACTTGGGGGCCTCTCTGTGACCAGATCTGGCGTGTTGCTTGGAAGTGTGGTCTCTACCCATGTTGACTTGTGAGTGTAAACTGAAGAGAGAAGAACCGGTGAAAAATCTTTTTTTAAGAGCAGACCCCAGCCGTCGTGTGCAGCGCGCTGAAATTTAGGGTACAAAACCTAATCACGTGACTTAGTACGATGAACACAAATTGTAGCTAAGTTGATGGAAAAGGCTATATTATTGATAATGTGGCTTTACTATCGATGCTATGAGTGCTTTGAAGCCATTCCTTATTGTTTACGTGGTTCCTGGCACCAGTTTAACAAATAGTAAATTATACCATCGAACCTAATGAGTTGTGAGAACCGATATCATTATAAGTGGATATTAAGATGTAGATATCAGTAACCATTTTACTAGTAGTTAATCACCACGTATTATGTTGTGCTCATTTGGTTCAATTGATCAAGATCTAAGGAAATGTATTGACTTGATCAAAAACTCTTCTCCAATAATTACTCAACCGTCTACCAGATTTGAATTGTGTTAATGGCGTATGACATTTGGTTTTTGATTTAGAATTGTGCTGCTAGTTTGGAGTAATCAGAAATATGCTTAATCTCATGTTTGGACCACATATTTGCTATCCATATCGAGGATACCTACTACTAAGGCAATGCTATTGATATCACGTTTCAAGATTTTGTATCGTCATCACCAATCCATAACTGGTTTGATTGTCGTGCTTATACTTCAGGTTTTACTACTGAATAGTTTGACAGTGACATACTTCTGACCGGATCAACCGGAAGAGTCAGCTTGTATTGAATGGAAGTAAATGTGAGCTATACATTCCAAATACCTCCATTGTATTACGTTGTTCGGTGACTATCATTAACAAGTCATGTTTGCGTTAGCTTTGCAGCCAAACACGTTCTCATAATCGAACTGTACAACTATCAGATAATGACCCATTTAACAACTTGACGACGCATTTCAATACTATATCATGCTATGCCTCTATCACAATGCGATCGTTAACTCATTATACGACTCTATTACAATGCAACTCATCCTATGACTTCTTGTGCATAAGCCGCACCAGTATCGGAGATCTCATATCCTCGTTATCATGGCCCAGATAACTCCCATAAAAGGGTTTACCAATACCCCAGTGACGCGATCAATATGTTTAGTGCTGACGGTGACTGCGATAGCGCTTTCCATACTTGGGATTAAGCACTACGTTCACCTTGAAATGGATCCCCACATAATTGAGTACTCGCAATATTGGCGCATTGCCACTTACCAATTACTGATAGTCAACGAAAGCGATTACTTATTGACGACATATCTTTGGTTCTATTTCAAAGTACTAGAGAGATTCTTTGGGAGCCGCAAGTACTTATCCCTCGTGGCCCTTCTATATGGTGTCAACGCGTTGGCGGTGTTTGCTGTCATGGCGTTGGGCCAGTTGGGATGCTACATCACCTCTTACCTCACCAATATCGTCATATTTAGAGGAAGTGGGTCTGATTTCTTGCCTACTATCTTCAATGAAGTGACTCCGGGGCCGCTTGCGATTTTGGCGCTGTTGTACGTTGTGTTTGCAAATGTTATCCCTAAACTGTATCAATTCAGGGTTGTGCTCGCAAATCCATGGAGAAATAGCGACGTTTCTAAGCTGGTGACGTTAACAAACCATTTTGCTATTCACATAATCTTCTTTATGCTTGTGATCAATAACGGATTCAAGCTGATACTACCACTGGTGGTAGGCTTGTTGGTTGGCAAGTTATATGTCCATCACTTGCTTGTGGGCGAGACATGGATGGTTCCGCAGTGGGCATTTAGCTTATTTGTCAATCCCAAGAAGTTTGTGTTTCAGCAGCATCAAGGTTGGGAAAGCCATACACCCGTTGCCACGCTGGAAAACCCTGTGAGCATCCCAGAACCGGAACATGATACTCCCGAACAGGTTGACGAGGATGGGGGTAGTCGCGAGCCTAATGTAATCCGGGCTGAGACACCGGCGCGTCCGTTGGGGCTGCAGCTTTTGGATACGTTTAGAAATTAAATGATCCATGGATAATCGTATCTATTCTTAAATCATCATTCAGGTTAACTTAATATTTAATCCATCAACAACATCTTTTCGGGGTCTTCGATGAGTTCACAGACAGTCTTCAAGAAAGTGACGGCTTCTCTACCGTCGACGCATCTGTGGTCGTAAGTCAAGGCCAAGTATTGCATGGGTCTCGATTCGATTTGACCGTTAACAGTGACGGGTCTTTGCTTGACACCGTGCATACCGAGCACAGCGGTTTGAGGCATGTTGATGATGGGGGTACCGAACAACGAACCGAAGACACCACCGTTGGAGATGGTGAAAGTACCACCGGCCATGTCTTCAAGGGTCAACTTACCGTCTCTGGCCTTCTTACCCAAGCCAGCGATTTCGGCTTCGATGCCCAAAATCGAACGGGATTCGGCGTTTCTAACCACGGGGGTAACCAAACCCTTGGGGGTGGCGACGGCGACAGAAATGTCGACGTAGTCTCTGAAGACGATGGTGTCGTTGTTTTCAATGGCAGCATTGACGGCAGGCACTTCCTTAGCGGCCAAGCAGACAGCCTTGGAGAAAGCACCCATGAAACCGAACTTGATGCCTCTCTTTTCCAAGAATTCGTCCTTGTACTTCTTTCTCATGTTCATCAAGTTAGTCATGTCAACTTCATTGAAAGTGGTCAACGAAGCGGCAGTGTTTTGCGATTCCTTCAATCTTTCGGCAATTCTCAATCTCATCCGGTTCATCTTGACGCGTTCTTCGTGTCTCGAGAAAGCACCGGTGGCCGAGGTTTGTTGAACGGGTTCCTTCTTGGGAGCAGCTTCCTTCTTAGGGGCAGCTTCCTTCTTGGGAGCAGCTTCTTGCTTGGGGGCGGCGTCTTGCTTGGGGGCAGCTTCTTCCTTCTTGGGGGCTTCTTCCTTCTTGGGAGCTTCTTCCTTCTTGGGAGCAGCACCACCTTCAGGAGCAGCGCCTTCTTCGATCACGGCAATTTCTTGACCGACTTCGACGGTGTCTTCGGGAGCGACAAGAAGTTCCTTGACGGTACCACCGATGGGGGCGTTGACTTCGACATCGATCTTATCGGTTTCAATGGTGGCCAAGAGTTCATCTTGAGCGACGTATTCACCGACTTCCTTGTTGAACGAAGCCAAAGTACCTTCGGTGATCGATTCAGCAAGTTCGGGGACCTTGATCGATTGCGAAGCAAACCGCTTGGGAGTGATGGGAGCGGAGAAAGCCGACACAGGGACAAATTGAGTAGGCTTCAGCGCCACCAAGGCAGAAAGGGTTCTTTGGGGGACCTTCACAGCCTTGGCAGAGGCAGCGGCCCGCAAAGCCGATCTTCTAACACTTCTCGACAACATTGATTAACGGTATAGTTAAAATTTCCAAAGCGCTTAATGCCAGTGTGGTATTGCCTTTTTCCTGTACATATATAATTGGGCTCGGTATGCAGTTCTGATTGGCCCCAAGCTCCGGGAAGAAGCGAGGTGAGGGATTTACTCCGAACGAGGTCCGAAACTAAGGCTGAACTCAGCGAAGAATTACGCAAACTAGGTTCGATTAGGAACATTCCGTAATTGGTTATATTCGTCTGAAAAAGTGAATCAAACACCATGAACAATAACTTGCTAAATAATGATAAAAAACCGACTCCCGGGCAACGACGGGAATTGTGTCGGTGGTGGTTTTGTGCCCGGCGTTCCCCGCCGCAAATGACTCCCGATGACTATAGAAGTAGTGACGGTGAACGGGGTCCCGCTTTCAACTAACTAACAATCTAGATTCGACGTTGCTTACTTCTCCTCGCATCTGTTGGGTAAAGCTTTTGATGCGGCGATTGAGAAAGTGCCGAGCGGTGGGCTGTGGCCCCAACAACGGCAAAATCTCAGTTCGCGCTTTGCCGTGAAATAGAGCCACGCACTGTCTCCATCGCTGGTAATTTCCGTGATTTGTAAAAACATATTCCCTAATGGGGGATTGGCTGCAAAATAGTGGGGAATCCAAAGCAAGCGACATCCTGTCACCTTATAATAACATTGTCATTAAGAGATAGTCAAGCGAATGTCAATTTCAGTGGAAGTGTAAATAATGCCCAGCCTTACTAAGGGGTGCTTCGAAAAAAAACCAAATGCATCGGTTTGAAGTTCCGGGCCGACAGCCGCTCGGAAAACCATTCAAAAAAATAATACAGGTCCTACCCGGATTCGAACCGGGGTTGTTCGGATCAGAACCGAAAGTGATAACCGCTACACTATAGGACCCGCGCAAATCAATGTGTGTTTAGTGCAATTGTACGCAGCAGACGGTATGAGTACTTTTCGGCTCAAAACGGCTCAAATCGTTGATCTAACACAATATTCACTGAATTTACGGCTCTTAGAGTATCTACTAATCCATTCCGTATATTCCTGGGCTCATTTACCCATAATAATCCAATATTTTCGATAATCGCAAAAATCTGGAATAACTTAATCATGCAACTGATCTTGACGTAACCCCGTCCTGAAATTCAACAGAGATTCTTTGTCAACATGATGCCACTCTGCTCACTATAATAAGAAGTTCGAGAACGACTAATCTATTAAATCACTTGTCCTCAGCACTGTACCAGGCTATAATTATTCGAGCAGACAGACACTATATAGAGACGATCTACATACTTCAGACCGGGCTACATCGGTTCCAGTCTTAGTTTCACCTTGATTTGATCTATCTTAAACGTTTACGTGACTAGAACGTGGGCTATGCATTCGGAACAAGTCTAATTCAGTGAAATATACAAATAATCATACCCAACTCTATCAACGTCTAACGTTGCAGATACTAACTTGAACTGTTGTCCACGAGTCAAATCTTTCGTATTTGACTCAGGTTGGTGAAGTTTCCGACTTCGAAGCACCTTCCCCACCCGGCGATTTCCCGGTGAGCGCATTGAACATTCGGAAAGATGCGAGCACTGTTACGTACGGACATTTACACCCGTCCGTCCTCTCAGTTTTTAAGTTTGACCTTCGAAAAATGACTCCATGGTAGGATACACGTAGTACGAAGGTGATGACGTGTACTGATTTGTCATCTTAACGCTACCTTGGTCATGTTATCCAACCCCGATCCCCGGGGTCCCACTCCGGGTCTTGCTTTTCCGTTACTTATATAAAGGACATAAGCGCGAAAAAACTCATCTGGGTGCCCAACCAAAAATCTCAACCAGTTGACCAATCAGTTAACCCAATTGTTAGCCAATTAGTTGACATTAACTAACGGAAGATGTTGAAGATTTCTAGAATTGCCAGAAGATTCGCCTCTACCAAGAAGGCCGAAGTCCTTGTCATTGGTGGTGGTCCCGGTGGTTACATTGCTGCCATCAAGTCTGCTCAATTGGGCATGAAGACTGTGTGTGTTGAAGGCCGTGGCGCTCTCGGTGGTACCTGCTTGAACGTCGGTTGCATTCCTTCCAAGTCGTTGTTGAACAACTCGCAAATCTACCACACTATTAAGCACGACTCCGCTTCTCGTGGGATCGTCGGTACCGAAAATGTCGCCATCGACTTCCCCAAGTTGATGGATGCTAAGGACAAGTGTGTTAAGGGCCTTACTGGCGGTGTTGAAATGTTGTTCAAGAAGAACAAGGTCGAATACGTCAAGGGTTGGGCTTCGTTCGTTGACCCCACCAAGGTTGCTGTTAAGGGTAACGACGGTAACGACATTGAAATTGAAGCCGACAACATCATCGTTGCCACTGGTTCCGAAGTGACTCCTTTCCCCGGTATCGAAATCGACGAAGAAAGAATTGTCTCCTCCACCGGTATCCTTTCCCTTAAGGAAATCCCCAAGAGATTGACCATCATTGGTGGTGGTATCATTGGTTTGGAAATGGCTTCGGTGTACTCGAGACTCGGTTCGGAAGTTACCGTGGTGGAATTCCAAAACGCCATCGGTGCTGGTATGGACGATGAAGTCGCTAAGACCATCCAAAAGTTGTTGCAAAAGCAAGGCCTCAAGTTCAAGTTGGGGACTAAGGTTACCTCGGGTAAGAGAAACGGCGATGTCGTTGACATTGAAGTCGAAGATGCCAAGTCGGGCAAGACCGAACAAATCGAATCCGACGTTTTGTTGGTTGCCATTGGTAGACGTCCCAACACCAATGGCCTCAACTACGAAGCCGCTGGCTTGGAAGCTGACAACAAGGGTCGTTTGGTGATCGACTCTGAATTCAAGACCAAGCACCCCCACATTCGCGTTATCGGTGACGTCACTTTCGGCCCCATGTTGGCCCACAAGGCCGAAGAAGAAGGTGTTGCTGCTGCTGAATTCATTAAGAACGGCCACGGTCACGTCAACTACAACAACATCCCTTCGGTTATGTACACCCACCCCGAAGTTGCTTGGGTTGGTCAAAGCGAAAAGCAATTGAAGGAACAAAACATCAAGTACAAGATCGGTAAGTTCCCCTTCATTGCCAACTCGAGAGCTAAGTGCAACCAAGACACCGACGGTTTCGTTAAGTTCATTGCTGACGCCGAAACTCAAAGAGTTCTTGGTGTCCACATCATTGGCCCTAACGCTGGTGAAATGATCGCTGAAGCTGGTTTGGCTTTGGAATACGGCGCTTCTACCGAAGACATTGCCAGAGTGTGCCACGCTCACCCTACTTTGTCGGAAGCTTTCAAGGAAGCTGCCTTGGCTACCTTCGACAAGCCCCTCAACTTTTAATGGTTGTACGTAATGAGTATGATAGATTACCAGTGATTTACGCTGATTAAATGCGGCTCAAGAGCCGTCAACAAATTCCGTAATTCAGCCTTCAGTACATCCTCCTTGTGGATGACCACATCAAGCGGCAGCTTACCATTGAAGTACTTCACCATCTTGTAAAACACGGGAACAAGCTCCGGAGCAAGCTTGGCTTCTTCTAGGATAATCTTGTTCATCCACCGTCTTTCGAGGGTCGTGGCCCTGCCAGGATCCATGATAATATAGTCTTCATCCTCGTCAAGTTCAATCCTCGTTCCTCTAGTTAACTTTTCTTGGATTGAATCGATATCTTGAGTGATGGTAGTGCCTTCGTGCTGAACCTTTGAGGTATTATCAGACAGCTGGTTTTTGAGAGTGTCGCCCAGCGACAGCTGTTTAGTCTTGCGTCCCCGTCCTTCTTCCATGTCTTCGTCAACTTTCATGCGAATGATTGGTGCAACCTTGAGCCAAACGAACGTTTGAAGCTGTATGACATAACCATACTTTAGTAACCAAGTAAGCGCTTGAAAGTACAGCTCTTTGTGATCACGCGATGGAATAATCAGAGCATAATGCAGTGGCTTGCGATGATGAGGACTCAATAGCTTGAGGAAATGAGACATAGACGGCAACGTAGGAAACAGGCTGCGGAAATTCTTGATGTCATAGAAAAGATTCACCAGAAGCGGTGCCATTGGGCTGAGAACGTAAACACTTCGAGTGGAAATGGGCTGAATCACCCTGGCCCGGCGCCAATAAATCAAATGAAAGGCATACAGCTTGATCTCGTCCATGTCTAATTCCGACGCTTGAGCAAGCGACATAAGCGATTCCGTCGGTTTGATTAGATGGATAAATTTGGCAAGACTCAGGGCTTCATCAGCCTTGAGCTCACGAATAATATCCCTAGGATCGTCCAATAATAGTAATGCAAAATAAATGACATCATCGGCGACAAGACCGGTATCGTCACCCTCTTGACGGTCATGTTTACTCGAGGAGCCGTAGCGAGTCGGCTCGCCCAACACGAGAAGCCCTTCGTTGGCCAAGAACTTCGTTGTCGAACAAAGTTTCGCTCCAGGCAAGTGAGGTACCAGAGGTTCTGGAAGCAGAACAAACTCCCACTTGATGGGAATTTGGAAGGATCTTAACTTGTTATTGATGGACAAGTTAGCAATTTGCAGTGTCAGAATGGCAGTGTAACAATCACCTATCATCTTGCAAAGACTCAGCTGCTCACAACAAGCTTCCCACCAGGTGTCGGGTTGTGATTCCTTTATCTTGAGGATGGACTTGATTTCCTTTGACACATAACCATTACGACTCTGTTCATAACGCAATACCAATGAGAGTCTCAGAATCACAAAATGAAACATCTCGTCGACACGTTGATTAGCTTCATTGATAGGTGGACTCATTATAAATACAAGATGGAACATGTTAATTCTGCCAGTAGGATGCTCTTTCTCTTGTACAATTGATTCCTCGCCCTCAACGTCATTTTGAGGCAAGCTATTTCCCCGCCTGTGACTGCGATTATCCAGAAGATCAGTCAATGTCAGCTTCTGATCGGTAGGAGCGCGATGTTTCTCTTTTCGTCGCCAACTGTTATTGTCAAGCTTGTGTATGGGCATACCCAAAAACACTTTATCATCAATTTGCATTTCGAACCGAGTATTACACATCAGCTTGGGCGGGCTGAGCATCTCTCCAAGATAAGTCGTCTCCATACCAAAAATCAAGTTAGTCTTGTTTTTATTACGCTTCTTCAGCTGACTATCTTCATGGGTATCATGAGGAATTGCCATGGACACATTCTGACGTTTATCTTGAGACTGACGCTGGGTGTAGAGTTCATCGAGATAAGAAAGTAAGTCACCTTTGGTTCCAGTGTAGAAGTTAAGGTGTGTCAGATCCCATTGCTTATGCAATTTGCGGTTTATCAGGTCGTCGAGTTCGTTTTCCTCGTCACTGTATTCAATGTCGCCATGGTCTTCTTCCTCTTGATAAATATGTTCTTCCTCGGAGGACTTCTCTTGCCCCGAAAGGTCTTGCGGGTAATTGAACACTATCTGGGGCCCCGAAAGTGTGGAAACCACGAGGAGAATCCCCACTAGCGATGGATTGGGGAGGTTAAAGCTCATGCCTCCACGATAGCGAGTGCGCGGCACGTCGATGTCGGTTCCGTCAGATGATGCTAAATTATTGAGGACATGCTACAACCAGGATAGAAAATTGGAATTAGCAGGACCTAGGGTAATTCGATTTAAATTCGTTAGTGATTGTTCTGTCAAAAAAAAAAAATAGCATGATTTCGCTTCTCATGTATGATATCGATGTTCTCTGTAACTACTTTTTTCCACCGTTCAACCCCCAGGCCTCACAATGGACCAAATACAGAAAATTCTTGCCTCGGTCCTCCTAGGGCTCGTGGTTTTGGTCATCGTATGGTATATCCAACTGTCGACTGGTCGCAAGGCACTGGTGTCTCGTCCTACTTATTTGATTCTCGGAATCACCAACCTGGGGAAAACTCTGTTGTTCGCTCGATGGAATGAAGAGGCTAAAGACGATGCTGATGGTAAGTGGGAGGAACCAATCGTAACGGTGTCACTGATGGAAGCCAATTACGGTCAAATTCGTCTTCCATTCTCAAAGCCGTCTATTCAAAAGTCATTTCAACTTATTGATTACCCCGGTCACCTTAAGTACTTTGATTTGTTACAAAAGCTTATTCTTGATGAAATTACTCTCCAAAGAGTTAAGGGGGTTGTGTTTGTGATCGATTCTTCCCAATTTAGAGATTCATCCCATACCGTGGCCAAGTATTTGTTTAATTTGTTAAGTGTTACCGAACGTCTCCATAATGGGGTGGACTTTTTGTTTGCAGTTAACAAGACCGATTTGTTTGACTCTACTCCTGTGATTAGAGTGAGACAAATGCTTGAAGATGATATCAATGCCCTTATCCAAAATGAGTTGACAGCTATTGATAAGAATAATCTCGACGAAGGCGATGATCCCGTTGGTACCGAAACCCTCCGTGAATTCTGGCTAAGCGTCGTGGGTTCAAAGACGGGCAAGTTTACTTTTGACAAGCTTGAAGGCAACATGGATTTTGTTCCGGGTCTGGTGGTCAAAAACAAGCTTGAGATGTGGGAAAACTGGTTAGATGAGCGAGTCGTTAATTAATATATGTAGAAGTGCATTGTCCTAAGCAACGTCATGACGGGGAACTTCGGGGAAAAAGCCAGTTTGTTCCATTTTCGTTTTTCGAACTCGAGCCGCTTGTGCCAGAGTATGATGATTGAGCCGTACCTTATACATCAGATCATCTAGTTGGTAGTGTTTGAATTTGAAGTTAGCAACTGACAGCTTTGTCGATTCCAACTCCTTTTGTTGCGTCTCGAGCTCCTTGGTAAGTTTAGCGTACATATCGCCGGACTCTGACGACTCACCTTCTTTAGTATCTTCTTTAGGCTTCTTCAGCCCCCATACCTTATTCCAAAGAAATGGCTTGTGTTTATAACGCTCCTGAGTAGTTTTATCAATTTGTGATTCAAGGTCAATTCGCTTCTTCACAAGATCCTGATATTCGGTAGGTTTGATGGCTGTGGCAAAGTTGGCATCATTCAAATGGCTGCTGCAAACGTAGAAATAATCAACTTGGTTATCAGTAATCAAGACGGTGGCGGTCGGTTTATAGCATACGGCACATGCTTTACTATCCTTCGCAGCCACCTGACGACAAGTGTAATGGTTATTGAACGGACCAGCCATACTCGCACCTGTGAAGGTGAGACATTTACAAATGACAGGAGATGTACAACTAGATTGTCCTAAAATTCTACGAACGCCACCACACTAAAGATCGTTTTGACAGGTAGGTTGACATGATATGATAGAGTTCCCCACCATGGTGGCGCCATCCTAGCGCTTTGACGTGATGGCGTCATGAGTCGGTGTCGTCTTGCATCGGCTATTTTTACACGTAAACCCCTACCACGCGCTTTGGGAATAATTCAGAGTCAGGAAATGCCGAAGGACTCATTAGATAATTACATTTAAACCTAAACCCTCAGTTATGGCGCGTTATGTGCTTGGACCCGAGGATTTCGCGTACCACCCCGCACAGATCGGGTCCAAATAGAGCAAAGCAAGCGTGAGGGAATTTGCTCGTATAGGTTTGTATCCATGACGTTTGCCATATCAGTACAAATCTGGGGACCACCATAGCACCCTCAAAACACATTTTAGACATCTGGTCTAAATTTATCAGAGATATGGCAATGCCACGTGACGCCAAATCACTAATTACCCATAATCGACGTTGCCGATGGCTGGCATCTAGCAATCGCGACTGAGACAAATTGTAAACAGACAGTCGAGCACCCAGAGAAAAAGTAATGTGTCATACAGATAAGTGGTAAGTAACTCCTTCTAATCACAGTAACTATTACAATCAACTATCAACCTACACAAGTGTTGGTCGTTTTCTCAATTGGTTGATTTTCTATCCCATATTTCTTTTTCCGATGGCATATTGGGGCCACGTTGACCTTAGATCTGGGCGGCTAATGTTCTAAGTGTGGGGGGTGTCTTAGTCACAACACGTGATGTTACTAGTGCCGGCGCCGAGACCATCAAATATCCCCCAACACTGAGAGGCCACGCGGGTCATGGGCACTTAGGTGTGACCAAATAAACGACACACTTTAATGGGACGCGCGTAAAACGGTTCCTTTTGCAGTGAGAAACAATCATCAACACACACTAGTTCATTAGGTTTACGATCAAGCCAGTTATTGCTCAATCGTCCATCAGCTTCACTTCCTCCATTGGCTAGACTTGCACCCAATCCCTTAATTGGGGTATATGCAGTATGCTCATCCTGCATATTTTTTGGGGTGGCAATCGACATGAGAAAAATTTCATCGTGGGCAAAAAAACACACCACCCTTACCCCTTTGACCTCCATCTCCGGTTACGCTTAACACCGCGACCAGGTCCTGCTACACACACCAATTGAGATATGAGTGACCATCCAGAGGCGGACATCGATTCCATCGTCGACAGATTGCTCGAAGTGCGCGGTCTGAGACCGGGGAAGCAAGTGACCCTTGCTGAACATGAGATCCGTTACCTTTGCACCAAGGCCCGGGAAATCTTCATCCAACAGCCTATTCTCCTTGAATTAGAGGCTCCCATCAAGATTTGCGGTGACATCCACGGGCAATATTACGACCTTTTGCGGTTGTTCGAATACGGGGGTTTCCCGCCCGAGGCCAACTACTTGTTCTTGGGTGACTACGTTGACCGTGGTAAGCAATCTTTGGAAACTATTTGTCTTTTGCTTGCTTACAAGATCAAGTATCCGGAAAATTTCTTCATTCTTCGAGGCAACCACGAATGCGCTTCGATCAACCGTATTTACGGGTTTTACGATGAGTGCAAGCGCCGTTACAACATCAAATTATGGAAGACTTTCACCGATTGCTTCAACTGTTTGCCGATTGCCGCCATCATTGACGAAAAGATCTTCACCATGCACGGTGGTTTGTCGCCTGACTTAAACTCGATGGAACAAATTCGTCGGGTTATGCGCCCTACCGACATCCCCGACGTGGGTTTGTTGTGTGACTTGTTGTGGTCCGACCCTGATAAGGATATTACTGGTTGGTCTGAAAATGATCGCGGGGTTTCGTTTACATTTGGCCCCGACGTGGTTCTGCGGTTCTTGCAAAAACATGACATGGACTTGATTTGTCGAGCTCACCAAGTCGTTGAAGATGGCTACGAATTCTTCTCGAAGCGGCAGTTAGTGACGCTTTTCTCTGCCCCCAACTACTGTGGTGAATTCGATAATGCAGGTGCCATGATGCTGGTGGACGAGCTGTTATTGTGTTCGTTCCAGATCTTGAAGCCTGCGGATAAAAAGCCTAGATACCCCCCTACGTCGGTGGGTGCTGGGTCCCGGCCGGTGACGGCGGCGAGAAAGCAAAAGCGCCCCGGCAAGTAAGGGCGTCAGATTGGGTCATGAGGTTTGTCGAGTTGGCGTTGGGTTGGTTTAGGTGGTTGACGTGGCCGCGCTGGCCGATTGGTGACGGTACCGCCAGGTCATTTGCCAAGCTGAACTTGCAACCCCAGGATTTCCCCCATGCATTTATAGACTTATATAACCTGCATTTGCCCTGGTTGTGGGCATAATTTTTGGTATTGGCATCTTTTATTTTTTTTGGCTGGTACCGACATTTTTATAGCAGTTTATAGCATAACTATGTCCTCCAGCGAATGCTTCGACATTGGCAACAATTGGTCTTGACCAATTGAATCCAATGGAGGGAAGCACCAGCAACGGTGCTACTCCTCAATCATTCCTGGAAAGGGTTAGTTATTGTCTTTTTCGATGCTGGGAGATCTGAAGTGGTTGGAAAGCTGATGTTATGGTTGCAAATTGGTCGCGTCGCAAACACCCCCCTCCAATGTTTACTTGACAAGCCTTAGACCCAAGGCATACAAAATTATTTAGGAATTGTATTACGAATGACGAATCTAATCAAATGATGCTTGATTGTTTGGAGAGAGCCCCGATTTGAATTCAATATAAGTGAAAGTTATGAATGGCTTAAGAATAGCACCCGAACATCTTTAGCACGAGCTCAAAGTGACAAGCTTGCCACCTTCAAATTAAAATTGTGTTGCTTTTAACTTACGTTGACGATTTAACTCATTTTAAACAAGATACAATACAGTACCAGCTACTTCAAATCATGAAGACTACACGTTTTACTTCTGTGGTTCTGATGTCACTTCTATAGTGATGTCTTTGGTTCCCCACACTGAATGAAAGATGCATGAACTAAAGATATCAAAGAGTTACACGATTCGCCATGAAAACCAAACAGAAACGATATTCTTGATCTTATTGACTATAATTAGTCATCCCTACTTACCAGGTCATCATTTGGACTGAAATCGATAATATCTTGGTTGAACTTTGTTGGTCACGTGCTTAGGGTTTCCAGCCCTTTATCACTTGCGCAGACCACCATCCTGCAGCTGGCAGGGAGTGCGCGGTGTTGAAAATTTTGTTACTGAAGCGACATAGAACCCTTCGAATAGTCAGACAGCATGGTAGGTAACCTCGGTTCCAACAGCTGACGCTTGTTCCTATCGTTTCCTTTACATGTTTATCGTGCTCGGTCCATTCAAGTGCTTCGGCGTCGTTCCTGTGGGCTAATTCGTTCGTCAGCCTTCTGTGTGTGGTCATCCACGACAAAGCCACACTTTGAACAACCCGACAACCTCAACATTGATGGGATAAGGATAAGGATAAGTGGCGTCAATTTCAAATGTACCATTGATACTAACATTGATAGGTTTTGGTCCAAGATTTGTTGCACCCCTCTGCCGCTTCGGAAGCCAAGAAGCACAAGAAGAAGACCCTTGTTCAAGGCCCTAGATCGTTCTTCATGGACGTCAAGTGCCCCGGCTGCTTGAACATCACCACTGTGTTCTCGCACGCTCAATCCGCCGTCACTTGCGACTCGTGCTCGACTGTGTTGTGCACCCCTACCGGTGGTAAGGCCAAGTTGACCGAAGGTTGCTCTTTCAGAAAGAAGTAAACTGTGTGATGGGGATAATCTGTGTATTACGTAATAGACATAATGAAATAGCATCGTTTTGTATCGTGTATTAGGACGGTTCATCGATACGTTCTAGTTTGTGAGTGTTTCTTCAGTCAAGGCTTTTCGACGAACGGTGCACTTTTAAATAAAATCGTCAAGTAAGAGTTCTTAAGACTTCCAATGCAAACACTCTTTGGCATCAATACCATCTTCTCATTAAGTAAATAAACTGTTGTGTTCACGCGTGAGACCAGTTACTGTCTCTGGAGTTTAGCATAAAAATGAGAAATGCGCATTCTACACTGGACTCACTTTGTAAAGTCAAAGAGGAGAATATACTGGCTCTAGCTCGTATCATTAATCTATCATTAGCATTACAACTTAGTCTTCACGTGTCTTACGACTTCATCGATGGCTTGGGCCACACGTTCGACGTTGCCGTCATTCAACCCCGCAATCAGGGCCCGGCCCAGCGACACGAGGTAAACAGCGTGGTTCTTTTCCAAACGAGCAACTTGTTCAGCGGACAAGCCAGTGAACGAGAACATACCCACTTGGTTGACGATGTGATCCCAGTTACCGGGGGTTCCCAAAGCCTTCAAGCTGTCTCTCAATCTAATTCTCATCAGGTTGATGCGACTTGACATGGTGACAAGATCCTTCTTCCATTGTTCGTACAATTGGGGGTCAGTCAAGATAGTGGCAACCACCTTGGAACCGTAGGCGGGCGCCAGCGACACTTCCGACCGCACGATTTTATTGAGCTGGGTGGCGATAGCCTTGGTGATTTTGGTATCTTTGCTGATAACGTGGACACAACCGACACGTTCACCGTACATACCAGCGTTCTTAGCGAACGATTGACAGATGGCAATGGGTTCCGAACGCTGGTTAGCCACAGCCCAACGAATCAGGTAAGCATCTTGATCGAGCGATCCCAGAGCGAACCCTTGGTAAGCCGAGTCAAACAAAGGCACGTGGCCATGGTCAAAGATGGCAGTCAACAACACTTGCCATTGTTCCTTAGTGGGGTCCAAACCGGTAGGGTTGTGGGCACATGCATGAAGGACAAAGATCAGACCCCGAGGAGCAGTCTTGATGGTGTCGACAAACCCGTCGAAATCAAGGGTCTTATCTTCCTTCCAGTACGGATACAGGTCGACTTGGAACCCAATGTCGGTGAAGATTTGGTGGTGGTTAGCCCAAGTCGGTTTCAGCAAGTACAACCGCTTCGATCCGGGACCCGAGGTCAAGTTTCTGTACAAGAACACCCCAGCAACGTGTAACGCCCCCGTACCCGACAACGTTTGTTGCGACACGACGTAGCCGTTAGCAAGAGCGGGAGAGTCAGCACCGAGGATGACCTTAGCCGCGTTTTGGACAAACGGAGCGTACCCGGTGATACCAAGGTATTCGTGGTCGTAGTTAGGCAGTTCTTGCAACTTCTTTTCCGCTTGTCTGACCGCGGGCAAAATCCAAGGCTTCCCGTTGTTGTCACGGTAGGCACCAATCCCCAAATCGACCTTGTTGGGACGAGTATCGGCGGTGTAACGGGCCTTCAACCCAAATAAGGGATCAGGAGGCAATTCCTTGATGTTGGCAAAGTACGACATGATGACACGTTTAATCGAGACAAATGTCCGGAACCACACTATTTTTATACCCCGGGCAAATTATAAGGCACTAGGGTACTGAGGGGTTCGGGCCTGTATGCAACTCGAGGGAAAAAAGGCACTGTGGGAGGTGGGGAAGAAGCTACGATGCACGAGGGGGCGGGGCACTGCCCCAAGTCGTCAACAAAATCCCGCGATGACGGCGTTATCATCGGGAGGAAGAACCGACGCTTAACAGTAGTGGTAGGCATTTGTCTAAACGAACCATCGTTAGTGTGGGGGTATTCATTCGATGCCGCGTTTTCGCCCCCCGCATGTGAGCTTTGACCATGCCGAGGCGGCGGCATCGGCTCAAAGGATGTTTTTCTATGTCGCGCCGTTATATGCGATGGTAGTCTGCCGCCATCACTTGCCGCCGCCGAAAATTGACCCGATGGATCAGAAGAGAAGGATGAAGTCGGGTGCGTCATTAACGTTACTATAAGGAGACAATAGCATCGTCACTGTGATCAAAGCCTAAAAGTGGAGCCGGGTGTCGTGGGACACATTTAGGCGGCTCGTTGTCACCCGGTCGTTGGTGCGGCGTTATGGTTAAGTGTCCGTGCCAAAGCCCGCCTGGGGTCATCGTTTACAGGCATACTTTTCTAGAACCAGCCGATACCAGGCGACCTCGACGGTGACCAGTTCGTCACCAACAAACCCTATGTGTTTAACGGTCATCGATTTAGTGGGGTAGTATAGTTTCCCCAGGTCAAATTTCATTACATGGCAACCTGTCGCTGGCTGCGGTAAAAGTTCCCCGGGTTTCACCATTACGAGCTTACTTCCGTGTCTCCGAAAAGCATCGGACTTTCCGATGTAGAGTAGCCAAATACATCCCGAGTGTTAACTGCACACCGACTGAGGTGGGGAACAACACTAAGCGTCCCGATGGATTCCGTACGTTTTGTGCTAAGCGGCTTCGCTTGCGTTCTCTGCTGGTTGGGTGCTCGTTAGCGGCAATTTAGATTTCAACGAAGCAAGTCTAGACTGGTTACGAGCCACAGGTGCCAAGTGTCACAAGACAGATCGGTAATTGCCTCAAGGTAGTGACAGCCAGCAGTTTCGGTGTCGGGGAACTTCACCAACCTCAACCGTGATACCGTTATGGTAATATTTATAATATTATAGAGTTACGTGAAGTTCTGCTTAATTTTTTTTTATAATGATGAACTCCAAGAGTCCGTAGATCAATTGTGGTTTTTTTGGTGCCAAGGCACTATTAAGGTGAGTACGGCATTTCAATGGCCCCGCCAAAAACATTGAATATGGGCTAATAATAACTTTATGTTTTTCTTTATTCTGTTAGTGCCCTGGCAGGCAATTGCCGTAAACAGTCAGAGTTGTAATTTTTGCGTTAACGCTTTTCGCTGGACGCGTTTGATGGTATACAAGGCTATATTCGCGTATGTATTATGTATGCTAAACCACACTCTTCACTTCGAAGAATCTCCGCAAGTAGTAGATTTGGAAAAGCGAGTTGGCGGCGACGACGATGATTTGGAATACCGACCACCACTTGACCCGCGAGTTGGTGGACTCAGCGGTATTTCTGTGGGTACGTTCTCTAATGACGAGGTAAGCTTGTTCATCCTTGACTTCTTGAGTCAACCGGTTCAATTGTTGAATGGCGTAGTCCAAGGTGTTGGCTTCAGGGTCGTTGACATCGATGTACACCACCCCGTGGACGTTGAACGACACATCGAGATCAACCCGATTGGTCTTTTCGTTGGAAAAGCAGTACAAGTACTTGCCCGAGACATCGGCCTTGTAGGAAATGTCCCCGTGGTCCAAGTTTTCCCGTGATTGAACCACTTGACCATTAGGGTTGATGATAGAGAAGTCCACGGTGTATTGTTCACTGTTCAGGGGGTTCCGCGAACCCACCTGGAACGAAATCGCCAACTCATCGTTGGCTTTGAGGTTTTCAAAGAAACACTGCTTGCCATAGGGTGTAAGCAACACATTGTGGGCGAACAGCACCGCCAAAAACACGAACAACCCAAACACGTTCATGGTTCGTTGTCGTGAAAAACCAACGCGAAAATTTTGGACACGTCGCGCGCGTGGCAACCACCCTAGCTCATACGGGCATTTTTACTGAAGACGTCTGCCTACAATGATGCTAGACTGAATTTGAGTCATTTACATTGTCTTTTGATGATGTTTAGCAACTGATTCTTCAAAAAGAGCTTCCAAGTCGGCTAAGTCGATCTCGTACTATTTTTCAGCGATCGAACCTCTACCACTCAAAAGTAAGCAACCAGTGAATTCTCATCAGGTCAATGGCTCACCAATGATTATGATTACTCTGCTTGTAGCGTATTATTGGTGGTACTAGTAGACGTAGTAAATGCCGAAAACGTCAGGGAAAGGTCGACTTTGGGCATAAACCCGGAAAACATCCCCGAAGATCCTTGAGATCGCAGCCCTCCTCGTTGAGGATTCAGCGACAGCGTCAGCGGAGTTTGACCAGTGCTAGGAGTGTCAATCGGTTCATCGGGAATGACAAACTCGTTGATATCGTCGATGGAGTACGCCGGTGGCTGAGACATCACGAGGGGAATTGATGGAGTCGGGTCTTAGGAGAGGGTTGTGCGCGTTGATGCTAACGGTGAGGTGTTAGTTACTGGCTATGGTGCCCTGGGTCAACAAAACAAAGACGTGAATAATGAAGGAAAGGTCTAGTTCATCCACTTTACCAGATGGAACACGGAGTTCAGAGCGTATAAAGGTTGGTATAGAGTTTTTCTAGAAAACTTGTTTCTCGGGGCTATTGGGGAGTTATTGGGCTAACACTGTAGTGAGTAGATACGCGAATAGGTACGACTACGGGTCTCGACCAGGTTGGCTCAAAACTGTGCTGATACGATGGAAAGACGAAGCATAGATCCGAAAATGTGCCCGTTTCAGTTACTACATTGTTGGGAGCCTTGGTGGTGTATTGTTGGGAACTTTGGTGGGGTCTTGTTGCTAAGCCTAAAGTTAGTCTGAGTTGTCTTCGCGGACCATTCCATCGATTGTGTCAAACCGTTGGTGCTAAACCTTTACGTTGTGTGGTGATGGAAGAGTCCTTGCCTACACTAGTTTCGTGGCTGTAAGCTGGTCTTTTTCTGCCGTTGCTCATCGTCAAGTTATTGTTAAGAAAACAATAGAATGCAAAGTTGACACGGCGTGAGGGGTAGTCCTACGACTAACGCGTCCAGACGTGTCCAGGGGCAGATCAATTCCATTGTCCCCAAGGAATACATCGACTAAACTTTACTTAGATCTTACTCGAAAACTGTGGTTCATCTTTAGAGGTTTTGACATATAGAAAATGAGTAGAGTGTGAGCGCGTGTATGTCGTTGTGATAGGAGAGTCGTACAGTCAATTTTGATTGATAAACCCCATAATCGATTTCACCCGGTAAAAACTTGTATTGAACGTGAAACGAGACACGAGACATTACTAAGGTGGCTATGTTTGACGAGAACACGAGACAATACTACAAAGACTAGAACACGGGACATTACTATGGTGGCTATGTTTGACGAGCACACGAGACAATACTACAAAGACTAGAATACTATGGTGGCTATGTTTGACGAGCACACGAGACAATGAAAATTTCACCTGCCTTTGGTTTGTCGTACTGAGCTTAGATGGAGGACCGATCGACTCCAAAAAGTATAAGTACGATACTTTTCCTCTCCCAATTTTCATTATCAATTTTCATTTGGCTTTCATCAACTCATGAGCCTTACTGATTATTGGTGATCTCGACGCTTATTGATGCTATGACTAACTGTTGCTGTTGTTGCTGATGTGCCACGATAAGCATACCGAAATAATATGACTTATGTGGATTGTTGATGCTAGTGATGCTATGACCATATGCTGTTGCTGTTGTACCACGATAAGCGTACCGAAATAATATGACTTATGTGGTTTGTTGACCTTTATTGATGCCATGACGCTGTTGCTGCTATACCACACTAAGAGTACCGAAATAATACGTCTTATGTGGTTTACGATGCCATTACTCTGTTGCTTACGCTGCTGCTGTTGTACCACGGACATACCGAAATAATATGCCTTCCGTGGTCTGCTTAAACTAATCGATACTATTACACTGCTGCTGCTATACCACGATAAGAGTACCGAAATAATACGTCTTATGTGGTTTACGATGCTATTACGCTGTTGTTGTTGCACCATGATAAGCGTACCGAAATAATACGTCTTATGATGCTTCTGATGCCATGACTATACGCTGTTGCTGCTGTTGCTGTTGTATCACGGACATACCGAAATAATATGCCTTCCGTGGTTTGTTGATATTTATCGATGCCATGACAATACGCTGTTGCTGCTGTACCACGATAATAATACATCTGTGGTGATAATTATCGATGCCATCACGCTATTGCTGTCGTACCACGAAAAGACACATGGAAAGCAATACGTCTTCCGTGGTTTACTGAGTTGGCTTGTCTCAAATATTTATCCAACTCATCCCACAACTAACAATTGTGAAACCTATAGGTATACAATTGTAATTTGTTCATTCAAGCCCCCAGTCAAAAGAGACGGGGGTTCTTGCCTGTTTGCTCAACCCTTTGGTTTCAAAGCACTTAATGCTAAGACGTGCTGGAAATACTGATGGTATGTGGTAACCTGAGGGGCCCGACCAACGGTAGCTGGTTGTGATGACTTTATCGAGTATCGAAATCTTCCCATCCACGGATCTCGATTATTGACTTGAAAATGCTGGTTACAATACAGCATGAATTACCATCACTATTCGATGAAATATTCACATCCAACCTTAATGCCCGAAGGAGACAAGACTGAGAAGCAGAATCTAATTGGAGTATAATATAATAGATCTATAATAAATCGGTACATTAGTGACCATTCGTTTGATATACTTGTATGTTTAAATGTTCATTGATTGATTGTGTGTCCATATCACAAACATAGAGTTAGAGTGAAAAAAGATGTTTTGATGTAACGTCACTTCATCGACTGATCCCCACTTAACCTCCAAATAGCCGTATGACGCTTATCGATAATCTCTAAACCCCGAATGGCAGCGGTTGGATTACTGCCGCATGAATACCACCGCAGTACCCGTTTCCGCGCCAATTTGATTATTCCGAATGAGTTCGAATCAACAACTTTTCAACACGAATGGCACACCGATGATAAACTTTTTTTTGTCACAAATCTACCATTGTCTTAAATACTACGACTAAAGAGAAGACAGGCTGATATTGAAGCGACCCCACTTTAAGTAGCGGGGGTACATTTGTACGTCGCTCGCGATAACTATTTTCGTTGCCGCGCACCCCGCAAAATTAGTCACATCGCCTAGCGGTTCTTACTGAACTACGAGCCACAAATGCCTCCCACAACGGAATCAAAAGCTGGCACTTGTCTCAATTATCAAGTATTGATCCAATTTACGGATTTCGGCGTGAAAACTTCTACCAAACAATGCCTAGAGCCCATCTGCACCGGACATTTACCACCGTCGGAGTAATTGGTATTCCACCGAATCCTGCACTTAACCCAAGGTGTTGAGCCCCAGTCCATTGACTCTTAATCATAAACCAATTGCATCGTCGGTGTATATAAGTCAGCTGATTCCGGCGAAAGTCAACAGCTTATAGAATGTTCCGTTTGGTTGCTCGTGCCTCGAGACAACTGAGAGTTTATGGAAGACGCCACCTCTCTCGTGCCGCTGTCCCTAAGCGGATCCCACGCGTGATGGCGGTTACTACTCTTGTGGGGACCATTGCCGTGGCTATTGCTTTAAGCCAGCCTTATCAATTGGATAGTAAGCCTAAGGGTAGGGATGTTTCCGTTGAAGAATTGCAAAAGCATATTCTGAAGGACACTGGGGTGTGGGTCGCAATCAATGGCGACGTTTACGACTTGACCGATTTTCTTGAAATGCACCCTGGTGGTGAAAAGATCATTCTCAAGTACGCCGGTACCAACGCGCTGAAGATCTTTAATAAGTACCATGCTAAGGATGTGTTTGCCAAGTTCTTATCGCCGGAAGCCTACATTGGTCCCCTTGTCGGTGACTTGGAGGAAGCCGTCGATATCACCGAAGGTAAGATCGATCCTGAACGCATGAATAAGCTCGAAAACTTGCCTCTGATCCACCACATGATGAACCTTGCCGATTTTGAAGCGGTGGCCCGTCAAATCATTCCTCCTAATGCCTGGGCTTATTATCTGAGTGCCTCCGACGACGAAATGTCCAATCGTGAAAACCATTACGCTTTCCACCGGATCTTTTTTAACCCTAAGGTATTGGTGGATGTGAGAGACGTTGATATTTCCACCGAAATGCTCGGTGAAAAGGTTGCGGCACCATTCTACTGTCTGGCGGCGGCTCAAGCAAGATTGGGCCACCCTGAGGGTGAACTTGGTATCTCCCGCGGCTGTGGTAAAGAGCAAATCCCGCAAATGATTTCCCTGGTGGCACTGTACTCGTTTGATGAGATTATGGACACTGCGATTGTCGACCAATTGCACTGGTTCCAACTTTACGTCCTTCCTGATCGCCAACTTGCTTACGATGCCATTGAACGAGCCAACAAAAGAGGGGCAAAGGCACTTTTCGTCACCGTCGACGCTCCCGAATTGGGTAATCGTGAAAAGGACAGAAAGTTCCGGTTAAACTTGGACTTGGACGATGACTCCGATGAAGACGCTGCCATTGCCGCTCAAATGGATGCTGATGTTGTGATGTCCCATAAAGATGCTGGTCTCACGTGGAAGGACATTGCTGATTTTAAAAAGATTGCCAAGATGCCCTTGGTACTTAAGGGAGTACAAAGAGTTGAAGATGTGTTGTTGGCAGTGGAGAATGGTGTCGATGCCGTCGTATTGTCGAACCATGGGGGTCGTCAACTTGATTATGCTCGGGCACCAATCGAGGTGTTAGCTGACGTCATGCCCATCTTGCGCGAGCGCAAGTTGGATGACAAGATTGAGGTCTACATTGATGGTGGGGTCACTAGAGGCACTGATGTACTTAAGGCATTGTGCTTGGGGGCTAAGGGAGTTGGTCTAGGTCGGGCATTCCTCTTTGCCAACTCATGCTATGGCGAAAAGGGGGTGCAAAAGATGGTCAAGCTTTTGAAAGAAGAGATCCGTCTAAACATGAAGTTGTTAGGCGTGTCCAAAATCTCAGAATTGACTCCTGAATTAGTTGACACTCGCAGCTTACTTGCTCGTCCCACTTATCCTGACTACATGTACAACACTTCATATGAGCCATTGACTCCTCCAAAATTCAGAGACGAATAGACGTCATTTCATCAATATACATTCACCATTTACTATTATAGGGACGATTGAATCAATTGGAACGTAACAGCTCTCTTTCTCATATCAAGTTCTTTTTCAGTTGTTAGAATGATTAACTATCTGCGTTTACCACCTCTAGTGTACAAAAACCAGAGTTCAATAAATCCATGAAAAGCGTAGTTAATGAAAAACTAATTATAATCTATACATATTAAAACGTGCTGGCGGGAACATCGACCCCGTCGATGCTCGGTTCTAATGGTGAAAGCACCATCTAGAGATATTGCGAACGGATACCGTTGACCATTTGCTGCTTATCCGGAGGCAACATCCGCACCTCATGTTCAGGCAAGTGCAAGACTTGGACAATCAACTCCGCCTCCTGAGGAGAGACTTTGGCCAAACGTTGCTGAGTATGCGCCGGGAACATCGCCCATTTACTGTTGACGGCAGGATTGGGAGGCACGGGAGAATTACCATAAGTGGGTACCGGCTGAGGCGGCGGCGGTGATGGTGATGGCATCGATTGGCGGAATTGCGTTTGTGTAGGTGGTTGTGGCAAGTGAGGGTTAGGGCGACTGGTGACCTCCTGAATCACTTCCTCGTCGATGAGGCCCATGAGCATGAGGGCTTGGGCGGTGGCCGGGGCCACGTTAGGGTATTGCAATACTTCGACCACTCGGGCCGCTTCCGGACCCAGAAGCATATTCTTGATGGTACCAATCAACTCGATGAGTTGCGGCGGAGGGATATGGGCGAGGGTCTCGTTGATACGATCGTTAACGGTGAACGGAGAGTCGTTAAGGGGCATTGGTGGTAACACTTTCAGTGCCTGGGCGTATTTAGGTGGCACCATGGCTCCCTGGTTGCCATTAGCTCCCGCACGAGGGGGGACGTTACCAGGCACCGGACTACGCTCGAACCCCGGCGACGTTTGCCGAGGGGGGCCTTGGCCCTGAGTATAAGTATGTTTAGCGACGTCGAGTCCCGGCATTTGCATGGCCATTTCCATCGGCATCATCACGTTAGGAGGCACGAATCGGGGGTCGGGAGTAATCACCGGCTTGAGCAGCAGGTCGGTGTTATTTTTGAGAAATCCTTCTTTCAGCAGTTCCACCCGTAACCGCTTATACGAGCCTCCCGGTTGCATGATTCGAACTTGTGAAAGCAACTTGGTGGCACGCTGGGCATCTTCGGGAGTCCGGAATTCACAGAACGTGAACCCCTTGTGTTTACGCTGGGCATCGAGCCCCATGCGAACATCGATCAAACGGGCAGCAGCTCCAGCTACCGCTCGGATGATGTTCTCGTCCCAGTCTGCCGGGAGCAGCCCGACGTAGAGAATAGTCAGAGTCATGGAGGGGCCACTATTAAAGACAGCTGAGAAGGAGAGGAATTTGACGTTGTTCGCGGTGTGCGGCTGGCTTAGTCAGACACCAGCGTACCAACCAAATACGATGTAGAGTCTATACGGCGACGAGCCATTAACCGAGTCTCTTAACTATGGGAAATTGATAATGTTTAGGTTTACGGTTCATGAAGCTGGATTTGATTGATTGGGTATCCAAGTCTGTGTCATTATTAAACCACACCTACGTTTGTGTCTGTAAATGGTAACACACCCTACTTATTTATCCCATCACCACGTTTACCAGATGTAATTTTTTTTGCTAACATCACTAGTAATTCTTTGATCGCATGTCGTGGAGACAATGGCCGGTGATCACCGATGTTGATGAGCATGTCTTCGAGCTTTATACCGAATGTGGACCCGAAGAGAACCAGAACCTTGGCTACGTCGACCGGCTGAGTGATCTTGTCCAAGTGGAGCTCGCCGACGGCACTGATCTTGCCATTCGCCAGCTGTGGAGCGAAGTGATTCATAATGAGCTGTCCACCGGGTTTATCTGTTGGAAAGCCCTGGTATACTTGGTGGACTGGTGGTGGCATGGTCCCTTGGCTCCGTTGTTAACGACAAACACGACGGTAGTGGAATTGGGAGCCGGTGTCGGAGGGGTTCTCGCTCTGCAACTCGCCCGCAAGTGTCGTAGTTATATCGCCACTGATCAAAAGCCGATACTAAAGCTTTTACAGGCAAATGTTAACGAAAATGGGGCCTCGAGTCACGTCCAGGTGGTGGAATTTGATTGGGAATACATCGATCATGGAGTGTACCTGGTGCGAGAAGTGGAGCCGAATCCCATCGACGTGGTGCTTGCTAGCGATACCATTTACTACGAATACCTTGCTCCTCATTTCGTCGAGGCAGCTTATACTATTCTTCGACCACAAGGAGTGGCAGTGGTGGCGGTACCTCTTCGACACCCTGAACTCATCGAGTGCTTTGTTTCCGAGGCAATCAAGCACAATCGCTTTGTGGTTCGAACGGTACCATCTCTGCAATTGTCGGAATCGCTCCGTCGAGGCTACGTCATTTACATATTAGAAAAGCCGTCACCCTAATTGAGAGCTAGCTCGCATGGTGAACGAAGTCCACAACCGTAATCGAATCAGTTTAGGGTATTTTCGAAGCCTTCAATCACCTAGCCTTTGATCACCTACCGGTTTCGTATTCGTATCTCGAACCATTTATGAATCAGCCGTTACATCTCTCTATTTTTCGGAGAACGTCAACATCGCACTCACCACCATCCACCCGGTCGTTGAGAGCCGTAATGAGCTCTGTAAAGGCACAACGAAATCCACAGGGCTCAAGGCGACGGAAGCCGGTGAAGACTCGGGTGAGGAAGCTGGACGAGGTTGAAGACCTCCAGCCAATGATGGAGGGGGAGCCTTTGCGTTCAACTCCAGCCCCCGTCACTAAAGGCACCCTCAACTATGCTGGCGATGTGGTAGCGGCTACAGGTCCATTATTCCCCAATGCCAAACAGTTAGGGTTCACCGACAAACCGCTGAGGACCCCTCGAACCATACCAAAGTGGCAATTGGCTCAACCTCGGAACCTTATCAGTCCCCCGTTCCACCGCGATGAATGGGATGCTGCCAACCAGCAAAAGATGGAGGAAATGGAAGCTCAACGGCGAGGTGACTATCAAGGGCTTTACGAAGAATTCCAAAAGATGCGTGAAGTGGAACGGAAACAGATGGAGAAGCGGGGGCTTGTCGACGCCGAAGGCACCGCCAAGGACCTCACCGACGCCATTTCGTTTCAAGGTACTTGCCTCGATATGTGTCCGACATTTGAAAGAGTACGTCGTGCTCTCGAAAATAACGTCAAGGCGTGGGAAAAGGATAAAACCACCGGCCAGATTTCCCGCCAGTTGGCAGTGAAGGCGTTTCTGCGCCCCGCGGCCGGTCAGCCCCCTCCCCTTCCCCTGGACGTCCGCCCTCCTCACATTTTGAAAAGCACTTTGGATTATTTGGTCGATAATGCCGTCAACCATCTTCCCGGCTCTCATCTGTTTGTGTGGGACCGGACACGTCTGATTCGTCAAGACTTTACCTATCAGAACCTGTATGGACTCGAGGCGGTTGATTGTAATGAACGCATCGTCCGCATCCACTTGGTGCTGCTACATATCATGGCTGTTAGCGACGTCGAGCACTCTCAACAACAAGAACTTGAGCAGTTCAATAAGGCGCTTCAAACCCTCGTTGAAATTTACCAGGATGTGCGTAATCATGGTGGAAATGCTGCCAACGAGCCCGAATTTCGAGCATACCAATTACTCAGTCATTATCGCGATCCCGAAGCCGAGCGTGAGATCCAAACTTTACCTCCCCACATCTACAATCATCAATACGTCCAGCTTGCTCTTCGCCTCCGCCAATTGATGTCTCAAAATAACGTTGTGGAACGAGGAGTTATAAACTGTCCCGGTGCACTCGATGCATACGTCACCTTTTTCCGAACCGTGTACAGTTCTGAAGTACCATTCTTGATGGCATCATTATTGGAGGTACACTTCAACGCAATCCGCTTTTATGCTCTCAAGGCAATGGCTCGTCTGTACCACTCGAAAGCCGGTGGCGTCACCGTACTGGAGATGACGCGGATGCTTGGTTTCGACTCCGACACCGACACCGAACAATTCGTTGAGTATTACGGAATCAGCGTTGTTTCCAATGAGCAAGGGGCGAAGTTAGTCCAATTGTCGCTGACTAAATTAAGTCTGATACAAGATAAGCCTAAGCGGGCCCAGGCGGTGCTGCTGGCGGTAACCGCAAAAATTGGGTCTCAGAAATTGTCGCTGATTGTGAACCTGGGACAATCCAATGACAGCTTCCACATGGCAGTGACGCCGAAGGTATTGGAGGCTCCCCAGATTCAACCAAAACTACCCAAAAAACCACCTACTACTGTCCCATCAACCACATCCCTGCCATACGTGTTTGGCCAACGACCAAACCAAAACAATGAGCCACCAGTATTTGGTGCTCAACGCCAATCTGAGGCGATTCCCTCGGTGAAGCCCAATGGTCCGGCGAAGCTTCCATTCGGGGCTGCCCCCGTCAACACCAAGAACGTTAACACTAATGTTGCTCCCAATGGCCCTATTGTTGGCGAGGCTTTCAAAATTGTCAATACGGAGTCGCTGAGGGACACCACTCCAGTCATTTCCGGCTCTGATGAACCGCCTTTGTTCCTCAACTCCATGTGGCTCGCGCCAGGCGAAGGAATACAATCAAAAACTGTTACGCCCCCCAAGGAGCAATCCATTCAGTCTGAACCCATTGTCAAACCTCCTGAAGTACCTACTTCACCTCCCAAACTCCGTGATCATTCGCAATTTCCAGCAGCACTTAACAGCGTCAGTGACAGTCTTATATCGGTTGTTGTTGACAAAGAAGTTCGTAAAATGGTTGATACTTTGTTGAACGAGCGTCACCTGCAACAGAAGAATCGCGAACTCATGATTAACCAACTTACCACTGAGTTGTATCAGGCATTTATTCTGGAAATTACTCATAATTACACCTTGCAAGTGCTTGGTGCACATTTCGAGGATCGCTGGCTTGTTAAACGAGCTCTGAAGCAGATTGCTGACCAAGCTCGGAAAGCACTTGCTCAACGTAACCTTCGGAAGCGTAAGCGGGATGAATTGGAGCTGGTTTCATTGACTGGTAACATTAAACTTGAACCTATGGCTAAACGGCTGGCTCCTGATTTTAATTATTACCTCCAATACCGTCGCGATATGAAAGATCTCTGGACAGCCCTCGATTTTGCACCCTTTGATGCTGTGCGTCCGGGGCTGAAGATGGTGGTGGTAGCTGAAGACTGGAGTCAGGTACTTCTGAATTGGCTTGCTAGAAAGCTCGATCTTACCAAGGATGAGCTGACTGGTGTCTACAAACATAACTTGGCCAATTTGACAATCACCTCGTTACCCAAAGGGGACTTACCTATGAGGGACACCTTTGGTACGACGCCTTTTCTTTTACTTGAATGCATTATCGATGATGGGAATTACCAAGCAAAATTAGCACAAGCGGCTCGGGTGTTGCTGAAGCTTGTTGCTCTAATCTCTCGTTATCTGACCTATAAAGCCCAGGTTGGAGTCATCATGTGGAACCAATGCTCTCATCCGTTGCTGCCGCTTGAAATTGAAAGGAACCTTAAGTTGGATGCAATAAAGCACAACCCGGCAATTCAACGAGTGAAGGTTGCGCATATGGCCCAAGCAGACAATGTGAACGTCGAGCTTGAGCGATTTATCAATCTGCTTGGCCAGCATTACGATGCGTCACTCACCGCTAGAGGTGAGCGTCGTATACTGAGACAGGGTGCCCATCTGCGTAATACCAGTCTGGTGCTGACTTTCGCTGATGTGCTGCAACTGATGAGTTTCATTGACGCTAAGGAGGCTGAAGTGATAGCTCAAGGTAACCGTCGGAAACGGCGTTTTGGTTATCTTGACAGATATCAGGACCATCATCATCGACGCCGTACCAGTGACGCTGGTAGTATCAATTCGCTGGTGTACAACTTCCTTGATACTTCGATAGCGCTGATGAACGCACTGGTGAATGAAGTGGCAAACCAGCTGTCACTTTCAAGGGCAGTGTCCGAAAGAGACGAAAAGCTAGCTGACCTTCAGCTGGTGTTGCAATCCGCCAAAAAATATATCAGGCGGAAGTAATCAAATAACATTTACTTTAATCATACAGAGAAAATTTGTACATTGTCATAGCCTCATTACACATTCGTTTCGTGAATAAGCTTTCATAATATCGTTAGCAGATTTTGATTATCTTCGCTTTGTCGACATACTCATGATCGTAGCCGACATTGAAATAGCGATAAATTCCGCGAGTATCGTCGGCACGAGCCAAACCCTGGCCGTGCAATAACAGAACGATTTCGCGTTTGCTCCCAAACAATTTGTGGTTGATCAGTTGCATCAAGCCCAAAACTAATTTGATCATAACCTCGTCATCGTTGAATAAGAAAATATCAAGGACATGACAAGTCAAATCAAAGTTGAACTTGTTAGAGAACACTCCCAACACCAACTCCGGCAAGTAATCCATAGGCTTAACTCCCATAACCTTGTAGTGAGTGTATAAGCGGTTGCAATTGCGATTGAGCAGCAACTCAAACTTGTCCAAGAAGTAATTTTGCAACGAACTAGTCATCACAGAAAGTGAGATCTTGGCGGCTTGTTCCCGGTCCACATCTCCCGATTCCGTGTACCGCTTCACTTGGCGTTGGGCGACGTTGTAACCCAACACCATTTGCAAAAGGCGCCGCAGGTACACTTGGCATACTTGAGCCAAAGCCTTGTTGGAGTTTCTGTACTGGTAGAAAAAGACCGACACCAAAGGCGTAATTTCGGGAAAGTAAAAATCATTCACAGGAGCGCCACTTCCACTTTGACAATCGTGTAAATACACAACAAATGCGATAAGAATACGGCACAATTTGTGCATGACATCGAAACCTTGGAAGAAGTTGACATCCGGGAACGTATCAACAAGATCTTTCATAATCTCATCAAAAATAGCCTTGATTTCTCCGACAGTAGCACCATTCTCAGTGACAACCGTTTGTTTCAACTGTTCGAGCTTGGCAGCTCCCTTGCGCTCTTGTTCTTCAAATCGGGTGATCGTCAGCGCCTGGTTAGCAGATCCATGGCGATACACTTCGAGCGCGGTGCGGACCCGATATAATTCCAGCAGAAGATCGTCCAACATTTGCAAGTTTGGCATGATTTTGGTATCGTACATGTGGAAATAGTGTTCACAGAACTCTTGGTCCCATTGCTGTTCCAGGGTTTGAGCCAAGTGTTCCTTCCACCAAGCCCGTGCTCGCACTTCCGGGGCGATACCTCTCCAAACCATGTCATCGACAGATGCTTCCACTTTATATTGAGCCATGGACATATCCAGCAACTGGCGCCAGCGCTCAGTATCTTTGACTTTCAAGCGGCTAATACGTTCGAGACGCTGCGAAGTCTTGGCCTGCTCCTGCAGCTCCTTAAGAAGCGCTTGGTAAATCAAGTGCTCCAGTTGTTTCTGATGGCGAAGTTTGTCTTTATTCAGCTTGGGAGGCAACCAAGTTGGCCGGGTGTAGCTGAAGTATTTCGACAGCTCACTTGAAAGCTGTTTAACTTCGGCAAGAGATGGGGCAGGCGCGGGGGTCGAAGCCTGGTTCGGAGACTTTTGAGGGTTTTCGTTAACCGTGGCCAACAATTCTTCCAGCATTGGCATCAACAGCAAACGCTTACAGCTTGCAAGCATCAGGCGACGTTGACGGTTTTGTTCACAAATTTGCTGGGCTTCGTGTTGGCTGAACATCATCGTCAACCGTTGAGCATCTTTATTCATATGCCCGAGGTCTAATGATGAAGGATCAGCGCTATGGCTAGCGATTGAAGTGGTGGTGGTTTCAGGCAGCTCCACCTTATCGCTATTGTTCAGTGTTAACAGCAGCAGTCTCAGCAGAGCCAACAGCAGGTTGCGATCGTTGTTACCGAAAGTGAATTTCTCTCCTTGGTTGATCAGAGTCAATGGTTGGGAAAGAGGTACGTTGTAAACCGGCATCAGCAGATCAATAACATCGTCATCATCGTCCACTGGCATCGACAGCAGTTGCGGCAGCTTGAGCAGGTCGGCGATTTGAAGCCGACGAAGCTTAAGACGTGCCAGTGGGGTCATCAGCGACGGCGTGGGGTTCGCTTGAGGGATGGTGTTTTGGTCGGTATTGGTCAAGCTGGCGCCAATTAGCAGGGCACGACGCGTTGACAGTGACCGCAGTGGCAGCAGTTGTGTAGTGGTTGGTGATTGATCGAGGGCGAAGCTTGTACCACCAAACGAGAGTCGATTGAGTCGAATCAGAGGTGCTCTGGCTTGTGAGTGCCGAGCCCCCCGCGACCCAGTGTGACTTTTAGTGACGAAATCAAATCCAGCAGCCAATTCCTCGGACTCGGGGATAGCTGACGGTTTCACCAGCAGGGGAGACCCGAGTTGTTGTTGCGGTAGTTGGGGTGTCCGCGGCGGGTGCTGAGGAGGTTGTTCCGAGGATAGCTGGGGGTTTTGCTGGGGGGTTTGCTTGGGAGTCTGAGGAGTCTGAGGAGTTTGTTTTGGTGTCAGCTGAATTGGCTTACGGTAAACCAGCAGGTGACGAGAGTGGGATGCTTCCGGGTATTGAATAGGTTGGCGAGGTGGAGACGACGTCACCTTAGGGACTTGAGGCTTGATCGATGATCCGATGACGATCTCTTCGAAGTTATCATCAAGAACCGGGTCGTGGTTAGGTTGTTTGGAACTGCGAGACAGTGACCCTTTGGCCATCATCACCGTCAGGGTGATAAACTCGAAAAACAGCATGGGCGGCTGCTAGCTGGTATATAAATGAATGGACGAACGATGGGGTGTTCTGCGCCTTAGCGAAAGAGCGACAATGGTACGAGTATTGAGCCAGCGGCGGTAGTGATGAGAAGTGAGTTTATTCCCGTTGGCTTTTTTGCAGTGCAAATAATGGCGACGCGTGGCGGCGTCCCCTTACCGAATGGGACTATTTAGGCTTTGAACCTTAAGGCATCTATTTCGAGTTAAATTACCTAACCGTGCAGAATTTTAGTTGATGATGGTTTCAGTAGTATATTGACCAATGAAGAGGCTAACAACGGATAAATCCAACGGGTTTAGTGGTAGGTGACACTTGGTAAGTGGGAAAAGGCCACGGTAGAGCATTACCTTGTTAAACGCCAAGGCGGATTGTCGGTTGAGGAACTGCATAAAACGCGGGCAGTGTTTGGCGTTGGGAAGGGAAAAAATGTCATGGGCTCATAACCAAAATACCCAGGAGCTGTTTTTTTTGTGAGTGGATAACGGACACGATATATGACGCGCTTCATTAAGCACATGTACATGTACTTGGTGATTGAGGAGGGTTTATGTGGAGAAAAGAAAAAATGAGGCGTGAAGGCATTGAGGTATTACGCGGTTTGGATTGGTGACAATTGGCGATGAAGCACTCGGATATTACCTTCAATAACCGCGACAGTTTGGCTCGCTACGAGCGCGACACTATCGGTAGTGTGGGACTTGGAGCATCCATTGTTTTTGTCAAACGTTCCTAACCCGATGTACCTCATCCCTCACAAGTTTTAACGGGCCCCAGCAGTACTAGTCAACGGATCATCGAGATGACAGGAATATGGAAAGGATATCCGTTACTTGTGTTTATAGTTCATAACTCATTGAGTATTATGTTAGGATAATGCACTCGATAAATGAGGCAATCACCTCGCCGTGTAAATGCCGGGGAGGTGCTTGCAGTATTTGCATTTTAGACCGTATTGTCACTAGGCTTGTGCCCTCAATTAATCGTCTACCTTGACGAGATCTAGGGGTAATTCTTTCTCATGAACCTAACAGTGATACGTATTGACCGGTAATCGAGGCTTTCCTTCATAGGTACTTGATAAGTCCTAACCTTGTGCCCCTGATGATGATGACGTACTAGTCGTAGCCTTGGATAAAGCTGCGCGATATGAATGCACTCCATAAAGACTCGCTTCTTTTGACCATACCAGTGTTTTTATTGGTCTTACGATATTCTGAGCACATGAATTCGCTCAATAAACATTTTCACCTTTTTGCACTGACATGAAGGCGATAACCTGTCAACATGAGATTCACATTTTGATGTTAAGAACAATATGTCTAACACTACATTCACCTTGTGTTAGCATGCGGTCTTTAGTGCTAATGCCGGAGTGTCTGTCGATTTTGGTAAATAGACAAGTAGGACTGTCTGTCGCAACTGCTACTGACTTGCGTTTTTTATAAGTCAATGCGTAAGATTGGCAACGTCATTTTGTCGTTTTGTGGTTGTATTTTGGGCTACAATGTACTGTACTCAAACTTGGAATGCATAACCTTTCCATTCGCAATAGTGTGCAACTACGTTGGTCCTATCTAGGTCCCCATGGGTTCTCCCATGGGTGTAAACTAAAGACCTCAAATACATTTAAGCCGTTGTGAGTATTGGAGAGCAATCTAATCGATTTTAGCAATCAAGGGTCAACGACTTGACCAAGAGGCGAAGTTGTTATAATTTCCATTGGCTTAACTGGTTAAGCTAACCCATTGTCAATCGTCATATCTAATTTTATAATACTAACGTACTTCTACTCACTCGTTTGTGGCTTCGAGTTTCGTATCGATTCTTGTGGTTGGCTACCCATCGATTATCAGTTCGCGCGAAACAAACGCGTACTACGCGTCTCTATGGTACTCAAGTTCTCGGAGCCACTCATTGGCACCGCCAAAGAACCCATTGATACCGGCACCCTATTGGATCGGTTGACCCGTCTTCATAAGGAACTTTCGCTGGTCGAGTCCTCGCGAGATGATCTCGATGAATTTGCATCGGTGGCCAAAGACCTCGTTAATCTGAAGTTGACTAAACATTCGTCACCAGGGGTTGTGGCTTATACCTGTTGTTGTATCTGTGATATCCTTCAGATACATGCTCCGGATGCCCCTTATACTGCTGCCCAACTCACCCTGATCTTCAAGGTGTTGACGCTGCAATTATCTCGTCTAGGAAACGGACCTGATGTCGCCTACGCCCCACAATACGAATACATCCTTCGAAGTTTAACTGACGTGGAACTGATTCTGCTCATTACTGATACCGGCTCCAATGCCTCCGATTTGATTGATACCATGTTTACTACAATGTACCACGCTGCATCTCGCAAGCTTGATCGCCGGCTTACGCTTAAGGTGGCAGGCATGTTGGCGGAAATTGTTGCTGAAGCTGAAACTATTCCCCATGAGGTAATGGATATCATCATGGCTCCTTTCAACAAAGATCCGTTTGCTAATGATGAAAACATCAACATCGGCTTCCAGATCCTGGTTCACATCTGTGAACAAAACGTTGAACGCATGCAGCGTCTTGTGGGACAATACTTTAGCGAGTTATTGTATTCCGAAGGTGAACGAGTTGAGCTGGGAGTCAAAAATGCCAAGGTGGCGTTGGATCGCATCCACCATATGTGTGAACAACTATGGAAATATGTTCCAGAACTTCTTGAGCTGGTTATGCTGCTTCTTGATGACGAACTTAACGCTGACGATCCCGAAATTCGGGAGATGGCTACTCGTACTCTCGGTGTAATAATTGGTTCGCCAAATTACGTGGAATCACAACCGGTTTCAAAGGTAAACTTTTTTGTCGCCTACCCTCAAGTTTGGGTGCTGTGGCTCAGAAAAGTCACCGATAGCAGTGTGGTTGTCAGAACCGCTTGGGTCGATGAAATTGCCCTGGTGATGGCAAACCTGAATGCCCAGGCCCTGGAAGTGTGGGACAGTCTTTCTCGTTGTTTTGCTAAGGCTTTACGTGATTCGTCAGATTCGGTTAGAGGACTGGCTTGGCATGCTTTGTCTACCATGCCTTTCCGGGTGGTGAGGAGGCTTATTGATCCTGCTTGGACCGATACCGTACTTCAGGAGTGTCGTGATAAAAACCCAAAAATCAGAAACACCGCAATAAGCGTGGCCTCTCAAACCTATGATGAAGCTAATAAGCAACCTGATCCTAACCCCGAGCTTGATCAAATACCGCTGGAACTTTTGCATTTATATTACATCAATGATCGACTAGTCGATGCCCAAGTCGACATGGCGTGGTTTGAACTGATTGTCCCTTTGACCATGGCAACCACTCCTCGAGTTGACCGAATCTTAAATGTTTGGAAACATCTAAACTCTCGTGCTCGCGATGCTTTGGAGGCATCAATGGATCGTCAGCGACAAATGGCACCGGTATTGCTGACATTCATTGATTTAGGTCAACAGAATGCCAAACATGGTGACGTTGACGTTGATAGAGTCGCCAAAATTATTGATTGGTTAAGCACTCAATTGCCACTCGAATGGAAGCCACGCGAAGGACTTGATCGTCTCTATCGCAAAGGAACTCCCCGTCATTGGTTCCTTCTTCGACAATGTATGGAACCTGCCAGCTCTTTAACCACTATTCGGCAGCTGTTAGCCGAACTAGAACTGAAGATCACCGACCCTGACACGCGTCTGTGCGTACGCGTGTTGGTATTGAGAAGTGCATTGATTATGTTCAACAAATCCAATGTAGCTGAGGTGATTAGTCTGGCTTCGCGTTCCGCTGAAGCTCGACAGGTGCTTCTGTTGATGACGACAAAAGCTCCTACGTTGGTTGAATCACATCTCGATGATTTATGGGAACGGGTGCGTCGTGGGGAAAATGGTGCAACACTTGAAGCACTTTATCATTACGCCGCTCTGCGCTATGAATTTGACATCGATGCTAAAACGGTCAAGATGCTCGCCGATTTGTCAGTCACGGGGTCAGAAGATGATGCCACTAATGCAATCAAGCTTTTGGCTCTCTCTCGTAAAACGATGGCCATTAGGGATGTGATTCAGCGTATCCACCCATTGTATCCATCCGACCCTCATTTCACCACTCATTTGGCAACTTGGGCTCAGCTTGTACTTGTTGAACTGGAAGCAGTCCTGCCCTATGCTAATGAGGTAGCTCTGGTACTTGTGCTGATTCTTATGGGTACTAATGAGCGTGAGGGTTCAGTGGATAATGATGATATCATCAAACAAAAGTTACTATCACTTCGCATCATGGTTAATCGACTTTTAGGACTTGTGGAAGACGGCAGATACCCTATGCGTGAACTTGAATCTCAATGCAAACCGGTGATGCAACTTTTGACATCACTTATAGGCCATCAAGGTGAGATTGTCCCTGAACTGCTGGCTCATTATCCTACGCCACCGTCGCATCGTCAACAACTTCGACTTACAGCGGGTGAGCTAATACTTCAATTAGCAGAAATTCCTGTTTATGATTCTCTTGTGCTGCCAACTTCATTGCGCAGACTTACGGTACTCCTTATGGACAAGCTGCAAGATGTTAGACAAAACTTTTTGGAAGCACTTAATCAGCGGGTTATGGAACGCAAATTGGATCGTCGGTTTATTGCAATCGGCTTCTATACAGCGTTTGAAACCGATCCCGAGCTTGCCAAACAAGCCCGTATGTGGATACTGCTGTTGTTCAAGCGACAACTGCTGCATAAGTGGGAGAAGACGTTGGCAACGGTGGTGTACTTTTTGGCACATGATGAGAAATTTTCGGAATACCTCGAAGACGAAAGTGGTGAAGTGGATAACGAAAACCTTGTTCGTGGCTGTCAATATGTTGCTATCGTTCTCCGATATTTTATTCAACTTATTGCTAATCAGGATAACATTTCGTTACTCTACTACTTGGCAAGTCGAATCAAGCAGTATCGTGATATTTCGGTGGACATGTCTCTTTATCAACTGAGGCCACTTCCTCTCGAAGCACGCAAGCTTTATATTGTCGCGGAGACGGCCCAATATCTTCTTTTGAAGTGGGCGGAGCATCATAGCTGGCCCCTTCCCCTGTATCCGCAAAAGATTAAACTTGATGCTAACATGTACGTGCCCATGGCAACCGTGGACGAAGTACACGACGTCATCACTACCGTGTTTCTTCCCGAATCAGTCCAACGGAAATTGGATCGCCGTTCGACAAGACGTACCGGAGGCAACAAGCCAGCCCGAGCGATATCGGCACGTAAGAAGGCACGCATTGAAGCCACGCCTTTAGAGCCGTCCCGTCGCAGCTCTCGTCTCACTAAACAAGTCGATTACCATGAAACGACCACAGCTGCTGAGGATGATGGCGACGATAATGATGATGATGATGATGATTACTGATTTGATATAAACGTGTATATTGGGCCCACTACTGCTAAGGCGGGCTAGCGGTGCATTTTGATAATAATGGAATGAGATCCCAATACTTTGGTGTAAGTTAGGTAAAGATTATTAACTTGTATGATTAGGTACGGGTATATCAAATTTTTTTGAGATTCGTATATCATAATCTACCAGCATCACCGGTCCATTGGTTTGACTCCTTTGATCTGACCCAGGTTTACCCACTCTTCTCCGGAAATCAATAATCGTGCTGCTCCCAGATAGTGTCGCTCGGTTACTGCCATGGGCCACGACTCGGCAACCGCTTGAAGCAATTTTTGCGATTGGCTACCGTATTGAGACAAGAATTTCGAGGCAGCAACTTCCCACCACGACGATACCACGACAAAATGGGCATTATTGGTGATTTTCAAGTCGGTGTTGAGCATACGGGCCAAAAATTTCCATTGACCCTCGAACAGATAAATGGAAACTTGTTCGCCATATTCGGTGAGCCACGACATCACTGCCCAGACTGCAGCAATACCACCGACCCGTTCTTCATACTTGACGGCGTCTTCCCAAGTGCCGTCGGTACGCTTCCAGTTCATACGATAACGGCCTTGTTCGGTGTCGATCAGACAAGAGTAACCAATGATGTAAGGACACTTTTTCACAAATCTTGCCGTTAAGAAATACTCAAAATCAGGGAATTGTTTGAGTATTATGTATGCCATGTGTGCAAGGGGTTGAGCCCGTTCAAGCTTGATGCCAACCTCAGTTTCTGCTTGAGAAATGATGGCTTTGGCAACGAAATTAAGCATGAATTTGTAGGCGGCGTCGTGACTTTGTGTCTGCCTTAATATATCAACGACCTCTTGAGCAATAGTCATCATGTGCTGCTTCAGGTCCAGAAGCTGACCAAACTTGACATTTAGCTTCCGCTTATAAGCACCCACTTGCTTCTTAAGCATTTGATCATTGGTAACCGGTTGTACCACCTGGGTCTTGATATCGGCAATGTCTTGTTTGTACTTTTTGAATTGTTGGTCGATACTAGTAAAGTTGGTGACACACTTCAGTTGGCGTTGAAGCTCTGCTGCCTTTTTCTTCTCGAGGGCGGCCTTTTCGGCCTTTTCTTTTATTCGCCTCGACTCCTCTTCCTGGCGTCGCCGTTCCTCCTTTTCCTGGCGTTGTCGTTCCTCCTCTGCCTTACGTTTCCGTTCTTCTTCTTCTTGACGCTTCCGCTCCTCTTCTTCTCGACGTTTGCGTTCTTCTTCTTCCTTGCGTTTCCGTTCGGCTTCTTCTCGAAGTCGTCTTGCTTCCTCTTGTCGGCGTCTTTCTTCGGCTTCGATACGTTGTTGTTCAAGTTTAATAACCATTTGGGTGTTTTGACGTTGACGTTCAAGCGACTTGGCGGTTTGTTCGGAGATGCTTTGGAGTTGTAGTTTCATAATTCCCTCGAATTCTTGTTCTAATGATTTGATTTCATCTTCGGGTAAGGAACCTCGGGGTTGAGTTCCTCGTTCGAGTTGCTCAAGCTGCCGATGGAACTCGGTGACCGGGCTCGGTGTAATCACATTGAGATGTTCCATCATCGGTACGGGTACCGTCTGACGTCTCGGGGCACCGGGCACCGACACTTCAGACACCACCACGTTGTAGTCATCCGGAAGCCCAAATCGCATCGATGGAGAATGCGCGTGCGGAACCGTCTTGGTTAATCTAAACGAGATAATGTGGCTTGACTACGAGATGAGCAGAGAACTTGGAAAGTACAATAAAACGTTTCCTGATTGATACTATAGTTATTGTAACTGGGAATGATAATGAGTGTGTTTGTCTTCAACTTCCTAAATTGACATTTTTGTTCATATATCGCAGGTAATCATCATAAACTTTCGAGAAAGAACATCTAACAATATAATGGAACACATAGATGATGAAAACAAAAGACCTCGTCAGTCCCTAATCAATTTAATGTTACTATTTACACTAGATATGAATGGTCGAGTTCGAATAGTGGGCTAGTGGTTGTGTACAGAACCAGTGCGATAGTGAAAAATCTGTTCTTCGTTACCACCCCCACCATGCTGATCCGGACGTTTTCGACGACGGCGTTGCGGAGCCGGGCCGGCTACTCCACCGTGGAGCCGGTGCACCATCTTGTCAAAATTAAAAAGAACGCGTTGAAGCCGGGTCTCTCCGAGTTGTTAAAGTCTTCAGATGACATCACTGCGATCAAGTTCAAGCCCACCGAGATTGACCAAGACCGGGTACAAGAATACTACGACAACACTCTTAAGCTGGATCTTTTGCTCCACTATTACCAACATGATGCCACCACCGTGCACGGGAACAAGCTTCGGTCATGGGGTAACGATTCGCCCTACAAGATGTACCGTCAGTTGAAAAAGCCGGTGAAGACGCTTAAGCAGACGCCCGACATCCACCCCATCACCGACAAGTCGGTTCCCGAGATCACTCTGGTCGTCGTTCAAGCCTATAACAAGGATGCCCTCGAAGAGCTGTGGCTTAACATCTCCACCAAGTTGCAATTGGCCCAAATCACCAACGTGCGCCCCAAGCAGTTATACTCGCGTACCAACATCTTGCCGTGGAAGACTCGAGTGGGTAAGCAATGTGGGGCTAAGGTCGAGTTGACTGGTCGCGACATGCACCAGTTCATGTCGACTCTCTCCGAGTTGGTATTGCCGAGAATCAGAACCTTCCGCGGGATCTACAACTCCACGGGGGACAAGCAAGGTAACATCACGTTTGGGCTTGGCCCCGAAGACGTCAAGTTGTTCCCGGAAATCGAACAATTCCAAGACTTGTACCCCAACTTATGTGGGATGAACATTACTTTCAAGACTCTGGCCAACACCGATGACCAGGCCCGCACCTTGGTGAGCTCGTTTGGCTTCCCTTTCTGCAACCGTACCAAGGCGTAATCGTGTATATAGCACCTTAATATGAGGTATAGATGGCACCGGTGAAGTGTCAAACCTTTAAATAAACCAAATACTGTAAGAGGGTAGTTGTTGGTAGCTACATGACGCACCAATGCTACTAATGGCCATCGGCATTGTCGAATATGTCTAACTCCTAATAACGCGAGTACAACCAGTCACTTTAGGGGTTAAATCTGATAATTTCCACTCCACTTAACCTTTGGTGACGAGCACTGGTTTGCGTAATCTCTGTCGACGTTTCTTGGTTGCGATTGTCTAAAACACAATAGAAAACCCCCTTTATCAATGTCGTCGATCCCTTTAATCGTTGCCTTGCTCCCTTCCATCGCTCCCCTTTGTCATCTGCGTCGAGTGTGTCGAGTCTGTGGACAGTATATACGATGCACGCTGGTCGCGTAATTTATGAGCTGACAAGACCATCGCGCTCGATTAAGTGGTTCTACCAAGACAACAGGTTGGCTTCTATTGACGTGTTGTTGTTGTTGGTGTTGATGGAATCCACTTACGGTATTGTTTAGCAACTCGGCTTTAGTCAAGGTGAAGTCACAACCGAGAGTTGGCACCTGCTGCCCCGATGCATCGACCAGCCGTTTAAGCTTCGTCTAAATGGTGCGGTAGCCCGCAAGCGCCTCACATGCCGCACGAAGAATCTGGAACCGGGCTATATACCCAGGACATGGGGCATCGCAAGACGCCTTTGACTGGGTTAATTGCTATCCCTAATGGCGATTTCATCCCTTGTGCCGCCATGGTATCGGTTGTCATGTCACCGGGGTAGTGTGCTGTACCAAGAGGTTGTCAAAAAGCGTTGCTCGTCTATCGAGCGACAAAGGACGACGCACCCATGCACCCCGTAATGAGTTGTGTGTACATGACTGCCCCCTCAATTGATCTCCGGCATGAAGGAACGGGGGCGCCATATAGTCTGGGGGAGGGCCACTCGGCGCCGCATGTTGTTTTCGCTTACGTTCGAGCCTAGTGCCATCAGGGCCCGTACCTACCAGTTCGTCAAGAGGAACTCCCAAACTCGCGGACTCGTCACTCGGGGTCCCGTCGATACCATGCCTGACCCTAGTAGTCAGTGTTCACCTCCCATCGTCCTGGCGTCGACGATGTCAAGAATCAAGCTGTTATTCAAGCGTAAGCGCCACGAACCAGAGGAACCCGAATCGTACGTGCTTCCGGAGTTCACCTTTGACCACCGCATTTCGATGGTGATCGACATCGATACCGAAGAATATGAAAACCTGACATTACCCGTCGAATACTTGGTAAAATGTGATGGTGATCGCTTTGTTCGAGTCCTTGGTACCAACCAAAAGACGGTGGCTCAAAACATCGCCGAGATGGCGTTGGATGAGTTAAAGCGTCTGGGGATACCAGTGGACTCGGTGGCTGTCAACTACATCAGTGGTGACATCACCAATGGCAACAATACCAAGTTGGGCATGGTGCCAGGGTTGACTAAAGGCAAGAAAATCACCACCACCACCACCAAAGACGTCATGTGCGATGTGCCTACATCGATGGCAGCCCTGCCCTCGACTCGAGACGAGATTGCTAGTCATTTCACCGACGCCAGCAGTCACCTGTTGTAGTGTCGACAATAGGCTCACGACGTTATGTAATACTAGGGAATTGGAATAAAAGGTAATTGGAGGTCTGTATTGGGCAATGAAATGGATATGCATTCGAACAGTTCGGCATTCCCATCGGGAATCACTCGGGTCACTTTTGGCAGTCGACTTCCCTTTGTGGGCGTTATTGCTGCACGTCGTTTGACGAGCGAAATTCAGGAACAGGATGAAAGTTGCGTGGTCAATAACCACACCCCCGATACCGTTTTCCAGGACAAAATGATGTGATGTGGATGTTAGTGCAATTTGTAGTTTTGCGATGATGTCATGTCGCTAAATGTAAGAAAAATTGATAGCTAGGAGAATGTGATGACCTCCGGTGCGATTAGGTTTCGAGGAGCCTCGTATTTCCTTGACTGCATCAGGCAATAGGCGAAGAGCACGCCCAACCTAAGTTTTGTACCAATCAAATTTCACTGCCCTACCAGGTATCGCCGCCAGCAATGGTTCCGTAGTCTAGTTGGTTATGGCGCATCCTTAACACGGATGAGGTCCCCGGATCGAGCCCGGGCGGAATCACTTTTTACCCACGCAAAACTGAATGCATCTACTGTCGTTTCTAGGCATTTTAAACGCCTTTTTGGCCCTTTTCGCGGAAAATACCCTCTTCGTACGTTATGACTTGTAAAAGCAGACACCAAAATTGTCAATAAAGGCATTGTGGCCGAGTGGTCTAAGGCGGCAGACTCAAGCGAAAGCTTCTCAACTTTGAAGTTGGGTATTCTGTTATCGTAAGATGCGCGTGTTCGAATCACGTCGATGTCATTTCTTTTTTCAACTCAACCTCTCTATTGCGTGACATTCGAATCTCCCAATTTTTTGCAATTACTATTGAGCAGTTTAGTCATTGTAATAAACTGCAATAAGTAACACAAGTTCGATCCCACCTATTTTTTCATTCACAATCTAAATCAAAGTAAACCACCCATCAGACGCACCGATCTAAAGCAAGCTCTATAACTCAATCTATCGACAGGCGATCTGGATCCACCATAATGGCCCAGCATTCCCCAATGCCTTTTTGCCAATGTATGAGATTATTTGATTTACACGCCATTGTAATCCGACAGAATCGACGTTTAATTTCCCAACTTTTTGTTTCTATTTTCAATTGCTTTCCCATTGCTTGAAGTTAAAGCCATTCCTCAATACGCCACCGCGCCCCGCACCTAAAACCACCCCACCGTCATGAAGCTTATACGCCCAGAGACGTACTATGAACGACAGTTCACGTATCGTCTGAAGATGGGGGTCTACTCCAATTTCAATGTCACCGTACACCTTGATCGATTGGTCACGCCAACCCACCTTTCGCATGCTCTTCGTCATATGATCCGAAAGCGACCCAACCTAGCTCTTACCGTTGATGATAATGATCAGGTGATGCTCTTGGAAGAGATACAATTCAATGATGTGTGTGTGTTTGAAGAGGAAACCGAATTCAATCAAATCACCCTCGAACGTCTCAATGAGATACGATTCGACACAAATCTGCCCACTTGGCGAATCGTCGTATGGCAAAGCCCTCAAACAAGCTCTCAATGGATCTCCTGTGTGCTTGAACACACGTTTTACGATGGGATGCTGGGATCATTCTTTGCTGAAGACCTTGTGGAGGCGTTAACTGGGGTGCACGAACCAAAGAAGACTTCGTTGGACTTTTGTGACGTGGTGTACTCGAGTAACGAGCCCCACGTATCTAATGAACCAAAATTGAAACGGCTGATAAGCCATTCGGGTGTTGCTATAGACGCATCGTCGCCTTTGATAAAACGTCTGGCTTCGTTTGCCCCATCAACGCCGGCGCCGCGTCCGCAAATCTATGGTCCGACTCTGGAAGTGTGTGATCTCTACTCCTCAGGGGGCTGGTGGTGGACCATCAAGCATTTATTGCTCGAGCTTTTACCCTCATTTGTCAAGAAGCTCTACATAAAGTGGACTGACGGCATTGATTTATTCGCTCACCCCAAATACTTCAACTTACCGGTTAAGTTCGGTAGCCATACCAGTTACCGCATCATTAATATTAAGCCGGCACAATTACTTACACGGTTGCGCAATAACTCCATGACACTCACCCCCTACTTGGCGTCCGTGGTCACGAGATGCTTTCAACAGGTGATTGTACCCCACATCAAGCCCGATGCTCAAAAATACAGTGTCAATTGTTCACTTGTGGTGAATGGGCGTCGCTTTTACCCCGAAAAAGCCGATGAGCTTCGTTATAATTTGTGCATGTCTGCCATCGATATTATTTTGCCTCCTCCCGCTGCACGTGAGGCGATAGACCAGGTCATTGCTGATGATACCATCGACATATCTCATCAATTAGCCGTTGGGTTGTACCTGCGAGAGCCGTTTCGGTTGATCAGCTTGTGGCGGTTTATCCTGCCGTCGGCCTACTTTAGTGGCCTCTGTGGTTCTCACTCACGTTCCACCACCGAAGTTAGTAACTTGGGGTTGTGTGATTTCAGCACTCCTAGGTTCAAAGTGAAGAACATGTGGTTCTCTCAGGACATTGGCCTTTCGTGCCATGCTGGTTTCAGCGTTATATCCACGCCTGAAGGTGGGATGAACCTTGTGGTGGGGTTCTTGGATGAGTATCTTCCTTACATAGACGACTACGTCAAAGCCGTCGAACTGCATTTGCATACATAATTGGTGACATTGACTGTCGAATACAGCTGGAAATGGGACATTATCGTGTAGCATCCACTTCACTTCTTCATAATGGTCTATTCATTGTCTATAAATGATCAAAAATGGTCATAATCGTATATGCATTTCTCATTCAAAATCCTCCAGTCATATCGCGAATCTTGTTGACTTCTTCTTCAAGGGCCTTTAGGTCATCCAAGATGTTACTTGTAGAGTCGGAGCGCTCAGGCACGGGGGGACCGGCATTCCAAGCCGGTTGAGCATACGATAACTCAATTTTAGGGGGAAGTGCCGGGGGTTGGTCGCCATAGCTGATATTGCGCCGACGCGGTGGGGGAGGGGGTGGAGTTCGTGACTGTTGTGATCGCTGAGGCACTCCGAGGCCGGCACCGTATACTCCTTCAGTCTGTTGGGGCAGCAGCATGGATCGTTGGCGAGATGCCGGAGGTTGAGGAGGTACAAACTGGGGCTGGAATTGATTTTGGGTTTGAGGTTGAGGCGCCATTTGAGGATGGTTTTGATTTTGATTGGTTTCGGGCCAGGGTATAGGGATGTTGGTGGAATCGTGGGTTGAGGTCGGATTAAAAAAGCTCAGGTGTTGCTGGTTGTAAGGGGATGCCATGTCGGCATTGTGCATAGTGTTTTCCTGTGTCGTCCCCGTCATTTGTGAGGTAAAACTTTGGAGGGATATCCGAGGAGCATTGACTTCGGGTTCAGCGGCGCCAAAGATGCGGGACATGTCACTTTCCGTGACTCGTTGACTTGGCTGGGTGGGGCTTTCGAATAACTTTGCCATCTGTGCCGGTCCCGTCATGTTGGGTTGAAGTAATTTTTGTTCTTCGTGAAGATACTGGGCCATTTGGGCAGGCCCCGTCATGTTGGGCTGGAGTAGGTTATCTCTCAGCTGTTGTGGATGAAGGTTGGTAGGAGTGCCGCCAACCAGCATCGTGTCGACGCTATTCAAATTTTGAAACGAGTTTGGTTGGGATTCCATGTCCTTAAGCATTTGCCGTTCCGATTCGTTCATGGGGGCACCTTGTTGCAGACGCATTTGAAGGAGTTGGTCCATCAGCAACAGCTGATAGTCCACTGGTTGGGCTTGTGGCTGTGGTGTGGGCAGCATCAGCGGTAGCTCATCGTGGGTGACCACTTGGTCGGAGAACTTGACGCTTTTTTGCTTTTTGCGGCCTTTTTTCTCTTCGGGCCGTTCTCCGGTCAAGATGAACTGAGAAAACAGATCGATATCGAGAGGCTTCAGTTCCTGGGAAGGGGTATTGGTGGCGTCCAAGTCGTTATCATCGCTTTGACGTTTTTTCGAGAGGATCAGCGGCGGCAGCGGCGGCGGCGCGGTGATTTTGATCATTTGTCGCTTGACTTCGTCGCCTTGAAGGGCATGGGATATCAATCGTAACACGGCAAAGAACTCGCCGATGTTGATGGAGTAAGCAATGCGATGAAAGATTTTGCGGATCTGGTCCTTGACCGTTTGCGACAACTTGAAGTTGTTGAGAAAGCTGAAGATATCCGATAGACTAATGGTGGGGGCATTGGTGCGGAGCAAAATGTCGGAGTACCACCGCATGTAGGTTTTCGATTCGGCGAGGGTGAGCTCTTGAGCGGTCAAGCTGAGAGGCACCGAGTCGTCGTCGTCGCTCGGGGGGAACAGTTCGACGGAATGGGCGTAGAGATTGGCTCGCACCGGGTGTAGACTCGCCTGATGATTGTGGCCATTGGGAGGATGATGGTAGGCGTCGATGTTGTCGGCATGGACATTTTCCAGCGAGTAGTGGCGGTGAGGAAGCGGGGGCGGTGTCGGACGAGCCACCGAGTCCATCAGTGACGCGGGGGAGAACAGCACCTCGGGAGCTAGCCGACCGTTGCCAGCTTTCTTGTTGGCCCCCAACCAGTCAAACGTGGTATCACTGTTCATCCGGAGGTGTCGACCAAAGCGAATTGTTCCTACCAAAGTGCGTGCGAACAGCTGTTATCGAGTGGGGAGGTTCGATTGACGGCAACGTTAGGAAAAGGGGAAGAAAAAAGCGGGCTTTTTAGAATGAGGAAATCGATGGAGGTTAGGAGTTGGTACGATGGGGAAGTTGAATGAGCGGAAGGGGTTAGTGGAGGTTTAATCTCAAAGGTGGTGAGTGGTAGGATCGGAGTGGGGTTGTGGTCGATACCAGGCCAGATCACCCATTTGCAGAGACGAGTTAGTCATAAGTTATCAATTGGCAACGGGTATCGGCGAGGCAGTGCGCGTAATGAGTAAGTGGTGTAACAGCAGTAGCAGCAGGGTTTGTGTCGCCCGAAACGCCAGCTACTGATGATGTCCCATGAGTAATTGTGTTTACACCAAGCCTGGCTTTGGCAGCAGGGCTTAGCGGCTGACGATACTGACCCAGTGGGCCCAGGGTACGACGAAGTATCGTCCTGCACATAACCCAATAGCGAAACCATCACCAGTATAGTCAAATTACCGATAGCGACCAGAGTGGATGTTTTCATTAAAGGGGAAGAAGACAAAAGCCAAGGGCAGTACCAAACCGAAGAAACTGTGGGCCAGCGATGATAGTGACGATGGTCCCGATGACGCCAACGATTTCCTCGGGGAAATGGAGCGGAAACGTCGCCGCGTCGCTGCCATCGCCGATGATCACCAATGGGTTGATGATGATGATGATAATTGTCAATCAGCACCAACTGATGATGCTACCGCCGACCCGAGTCAAAAGAGTCGCTACTTAACTGGATTAATCGCAGCTCTGAAACGTCGGGAACAGGCGCAACAACAATTGAAACATCAACGACTTGCCAAACGTGCCGACGCCGGAGCTATCATATATACCACTCCCGGTACCGATACTGCTACCGATGCTGGGAATGATACCACGACAATGACGTCGAAGCTACTGTCTCGTGACATCGATCGATATCGCCAACGGTACTGGGCTCGCCACCCTCATCGAGTCAAGTTTATTAATGATGGTGACCCCCCCATCGAGGGGTCCTAGTTGTTGCTAACGTCTAATGGGATGGGGTGACGCTTGCCTACCTAATTAATTATGGGGATGCCAAATGGGGTGAGGTTTCACGTTCGCCCGCAGGTTCCGGGACATCCGCAGGGGCCCGTAACCATATACATAAAACCCCCTCCCCCAGCCGACGCCGACCTCCGAGCAACCTATACTCACCCTAGATTAACACCATGTTCATCATTCGCGACGTTCGCGTCCTCGACTACGACTGTCGCTACATTGACCCCCACCATCTCCGTCTCGTGTTAAAAGGAGTCAAATGTAACGCTCCCGTGGAGCGGCCTCGCCTCACCATCGAGCTTTCCAAAGGACAAACGGTGACGGTATCCCAAGGGTGGCTCTCGGAGTACGTCGACTGGTTCGACGACTTTGAACCGTTGGATCTGTTTCGGGTCGAGTGTCGGCTTGCCCCCTACCGGCGACGGGCTCACGATGATGCCGATTTGGAATACATCGACCATAAAATCACCTACTATCGTGCCGGCACCTGGCACTAACGTTTACTAGCCTTTTTGCATCGGAGGTTTATATCTAATATACACTCGGTTTAAAACCAATATTACCCGTAGAGTGTGACTTGATTAAAAAGATAACAAGTCGATGTCGTTGTTGTTGTTATTGGCAGGCGCCAGCAGGGGCGCCGACGGCGCCAGCGACAGCAGCGCCGGCGCCGGCAGCGAGAAAAAGTCATCGTCGAGCGCCGCCAGCGCCGTCGGCTTCGCCAGCGGCGTCGCCGACTTCGAAGGACCCAGCGATTGAGTCTTGGTCTTCGCCGAGCTAAACAACGACGAAAACGCATCCTCCTTGGGCGCCGCCGTCTTGGCGGGACCCCCCAGCGACATCAGGTTGACGTGGTAGTTGGCTTGGGTGGGCAGCTGTTGTTGCGAGGGTTGTTGGAAGAATGAGGATTGTTGTTGTTGTTGTTGTTGAGGTTGTTGGTGTTGAGCCAGAGTGGGCAGAGACACGTACAAGTTGGCGAGGTTGTGGCTAAGGTTGTTGACGGGCGCCGCCAGCGCCGATGCCGACGGCGCCGTTTGGAAGTCGTCGAAGTCGTCGTCATCGTCGGCGGCGCCGCCGGCGCTCGTCGAGGCAGCCGGCGCCAGCGAGCCAAAGTCCATCAAGTCCCCCAATAAGTCGGGTTCGGCTTGCTTGGTAGCGGTGGCAGTGGTGGTGGCGGTGGTGGGTTTGGCGCGAGCCAGCGACGACCCCAGCGCCGACGGCGCCGCTTCGTACTCTTCGAACTCGTCGTCGCCGCCAGCGCCGCCGGCGCCGCCAGCATATTCTTCAGCGGTATCGCCGTAACGAGCGCCGTAGACACCACCATCACCAAACACCCGGCTCGAGTAGTCATCGTCCTCGAACCCAGCGGCGCCCTGGCCGGTAGCAAAGGAGCCGGCGCCCCCGTAGGCCGCCAGCGATACTCCACCAAACTTTTTGGCGTTGGCGCGAGCCTTCTTCCGCTCCAGCCGGATCAAGGCGTCGTCGTTCAACAACGCCAACAAGTTCTTCGCCCGGTTGCGGACGTTGATCCCTTGGTCCCGGCCCTTGGAGTCGATATAGTGGAACAGCTTGAGCATCTGGATAAGGCTCATGTTGGCCCGCACGTCGTCGATGATCCGTTCCGAGCCGTTCTTGATCAAGTAGTCCAACAACTCCAACAGCTTATAGATCTGGCGCCATTCGTTAGCGGCTTTTTCCGTGAACCGCCGGAAGATAAACAGCAACACTTCTTCTCGCTCCCGGTAGTTATAGGTGCCAGCAGCGATCTGAGCCTTGACCGTCGAGCTCGTGCCCCACGGCTCGTTATTGGTCGCTTCTCGCACCTTGGCCTCCATGTCGGTGAGGTTCATCGCCACGTTCTGCGCCTTCCGCACATAGTGCTTGACTTCGTACAAGTTGATCTGTTTGGCCGCGTCCTTCAACAAGTCCATGGTTCGGGGATGGGATGGGGAATGGGTTGGCGATAGGGATGGGAGGGTAGAGTGGAGGTGGGAGTGCGCGCAGTTTGCTTTGCTGGCAACGGCGCTGGGGCGAGCGCCGGCGCCGCGGGCGAAGGCGCCCAGAGCGCCCAGGGCGCCGCGGGCGCTGTGGCGGGTGAAAGCGGATTCTCGGAAAGACGCTACTACAAAGGGTTTAAGTATTGAACGTTTGTGATTGAGCACAAACGCTAGCGAGGTTTGGTCGGGGAGGATCGGGAGGGAACTTTTCACTTCCGGTCACGCAGTGAGGGATTTGGCAGCGATGACGAGCGCGCGCTCCATCGGCATTAGTCGGCAGCGGTGCCGATGCCGGTAGCCACTTCCGACGATTATAACGGTTACCACCAGATACTACACAGATACTACACAGATACTACACTTGATCTAAGCCAAAAGGCAAAGACCACCACTTATAAGTGACGGTAGAGACATGTAGAGAGGTTAATTGTCCTAGTCAATCGATTTGTCTTGTCTCTTTCACCTATGTATGCAACAGTAGTAGGCGTTATCTAAGCCACGAGTCGAGTCGAGTAAGTCAGAAGCGAGTCGAATAAGCCAGTGTAGGACAAGGGCTGAGTGTTACGCCGTGGGCACTTACTTGACGTCGTTGATCGCCGCCAACAACTGGTTCGCCATCTCCTCCGTCTTCACCCGGACGACATAGGTGACGATGTTGCCATCGCCATCGACGGTCGGCAACCGCACCATCGTATTCCCCACCACACTGTAGGTGATGTCTTTCGACACCAGCGTGTTGAGCAACACTCGCAACCCGCCGTCGGCCCGTATAAGCACTCGGCTCTTCCCGGTGTCCTTATCCTTCAACACTTTGAGTTCACCAAGCCCCCGAGGGTCGTACGGCTTCTCCTTATTGTCCTTTTGAAACTCAAAGAGCTTCACTCTCGCCGTGTGCATCACTTCTTCGTTTTCGTCACCGGTGACGGGCTCGACCTTTTCACTAAGCTTGACCACCGGCGTGAACGTCGCCGTCAGGTCGGCATCTTCCACCTTGTCATCATCACCTCCGGTGGTGGTAGAAGGAGTAGCTTGTGTCGACGCTGGCTTGGGATTGAACGAAAACAGGAACGCCGACGGTTTATCCGAATTCAGATTGCTACCAAACGCCGGAGCATTGCTGAAGGAGAACGCCGGAGCATCGGTCTTTTGTTCGGCGGGTTTGCCAAACAGGAACGCCGGTTTATCATTGGTTTCGGCCGGTTTACCAAACAGGAACGCCGGCTTATCATTGGCCTCCGCCGGCTTTCCAAACGCCGATACCGGCTTATCACTCAGCTGAGTGTTACCACCAAAGCTGAATGACGGTTTGGCGGCGGTGTCACCATCGTTCTTGATAGTATTGTTCGCAGCAGCACCAAAGCTAAACAGAGGTTTGGCAGCATCGTCCTTCTTTTGGAACGAAGTACCAAAGCTAAACAGCGGCTTTGCCCCATCGGCGGGCTTTGTTTCATCAGACTTGGCCCTAGCATTACCAAAGCCAAACAGCGGCGTGGTACCGGTGGTAGGCTTATCATTAGCGGCTCCCGTCAGCGACGACCCAAAACTGAATGGCTTAGCAGTTTCCTTAGTTGAATCCTTAGTGGCACCACCAAAAGTAAACGGCTTAGCCGTATCGTTGGTTGTATCCTTAGCGGGGGCGCCAAAGCTAAACAGTGGCTTGGCGGCTTCACCTGAGGGGGTTTCCGTCTTGTTATTGGTGCCAAACGAAAACAGTTTCGGCGCTTGGTCAGCCTCTGCTGGCTTATCGGCAGCTTTATCATCAGTCTTCGTATCAGTCTTGGGAGCACTACCAAAGGAAAACACCGGCTTTGTCAGCTTGGTCTCCTTAGCGGTGAATTGGAAGGTAGGACCAGTAAGCTCAACTTCTGATTCCGAATCATCACTATCCTTAGGCTTAGGTTGACGTCCGAATTGAAACGCCGTCTTCTTTTTCGTGGGCACCGCCAGCAACGTAAATGTGGGACCTTTAATCTCGGTCTTCTCCTCTTCGCTGTCAGAATCGGAGTCAATGGCAATCGCGTCGGTTTTCGACGCTCCCAGACTTTGCAGCAGCGGCGGTTGTTGCTTTGCTGGAGCTGCTTGTGCTTGTGCTGGAGCTGGTGCCGGTTTGGTGGTGTCAGCCACGGGTTTCGACCCAAATTGGAACGCCAGCGTCAGTGTCAGTGACGGCGCTGGGGCAAACAGGGAAGTAGGAGCAGCCACCGCGGGTTTGGCGTCAACCTTAGGCTTAGTAGTAGTGCCAAACGAGAATGCCAGCGTCGTAGGCACCGGTGGAGTCGTAGTAGTAGCGTCGGTGTGCTTTTTAAGCAGCGCAAACGGGTTGGGCTTATCGTCACTCAGATTGGTGGCAACACTAGACGCCGGTGGCAGTTCGGTATGCTTCTTAAGCGACGCAAAGGGGTTGGGTTTATCATCGTTTGGTTGGGAAATGGCCGGAGACGCCGATGGCACCGATGACGGCGCCGACGGCGCCACCGATGATTGTTGGGACTTGAATAGACTCAGAAACCCATTTTGGTCAAAGTACCGGAGATACAGCGAACAGGCATTGGTAAAGTCCAGCACTTTATCGGTGGAATGGGCCTTGGTGAGGGCAGCAATGAATTGGGAGTTGAGGGCGTATAACTGGCTCGCCTTATCACCAGAGCCACCGGGAGCACCAGCAGTACTAGCAGTACTAGTCACTGAACCACTAGGAGAAGCCACGGGAGCTCCGCCGAAGCGCCGGCGAGGACGAGCGATCTTACGCTGAGCCATCACTTCGGCCAGCGCGAGTTTGGGTCCATTGGACGCGTCCTCGGAGTCGCTATCGTTTTGCCTGTGCCCTTCCTTAGTGATCTGAAAGTCAGCTCCTCTCTTAGCCATGATGACAATAACAGAAATCGACGAGGACACCGGCGATGAAGAACTGTGGATGTGAGGCTAGTGTTGCGAAGGGTACGAAGGATATCGCGGGTGTCGCACTGATGGCTGACTCAGCACTTATGTCACCGAAAAATTCGACACCGACCAGAGATGGTAAACGATTCCAATGGATCAATGAAGCAATTAGGAGGTTAGTTGTGGTTCGTTATAGTGGTTGGTTTAATGGTAGTTATCGTGTGTGTTGAAGTATCCTTTACACTGAATTGGCTAGGGCATTAGCGACTCGAGCTAGCAACGATGGACATACATCGTCATCGGTACAATACGAAATAGGTAGTGTAAAGCGGTTACGATAACTACCAATTTGCATTTGTCAGAGGGTAGTGGTTATTAAAGAGTTGCCGTGGTTAAATTGGAGTTATCTTGCTCATCACTTTTTGGATTTTGGGATGACAGACATTTGCCGAGCGATCCATCCGACACTACCACCAATAATTCTCGGTTTTTGTATCGGTTAAATGTATCGCCATTGCCGATGCCGTGGTATCGTCAAATATCGTAAAATATCGCTAGATACGATTACATGATACCTCTACGACGGGTTGTAGGGGGAGGGTGGTGTTAGGGTGTAACCCTAGCCCACGTGACGCACGTGACTCCGCGGTCGCGCGCTACCACGCTCGCCGACGGGGTGTGCAATTTTTTCATTAGCAGCTTGCAAGAGATTTTTGTTGTACAGTAAAGATGGCCCCCAAGGTTCAACAAACTAAGGCCGCTAAGGGTATGTGATCTTCCATCCGATGAAACATATGACCTCCCACCGTGTCATTCGAGACGGTGGGGGATGTTTCACGTCCCCAAATCAAACCGATGGCGATACTAACTAATAACAGCTGCTGCCGCTTTGGCTGGTGGTAAGAAGGGTAAGAAGAAGTGGAACAAGGGTAAGGTTAAGGACAAGGCCCAACACTTGGTTGTCCTCGACCAAGAAAAGTACGACAGAATCATGAAGGAAGTCCCCACCTTCAAGTTCGTGTCGGTGTCGGTCCTCGTCGACAGACTTAAGATTGGTGGTTCGCTCGCCAGAGTTGCTCTCAGACAATTGGAAGACGACGGCATCATCACCCCCGTGGTCAAGCACTCCAAGCAAGTTGTCTACACCAGAGCCGAATAAATTCTGTACCAATAGCAATACACGTAATACGATCGATCCGATAATTTACCTCGTAGGCACTTTTCAAGGGGTTGCCTAATCAACGTTGTCCCGAGTTTGCAGGGCCAAATTCATCTCATCTCACATGCTCGTGGTCGCCAGGCGTCGGTTGTTTCTGTTGCCATCATGGGGGTCGTTGGCGTCGCTGGAGCCCCAGAACCATACGGTATCCCGAGTGATCAACGGGGGCCATCACCAAGTGTACCGAGTGGTGCTGTCGGTGGACGAGTATCGTCAGTTTATTCCGTTTGTTGAGGATAGTTTCATTAGTCATCGAACTGATGACGGAGTACCAACGGAAGGAGGACTTCGCATCGGTTGGCAACAGTTTGAGGAACGGTTTGTCTGTCAGCTCCAGTGTGTCCCGGGTCAGCTGGTGGTGGCTCAGCTGGTGACGACGGCTCTCTTTGACGAGTTGTATACTCAATGGCAATTCAAGCCCATGGGACCCCATATGACCCGAGTCGATTTACGGTTACGGTACAAGTTCAAGAACCCCATGTATAATGCTGTGAGTCTGATGTTTAGTGACCAAGTGACTCAGATCATGATTAAGGCGTTTGAAGAGCGAGTCCAAGCCATCAATGCTAAAGGGAAGCAGCCGTAACTCCATCAATCAACCTTTAACTTAATTCCGTGTATATAGTCAAAACAAACTTAACGTAAATAAAATTACACCACATTTTATTCGGTTTAAGTGGTGTCGATCGCAGTGTGTCACTGTCAATCGCTAGTAGCGGCTGATAAGGGAAAAAGAAACGAAGTCCCCATCCACGGTTATACCATCGTCCCACAAATGCGAGACCAACCCCACACTTAACGAGTCATGGAGATTTCCGGTACATTAACTGCTCATAAAACATTATAATTGGCTAATGGGAGAAGATTGTACGATTTCTAATCATCGGTTGGTTGCCGTCATCGTTCCACAATTGTCACGTTACTATCGCACGGAAGTCGCACCCCTCTCATGGTGAGGCTAACCTAAAGACTCTTTGCCCCTTCATTACGCCACCAAAAACCCCTAATACCACTCTGAAAAGATGACTAACCACCCCTACTTTGTCTCTACATTCACCTGACCCTTCCTCACCGTTCCCAACCCGCTACAAACCACGTTTTCCTCGCATTTTCCTCCCTAAGTTGCTGTGGGGCCATGCCCAATAGAATCGGTGCGGAATCGTCACCGCGCGAAACCTATCCCACTCCACCCTCTTTCGACAGCCCCGACCCCGGTTCTACCCTATGAGCCATGCCCGACAAACATAAGCTCAAACTCTTCAGCCATTTTGGCAAGCACGGTGACCGGGACGACCACGACCACTCGCTGATCCATCCCCAGTCGCTGCAACCGCCACTGAGTAACCCGTCGAAAAAGTTTCTTGGGTTCCACATTGGCAAGCACGATTCCCAAGAACTGTTGGCGCTGCCGACTCTTACCAACCTGAGTGATCCTCATGGCCGGGTGGGGCTGCCCAAAGTGGCGCCGCTGGCTGGTGGTCCCGCCGACCGTCCCGCCGAGGTCAGTAAGACCAATAGCATGCTGGAGATCAAGCGATTCTTCAATAAGACGCCCAAGTTTGCTCTGGGCCGCCGCGAGGTGCTGCCTCTGTACCTGCTGCCGCCGCCGATCCCGCCGAACCAACTGCTGACGTCGTTGGCGACGTTGATCAACCAGACCCTGACCCAATTGCTCCACAACGCTCTGCAACTGCATTTACAGCTGCACATCAAGGACCCCTTCAACGACGATAACCTGCCCTACGTGAAAAAGTACGGGAAAATCGGCAAGGAGTTGGGGCTGGGGGCGGGGGGCCTGGTCAAGTTGATCACGCGACCCCTGGACGCCAAAACCTTCGCCGTCAAGGAGTTTAGACCTCGCCGGCTGACGGAACTGCTCAAGGACTACACACGTAAGTGTACCGCCGAATACTGCATCGGGCTGACGTTGCGCCACCCCAACATCATCAAGACCCTCGACATCATCCAGGAAAACAACCGCTACTTCGAAATCATGGAGTACGCCCCCATCGATTTCTTCGGCGTCGTCATGCTGGGGAAAATGCTGCGCCAGGAAATCAATTGTTGCTTCAAACAGATCCTCGAAGGCGTCCGCTACTTGCACAACTTAGGCCTCGCCCATCGAGACCTAAAGTTGGACAATTGCGTCATCACCATGGACGGCATCTTGAAGATCATCGACTTTGGCCTGGCCGTCATCTTTAAGTACCCCTACGACCAATACGGGCGGGACCTGATCCATCCCTGTCACGGGATTGTCGGGCTGGACCCGTATTTGGCGCCGGAAGTGTTGCGGCTGCCCAACTCATACAATCCTCAGCCCGTCGACATCTGGAGTGTCGCCATCATCTACTGTTGCATGACGCTTAAACGGTTCCCGTGGAAGATCCCGTCGGCAGAAAAGGATAACCTGTTTATGCTCTACGAAATGCCCGACGACCTGTGGCATGACTACTACTTGCTGAACGAATGCCACAAGTTGTTGTTGCAACAACGCAAGTTGAAAAACATGGTGGTGCGGCTGAACAAACGGAAGAAGCTTTTGGCTGCCGATGGCGACGCCGGAGTGGCCCCCGAGGTACCGGGGGACGCCCCCGCGGCTACGCCGACTCCAGAATTGGATTCGGCGAGCCCCGAAGCCGCCACTCCTAAGCCAGCCGCCGTCGACGAGCAAGCGGAGCTTGAACTTCTTCGTCAAGATAAGACCCTCGAAACGGCCGAATTACTCACCGAAGAACAGGAGGCGGAGATTAACGAACAACTTAACGATATCGACATCAAGTTGGAGGAATTTGAGGTGAAGAAGAAGGAGATGAAGGCCCGCTACGAAGCGGAAAAGGCGCGGGAGCCGGCGCCCAAACCCGTCGTCACCGAAGACGGGAAGAAAAAGGCTCCCCACAAGCAGATCCACGGGCCGTACCGGTTGATGCGTCTTTTACCCCACGCCCTGCGACCGATCATTCATAAGATGCTTCAAGTCGACCCCAAAAACCGGGCGCTGATGGACGACATCTTTGCCGACGAATGGATCTCGGAAATCCAGTGTTGTACGTTGAAGCACCGGGGAACGGGGATTGACGACGACGATGAGGTGGTGGTCAAGGGGTTACCGCCCCACGACCACACCGTTGTGTTGGAAAGCGACCCCGAAGAGAAAAAGTGACGGTGGCATGCCCATCTCCACGGCCAGCTAATACGAATACAAACTAATCACATACACACACATACGTCGTGGGGGGGGGAAGATATGATTACGGAATACACACGGTAGACGTGCCTACACCTTAGTAAACTTTTTAGATGGAGAAAGCCGTAAATCGAGGCTATGGCGATGACTGATGGGTCGCGCCCGTTTTTCCTCCGTCGGTATTGCGCTTACGTAATCGAGATCACCCTCAAAATAAAATTAAAATAAAAAAAAAGAAAAAAACGACCACTTACCGGAAAGATGCTGGGGTACGAGATCCGATGCACCATCACTGTTTAAACGCCACACGGCTGGGTCAGTAAGCGGGTAACGTTCTAAACGCCGCTTTGCACCCTCAAAAAACAGCAACGGAGGCGAGAACCGGATACTGGTTTAGCTTCGGGTACGATACTGGTTTTAGGAGGACAATTGCCCGAAAAGTTACGTCATTGTTGCCACACTTTTATACAATGTTCACGGTAAAAACGTTTGTTAGTTTATGGCACTTTTATTACTGAAAACCGACACTGACAATCGAATCCGGTGCTTTTGTTTGAAACGGACTATGGAACGGAGTTTTGGGTCCCCCTTTTAGTCTTACTCTCAAAGAAGCACCGGTGATGTCATTAGTGTGCGGTCCGATAGTGCCGAGCAATACGATACTGAGGAAAGAGAACAGGAGAGAGAGGAGAGAGGAGAGAGAGGAGAGGACACGGTTCCATTTGGAGTGTCGCTACACCGTAAAAGTCTAAGGCTGTGCCTGCCTTGGCGTGGCGTTGACGAGGCGACAATAATGAGTGGGGTAACCCTTGGCACCGTCGCGATGGGTTTAGCCGCATTGATCTTAATGAAGACGACAAAAAAAAAACCGACATTGACATTATTAGGCAATACCATCGTCAGACACGTGAAACACGTGAAACACTCCTCAGATCTTAATGTTTACCTAGGCCATTATAATAAGGAAGGAACTGGGTTGTCGTGGGCCTTGGCATACTCGTTTCCGGGGCGCGGATCGTCAAGGGTTACCGCCGTCCCGAGCGGTTAAGGGCGTGGCTCGGAAAAACCTAAAAAAGACGATGGTTGCCCATAGGGAGGTTTACGACGATAGCAACGTACCCTTGCTTTGAATTGTCCTTGACAAGTCCTTCATCAGTATACTTTAGTCGAATGGTGCACCATGACAGCTAGCGATGGTAGCTAAATCCATGTGGTTGCATGAACACTCAAAGCCGTGTTTTCCAAGACATTTGTACAATGTGTAGAAAAAGAAAAAAAAAATCACGCGCTCGGACCGGACGGATAAGACACGGCGACAACATCCCCACAGCATCCAAATGCACTCAGCCTTGTCAATATGTAAGGTGGCCCCCGTCAAAATGGGATAGTCCGCGCCGTTTTCGTCGGGGCGAACGCCAAAAATACTTTCCGACACCACCACCTCCGCCACGCTTACAAATCTTAACCAGCGCCTCCTCCCTTATCGTCGTCGTACCGTACCAATACTAATAGCCATAATGACGACTCCAACGAGGAGATTTCGGCAACTCGTCGGCGTTGCCGTGTCAGGGAATTGTCATTAGTAACCTGCACCAGAAAGTGAGGCAATTATACAGCAACCATCGCCGGGCGGGAATAAGGGGATCCGGAGCCAGCCGTAGGAGGACTGGTGAGAGGTAGGAGTTAGGAGTGATGGCACGAGGCGGGAGTGACGGAGACCGGACCCTTTTCCCCATTTGGATGGGTTCCGACCCGGGCCCCGTATTTGCGGCGTGGGGGCGAAGGGTCGAGGCACGGCTTTTGCGCTTACTCATCGACGTTTTTTCCCCTTCGGATAGTTTCCTCATTCGCGTTAGCCGCACCAGCCGAGCGCCGACCGAGAGGTGGCGTACCACCTCCTGGTTTTTGAGTCGGCAACGAGGCGACGCGAAGTATACGGCACTTGTACACGTCGACAAACCCCTCGACACATGACACAGACTCGTCATTCGTTGACACGGAGTATATGTGCTTCTGGCGTCATCGATCGAGGGATATTATAAAATCATAACCGCGAATAGGGGAGCCATCGGCTCGGGTGGGGTCCGCTAATGCCGACGTCAAAAACCGGTGAGATCATATTTATCGTGAGTCGCTTAAATCAAGCGGAGTAATGACGTCGAGCCAATCGTGACCGAGCCATAACCTCCACAAACCAATCATCACGATTGTTAACCATCATGATTGTATCTAATTATTCCTAATTATTTTAGTCTTTCCTTGGATTTAGTTGTCGTTCATGTTCATTGTCGTAATCTCTATGTGCCCATAGTAGGGCGGTCATAATCTCTATATATGCTCGTCGTGACCTCGTATCCCAAGTTCCCAATAAAAAAGCCGAATGATATCCATCATCTTCTCTGTTCACGTCTTCTCTCGTCATCTTCTCTGCGTGTTAATGTTCACGCTTCCGTCTTCACCTTGGCGTAGCAACAACCATTGGTCTCGATGTGGTTGGCCATCCAGTCGTCGACATTGACAAAGTGGGCGCCACACATCCGACACTTGCCGGGGACCTTGGTGCGCTGGTCCTTCTTGGTGCCGTTAGGGTATTGGAAGTGGATCGCCTTCAAGTGGTTTTTGAACGTATCGCACCGCAGAAAGATCCCCGTGTTGTGGCAACAGTGGTCTTCACCATCGTCGTTGGCGCCGCGCTTGAACGGACACTTGAATTGGCCCTTATCGCTACCAATCTCCTTCCAGTGGCACTTGATGTGGCGGAACAAGTCGTTGGGCCGGGCAAACCCGCGCTGGCAGTACTTGCACACGTGCGGGCGCAGCGCCGGCTTCAAGTGGGTCAGCTTGTGGGTGGCCAAGTTCAGGAAGAACAACTTGCACTCGGGGCACTGGCGCTTCTTGCGGGGCTTCCATTGTTTCTTCGTCAGCGACGGCAGCGCGTCGGCCAGCGACGGGGCCACGTCGTCGTCCAGGACATCGCTCAGCCCTTGGTGGTGGACCATCACCGGCGCCACCGGCGCCATCGGCGCCGCGGGGGCGCCCTGAGCGACGAGCCCCGCCATCGGTTGGGGACCCCCGTGGGGCACCAGCTCCAGGCGAAGCGCCGGCGGCAGCGGCCGTGGCAGCACCGATACCAGTTGTGGGGTGGGGGCAAAGTTATACGCCAGTAACTGGACGGGGTGGGCGTAGCCTCCTGGAGGCGCCAATGGCGGCGCCATCATCGGGTACGGCGCCGGCGCCGGCGCCAGCGCCGCCAGAGTGGGGAACTCTAATAACGAGTGGATCAGGGGTAACTGAACGTTGGTATGAGGTTGCACCGTGTTCAACATATTTAGTTGGTGGGGGAAGTATCCGACATGGCGGGGGTGCCAAGTTTATATAAAAAAACCTCACCTCGAGAATAGGGGTTCGGTCGGGAACGGGAAATCTCTGGCAACCGAAACTCGCCATTTCCGGACGGCATTGCCGTGCGACCAGGGCTCGTGGTATGAAGAGGTAAAAAAAAAAGACGAGTGCGTCGATGCACGCACTCTGAGGGGGAGGGTAAGAGGGGGAACGACCGACACGATGGTTCACGGTGGTGGGGCTCCAACCGGCGTTATCGTCGAGACGACAACGGCCAACGATGAGGCATGTCCCCTGTTTCAAGAAGGATGGGGATGGTGGTGCCTGTATCACCGTTTACACGGAGGTAAATGACCCCTACCCTGCGGTGTACACACGGACCGGATTCGTCCAAACACCCTCGATCCGTCTCTTGGCACCCACCTAACCCACACCGCGTGCCCCTCTTGTGTCTCCGTCCCGTCACGGTTGCGCGCGCGCCCAGCCCTGGCCCGGCGCCCCACCGCCACCAAGATTCCGTGGCCACCGGCAGCGGTGCGGCAACCTTGGCTCGCTCCTCTGCATCATGACATCTTGTTCCTAATCGGGAACGCGCAGACGCCGCCAGCCTCGCCAGGTCGAAGAGGGGTGAGGGATATACCGAAAACCTCGCGGCAGCGTCTACGATGACATCAACGACAACCCGTCTAGAAGAGTGTAGAACACTGTCGAATTTCTACGACGATTCCCCTAAGTTACGACTACGTTTCGAGGTTTGTATTCTTCCGTTGCCGGAGGCGCTAACGCCTTACGGACGGCGTGGTTTCGCGGCACGGACATAATCGTGGGATACGGAGACAGTCGGCGATTACCCTCAAATGACCCCCCTCTCCGCGCTGAGCACGGGCTTAACTTTGGGGAGGGTCTCTGCCGAGAGGTGCCACAAAACACTGGGTTAAACAATACCCCGTGGTTTGGGCGCTATCTCCGTCAGCCGACGCCCCCGTTTTTTCGTACCAGTGACGGCAAGCGGGTTCAGCCGGCCCGATCCCGTAAGATTAGATATTGACACCCATACGGCTTAACTTTAGCTAATAAACTAAACTCACTCTAACTACTTAAACAGTACACAGTATCAATAACTTGATAGGAAACCATTTAGGAAATTCGATTAATTCATTGAGTTAGTCTAGTCTTACTAAAATTACCTAGGTTTCGACGCGTTAAGACAATGGTGGGCTCGGCGTTGCTATGGCTCTAGGTGGCAGTTGCTGAGTGTTGCTAGGTCCGTGCCAATCGCGACCGTACGAGGAGTAAATACCGCACAACCACACAACATTAAACACGGAACCCTTTCCCCAACTCCGTATTCCTCCTAAAGTGGAAGTAATCGTCACGTGCTTGGAATAATCTTATTGTTTTCATTAAGTTTTTGTAGTGGTTTTAATGGGCTAAACACCTGTCATTCTCTACTAGTGCCATTTCCCCAGGATCTTCATTCATCGCCGTTACTGCCGTGCGCACATTTTTTTTAAGCGGTCGTGTCCGTACCAATGACCCTCGCCAGGGCCTAGCCCCACCATTAGCCACTGTCTCATTATTTACGTGGAGCAATAATGTAAGACAATCAACACCGACTCCGATGCCGGCACCGGTGACACCACTACAAACGAAACCGGAAACCGGAACCGGTACCACCATCCGCTTCTAATACGTACTGTAAATAACAGTAACCTGTAGTAATAGGGGTGGTCGTAATAGGGGCGGCATCATTCGAGGCGCCATCGGATCATCGTCGGTTCCCGAGCCTCCGGTGGCTCCGGCAACCACTAATGGTAAAGATGTGTATTAAGTGGGGATATCTTTGTCACTGTCTATATAAACGATCTAAGCCTTTCTCAGTTTGACGTGGCTGTGGCCGGCGGCGACCCCCGACGCCAGCGCCGACGTCGAGTCGTCGGCGGCGGCCTTGACGGCCTTTTTGCCCTTGGCTCCCTTGGACCGGTACACCTTGATGTAGAACGAGATGAACAAGATGAGGTACGACGTCAAGATCAAGTAGCCGTAGGCGGCGGCGGTGGGAGTGCCGTAGCAGTCGCCCTTGTTGGGCAACCACGGGAAGTAGTAGTAGGCGTAGTGGGTGTAGGTGGCAAAGTAGACAAACACCAAGTCGATCAAGAACTGGATGATTTGGAATCTCGTCACCCATTCCTTCCACCACACCTTGATGCCGCGAGCCAGGAGGAAGTAGTACCAGTACATCACCACGTGAACCCACAAGTTGAGGGTGATGGGGACCCATTCCACCGACGTCTTCCCCGCCAACTGGGTGTAGCAGAGCAACGCCGTGGCCCCGTGGTGGTACACGTGCAAGAACAACAACTTCTTCTTCTTCAAGATGAGGAACACGGTGTCGATGAGTTCGACGTACTTGGTAAGGTAATTAAGGTAGTACAACGTCACCAACTTCTGCGTGAACGCCCCCTTGGAGCAAATGGCCCAGAAGATGCCGTGGCGAGCCACCATCGGCACCAACTGCTCGACACAAAGCAACAACAACACCAACAGCGCCACCGTCAAGAAGATGTTGTGCAACTGGAACGGCCCGTTGAGCTTGAGCGCCGGCATCCCCGTGGCATTGATCAACGCGCGCCCGCCAAAGATCACCACGTAGTAGACGACGATGATCGCCATGGCGTGGTAGCCATTGGCCAAAAACGTCTGGTTGTGGATGAACTCAAAGTCTTCGGCCGGGTACCCCACGACCTTCTCGAACCCGTAGGAAAAGAGGGGCCAGAGGTAGAGCCCAAACGGACGGTCCAACGTCGGGGGGAACGTGACGTCCACAAGATGGTGGGACTTCAACTCGTCAAACATGGGTGCAAACAAACGTCGGGGAGCGGGTCGGGGTTGTCGTTTGCTTTTATAAAAAAAAAAATTCTTCACGCGCGGGCGCCGGGCACGTGAAAGGCGCGTCGCGGGTAGTTGTTAGGATTACGCAACTATAGGGGTTCTCCAGCTGACGATGTATCCTCCCTCGAATTACTCAGCTTTCTGAGAAAGAAGGAGGACAACGAGAAGGAGAGGGAGGAACAGGACATGATAACGACAGCGACAACGTATGGAGAAAGTATGGCCCAGCGCCGGCGCCGGGCCACTTTGAGGGCGCACCCCACGGAACAACACCTCATCGCTCCAACCAACGCCCTTCGGGTCCACTTAAGCACGTGCCCGTACCCAACCCATTATTTTACCACTAAAGCGCCGTAAGCGCCCCTATTTGACGCCTTTCACCAGCCATCATTTGCAGGCTGCACTAGCCTCTGTCGCCGTCGGCGCCTCAGCACCCGGGCTAATGGCAAAAGTGGGCGCGCCGGGCGCGTCTGCTCGGCGCTGCCGGCGACGTCGGCTTGACATCATTGACATCGCCGATCACCGACCAAAGGCTTGGCGATGGTCGATGACCATAAAAATCCCTCTACATCCCAATAACTTGGATACGAATCGGTATTCAAATGGTAGCGCCGTGTAATCCCGAGTAACCCGAGGAAAGTGGTACTTCTCGTAAATTTCCCGAGTAATTAGGGGTCTAGTGGTGGGCTAGAAGTTCCAATGAGGGTAACCGCGGTCTGCGGTCGCTCGGAGCCGAGCTTACCATACGTCATGTATTCATGGTCGCGTAATCATTACAGGGTTTATCTACAGATCATTGCTTCTCCGGGAGCAAGTTCAAGTCAAACCACCCCAAAAAGTCGTCTTCTTGCGTCAGGTTTTCGAGCCAGCCGTTCAGCTGTTGCTGGAAGAAGTTATCCATCTGGTCAGCCACTCCTCCCAGGTATTCCATCAGCGGGAGACCATTGACGTCGGCAAGGACCAGGGGAGTCGCCAGCGGGGCTCCCGGTGCTCCCAGCGGCGCTTCCAGTTGGGCTCCGTGCGTTGGGGGCGGGGGGTCAAACCGTTGGCCTTCCCATTGGGACTCGGTCTTCACTACTGGCGGCGGCGTGGGCGCTAACGGTAATTGGGGCAATTGGGGCATGGCTCCGTCTTTGTGGACGTCGTGCATCAGTCCCGTGGCTTCGAGCATCGCTAACGGAATCCCATTAATCTCGAGGGGTTTATTATTACCTTCGGCATTTTCTCGGGCTTGAGTCATCGCCTGGTCGGTAGGAATCAACGTGGTGATGGTGGTCCCGTTAGGAGTGGTGGTCATGAGCGTCTTAAAGTCATCCTTAGTGATCTGGTTATAGAATGGCAACGGAGCAAGCTTCCGGTCACATTTGGCCGCCGGCACCGGCTTCCCTTCTTTATCCAATACCGTCCGTCGCCGAGCTTCGTGGACACACCATACAAGGTCATAAAAGAGCAGGGCCGTAAGGTGCAGTCGCATCCGAGTGATGATGGACTCATTATCGTCGTCACTATCGGCCAAGAAGATCTCGGGGTAGGTATAAAGCACAATGTTCAAGTTCTCCAACACCTTCGCATTCCGGGAAATGTCATTTTTGAGGTCTTTCCACAGCGATAACGTGTTACGAAGTAACCGGTGTACGGTGACAATCAGCTGACGGGCCAGGTCGACGAACTTATCGATCAAGTATCGCAGCAAATGAAGCTTGAACAACATGAGCACCAGGTACTCGAGAGCTTGGCGCACGTAGATGGGGAGCTCGATTAACAGTAACTGGGTCGAGATCATCTTCAGAGTAAGAGTAACGATTCTCGTCGCCAGCAAGTATGCCAGCGATACGTATCGCACCTGGTCCTCAATGGGAGTTCCGGGGAGGAAGGCAAAGCAACAGATCATAAGCTTAATGTACAAATGGTAGATCTCGATCGCCAGCCCTTCGGTGATTGCCAATTTGAACTTGAGCCGGTCAAGTTCACGGTCCAATATCGCAAGCAGCGCCGCTCGGTTCAGCGGCTCCAAAAGCCCGTCGGCTCGTGTCACCAGCACCCCCATCACGTTGATCAACTTCAGCTGGAAAATCAGTAACGAAATAAGACACCGGAAGTCCTTAGGAAGGTGGCGATCGACGCGAGCGTTCTCTAAGAGGTAGTCAGTCGTGTTGATGCTGGGAGGAAGCCCAAGCACCAGCAGCCAGAACTGGTCGGCAAAGAAGATTGCTAACCACAGCCGCGTCCGCCAGGTATCGGCGTCGGGTCCCAACGACACTTGGGTTCGAGTAAACTCCTGAATGAATCGCCCGCCACGATGTAATCCAAGCTGAAGCGCAAGGTTTTTAGCTAGACCGATGAAACGGTAACTGCAATCATCTAACACTTTTTCGTTGGGTAACGGCCACATCAGAAGGATTAAAAGCAGCTGGATGACGTGGGTCAGGCGTGGGGTGCGGATCCAGCACGTTTCGATGGCAAGTTGCTTAATTAGGGAGGCAAGCAGCATGTAGAGCGTCGGTTCGGGCTCCAGCAACAGCGCCGTGAGCATCACCACCCAGAACAAAAGCTGCAGTTTATGGTAGAGCTCGTTGGCCAGTTTCAGCGACAAAATGGGGAGAAACGGTAAGTTTTTCGTCATGAACAGTTCGTGGAGCTCGTTGGCTTTATCGGAGGAAAGGGTCACTTCTCCAAGGACATACTCCAGGAGCTGAGGGTATTGCGGTGCCAGCCGTTGCGGAGTGTCCAGCGGTCCCAGAGTGGCACTGGTCGCCGGCAGATTATCCAGGCCTTCTTGGAGCACTCCGTGAAGCGGCTGGGGTCCATTATTGCCGATCAGATCATTGAAGATTGGCAGCGGCTCGGCAAACGCCAACTGTTGCGGTGGCAGCAACGAAATCAGCGGTTGTTGCGGTTGAGAGTACATTGGAAGCAGCAACAGCATGTTGACATTGTGTTGTTGCAACGCCTGGGTCAACAACGTTTCGTTCTTCGTGAGCATTTCGATTTTAAGCTTCAACTCGTCGACATCGGTTTTAAGCAGCTGGATCTGCGATCCCTTCTTGGGACGGAACTGAGGGTCGATCTCACACTTAAGCCCCATCTTCTCACATCGTTGACACGGATTAGGCATCGTTTCCAGCGCGTTGCACTTGATCTTATGTTGACGACAAAACGTACACAGAGTGACGGGACGATGTCCCGACGCCTTGGCGGCTTTATCATCGAGTTGCTGTTGCGTTTGCGATGGTACGGCGGGAGGATTCAGCGTCTTTCGAGTCCGTTTGGGGAGGGGTTGGGGCAGCAGTGCCAACATGGGAGTGAGGGGTTGGGGCACTGCTGACGTCAGCTTGCGCTTGCCCGAAGCAGGCATCAACGGCACCGGTGATGAAACACCCGACATTGGCCCCAGATGCTGGGGCAGCGGCTTGGGAAGGATCTTGACTTTGGTCTTGTCCATTTACCGGGGTTGACGCTGCTAATCGCTCGACAAATAAATTTTTGTCCCCAGTGCGATTTCCTGCAGGTAAGCTGCTGATCAAATTGATAATTTACCGATGACCCATGCCTCGCAGTGAGGCGAATGCAATATAACTTACGAGGTTTATGGTGATACTAACCATAACTAGCGGGGCCTAGTATACTAAATTTCTCCTGCAATGAGTTATTGATGTGGTTGTGGGGTTAGTTTCGGCAATTACCGCTTCTCTAGTGGGAAAGCACCCATCGTGGGATGAAGACGTGCACAGAGGCGATGGAAGTCAAGCGCGGCATTTACCAGTGAGGGGCCCACTTGGTACGTACACACCTTAACCAAACAAGGTTGAATACGGTCCAAACTCCGAGATAATTACTTTAAAATTGTGATTACAAGGTAGCGATTGATATGTCTTACTTGTTACACTACCCCTCAACCAGGGTCCACCGTTTTCCTGTCAACTCCATCAATCCTGGTACCTACTGCTGGTTGTGATTCTTGGCACTTCTCCCAATCGGTATTTGTGGTAAGTGAGAACACGGAAAAGGGGGGCGTAAAACCCTGACCTTACACAGTAGTGGGGTGGATCCCATGTACACAAAGCCGTTTACTAGCTTACGGAGGGGTAACCGAGGCCCGTTTTGTGGTCGTTTAAATTAGAGTCGAGGATGTTTCCGGAAGGGAGGGGAAGGCGACGATGTGACGTGATGTTATAGACAAATGTCACGTGACGAAATGCTTGTGCGATATCCGGCATGGCGCGAACCGTTTTATTGTTCATTGTCGATGAGGCAACAAAGAGACACAGAGAAGGCTCGGCACTTGGCGAAAGCCAAATGGTAATTATTGCCGAGGGGTTTGACAGTTCATAAGTATTAAAACAAAATCGTAGCTATACACTGGTATCATGGAGCAAATGGTATTAGGGGGTATTGAGAGTGGTAGTCTTATTCTTCTTCTTCTTGTCTGGGGTCGCCGATACCGTCTTCATAAATGGCAAACACACAGTCGGCTTCTGGCAAACACGGGGAATCGTAGATCTTACAGATTCTCGTTTCCGCTCGCCCTTTACGAAGCGATAACCGCGTCGTCAGCGCGTGGGCAAGAATGTTGCCGCCGATGGGCTTTTTGGGGTCAGGGTTGTACATATTACTCATCCCGTCAACTTGTGACACCACTTGGTTGGTGATGACCACGGCAATGCCAAATTCGTCGGCTAACCGCTGGAGGTACCGCATGTATTTGGCCACACTCATTTGCCGAGCCGAAAGCTCCCCTCTGCCAGCGTAGTCGGTCCGGTATAACGACATGATCGAATCAACCACAAGAAGCGAGAATCTCAGCTCGGCCATCATTTGTGCCGCCAAATTAAGCAAATTAAGTTGGTGCTCGGCGTTGTAGGCACGAGCGTAGGCGACATTATCGAGACAGTCGTTAGGATCAAGTCCATACCGCTCAGCAATCAGCACCAACCGATTGGGACGGAATGTCCCTTCAGTATCAATGTAAAGACACTTACCTTCGCCCCCACCCATATCCACAGGAAGTTGGCACGTCACCGCTAACGTGTGACAGATCTGTGATTTCCCGGTTCTGAACTCACCAAAGATTTCGGTGATGGACCCGGTCTCAATCCCCCCACCAAGCAACGTGTCCAATTGTTTTGATCCCGTAGTGAGGCAAATGAGTTCCAGTCGCCGCAGGTGAAATTCGGAGGCGGTAGTAAACCCTAACGGGACAAGCTTAGCTGCTTCGGCGGCGATCTTATCGGCTTTAGCCTCGGAAATCCCCTTGACGGTGATTAAATGCTTTTTGGGGGTATAGGCAATCAGCTCGACGGTGTTGTAGCCTTCGGCGCGTAACTTTTTGATGTCAGCAGCGGAGATCCCGTTGCCTTCAAGGCTCTCAATCAACGTAGGACCCACCTGGACATCCTCAGGGTCAGCTTCGGCGTACAGCGGTTGGGGTACGGGCTCTTCAGTCATCGGTGACGAGATCAAAGTGATGGTAAGATGAATAAATCAGACGTGTCGCGCGTTGTGGAGGGAAAAAGACAAGAATGACCCCGTGATGGGGGCTTAGAAAAGGAATTCCGAACAAGAACAAACTTATAGTTGTGGATTAGTGGGTTATTGTAACATGTTAGCTTTTGCTGATAATTTGCACATTTTGTCATTTTGATGACAAAACCCACTGATCATGGTTAATTATTGGTGGCAATGATGAATGCGGAAGTTCGAGTCCCCCATCACCCAAAAAAAAACAACAAAACTCTACCACGCTACAAACAAAACATACTATCTGATTCTAGTATATTTGTAGTTGCTATTTCATGGTTGATTAGTGAGAGTAGTGTGGTGGAGTTGCTGCAAACACACACTGTGCGGAAGGGCTCACCGGTAGTGCACGTCACGAGCCCTTCCCCCAAGGTTACACTCACAAAATCACCAGCGGCATCCTCCTTCCACCTCGATCAAATTTCAACTGGTTCTGTAGTCTAGTTGGTTATGACGCATGCTTCACACGCATGAGGTCCCCGGATCGAGCCCGGGCAGAATCATGTCTCCATGTCTTTTTTTGAGGTCATAATGGTCAACGAGTAAAGTTACCGATACCGGCGTCGGTCCACTCTGATTACGAGCCCCGTCCCTGTCAACAAAAGGACAAAAGTCTACCCATCGGCTCCACCCTATCCGGGTTAGTGGTTGTCCGACATTGTCCTTTATAACCTCATAAATGTCGGTGTCATTTATATAATCACCATCAGTCACTCTACGACACACCCTCCATATTATTGTTAGCAATCATTGAGGAGGGGTGCGAACGAGTGACTCACGCCCCATCTGGTAAATCTCCCCCACTTCCTTACCAATTGCATCTTCCCTAAGCCCCCCATAACCCCTCTACCACCACCAAACCAACTTCAGTGAATTTGACCAATTAATTACACCATTACCATCGCGCTTAATTCCCTCAATCGCCTTGTCTAAGCCCCCCACTTTCCTCATACCTGATCGCTTTGCCGGAAATTGCCGATATAAATACAGACGCCTCCCACTAAATGCGACCTGCGAACTTTCCCTAAATCCATACCTCCATCAATCATGGCTACTCCCTACCGGAGCTCGACCCCGGGACCCACCGACTCGCTGCAGGAGTCGTTCAATGAGTTCCGTAACCTCGAAGAACTGTTACCGCCGTCGTTAAGACGCCTGGCGCTGCAATTGTTGGATAACTTATACATCGACACTCCCCAAGGAGAACGCGAACGGCAACCGCAATGGTTCCGGGGGAGACCGACGCTGAGACTGTCGTCTCGTCAAGCGGTCGACACTAAGGACCCGTCTCATCCTCCGGCGTCGCAAGCTTCGCCCGCTGAACGTCAGAATAAGTGGTTACGGCGACTCTCGGTGGGGGAGAATGGTCGGGAATCGTCTCCCGTACCGGTCCCCAAACCCAAATATAATCCTCATACGTTCTCCCCCGCCATGAACACTAAACAACTGTCGACGGGGGTGTTGTGGTGTACGGAACGGGCTACCGAGTACGGGTTTGATCCGGAAGACCCGGACTGGGCGAATATGGGTCAAGGGGCTCCTGAACACGGAGACACGGTGCCGGGATCGTTCCCTCGCCCCAAACATATCCCCGTCCCCGAAATCTCCAATGAATACGCCCCTACCGCCGGGGTGAAGCAATTACGAGAAGCAGTGGCCAACTTATACAACGAAGCCTACCGTAAGGATAAAGCCAGCAAGTACACGTGGAAAAACGTGTGTATTGTCCCCGGGGGCCGTGCTGGTCTCACCAGAATCGCCAGTATCATCTCCGATTGTTACCTTTCGTTCTTCTTGCCCGACTATACCGCCTACGCGGAAATGTTGTCGCTTTTCAAGAACTTTTTACCCATTCCCGTGCCTCTTTCCGAAGCCGACAACTACCAGGTGCATTTGGACCTCATCGAACGGGAAATGGACCGGGGGGTGCAAGCGTTGCTTACCCTGAACCCTCGTAACCCTACCGGTAAGTGCATGTCGAGAGAACAGCTTCAAGCGTTGCACAACATGTGCCGGGAAAAGTGTCTTTTAATCATGGACGAGTTCTACACTCATTACTACTATGATGAAGGGTGTACTGGTTCGTCGATCTCGTCGGCCGAGTTCGTCGAAGATGTCAACAAGGACCCGGTGCTCATCATCAATGGGTTCACCAAGTCATTCAGATTGCCCGGCTGGCGTATCTGTTGGGTGGTGGGCCCCGAGGAATACATCCTCAACTTATCGAGTTCGGGATCATACATTGACGGGGGGCTGAACGCTCCGTTCCAGTACACTTGTGTCGACTACTTGAAGCCCGACCTTGTGTTAGAAGAGATGAAGGCGTTGCAGGTGCACTTTAAGATGAAGCGGGACTACATCATCGACCGGCTCACCAAAATGGGGTTCCCGTTCGACAAGGGCAACAACACCACCAAGACGCCAAACTCCACCTTCTACCTCTGGCTTAATTTGGCCCACTTGCCGGGTAAATTATCCAATTGTTTAGGGTTCTTCCACGAATGCTTACACGAAAAAGTCATCGTGGTTCCTGGGTTCTTCTTCTTGATCAACCCGCAAAACTTATCGCGGATCGACGACATCATCTGGTATCACTACGTGCGTATCTCCTACGGGCCCGAATTCGACCAAGTCGTCAAGGGGATGGACGGTATCGAGCGCATTTTGCACCGGTTCGGGTGCTTGCCCTACAAGCTTGACCAGAAGCCGACGCCATCACAAACGTCGTCTTGAAATTTCTAAATATAGTATAAATAAATCGTCTACAACGTGGCAAGCCCCGCCGCCACCGATTGTTGCAATGGCACCGAAAGCGGTTTAGCTCCCAGCATGTATGACAGCAACAACACCTTCAGCACCTGGGGCTCGGTGACGGTGCCCATGTGTTTGGTGGTGTTGTCCTTGGTGTTTTCGTAGGTGAAGTCCAATTGGCCTTGGGGGCCTTGTTGTAAGTACAACACGTGGTTCTTGGGAACGGCCCCGCGGTACAGTTGGAACACTTGTCTCAATTGGTCCAACCCTTGGTTCACCAGTTCGCGGTACTCTTTCGATTTAGGATTGGCCAAGATCAGCTTGATGTAGCCATCCTTCAAGTGGTTGAAGTCAGTGTTACGAACAGGAGAGAATCTCACCATAAACTTGACTCCTCCGTCCAATAACTTATCAATTACGGCAACATTGGCCGCAGGATTCAACAACGTATCGAGATCAACCCCATTCAACAACTGTTTCGCCTTGGACAAGTCTTCTTTAGCCACATAGATACCCACTCCGTACACTTTGAAACTGACAAACGTCACCGAACGGACTCCAGTACCAATAAGGACCCAATCAGTGTTCAAGTAATTGTTTTTCAGTAACGTTAACGGAAATGGGTCGATCGCCAGATCAACTTCGACTGCGGGACCTTCATTGGCTACCGGCACCCACGCCATCGACGAGGCGATGGAAACACCAGCACCAACGAGACCGATGGTGGTAAGAGCACGCACCGATACTCGAGGCGCTCTAGTGGCAGTGCGGACGGCCACCCGAGGGATGGCTTTGGAGGCAAGGTATCTGAACATTATGGAGTTTGGTGCGGTGCGGCTCAGACAAATACCCTGATTTGGAGTCATAAGGTTATCGTCCCATTTTCAAAAGTCATACTCTCTAAAGTGGTCATCAGACTGACGATTAGTAACGAGAATAATCTTGTTAAATGCCTAGCTGATTGTATTATGCAATGTGTTTTTGTTTTATGGTAAATCGTAATTATATACCCGTAATTATATACCTTTAGATCACATACCAAACCCCGAACAACGATGTGATATATTGATCACCTTTGAAGTCCAGTCAAGGGAGTATAGTATTTTGCAACCAGTGAATTTTTCACCCATAAATCTGTTATAATACATTTGCTTGGAATGCAAGCACTTGACGGTCGGTTTTTTTGAAAAGTCTAAAACTTTTCCCATCGCCATACTTGTTGATTGGGATTGAGAAGCTCGTTATGAGTGTGGATGAAATTAAGACCTTTATCGGGACCTTGACTGGCAATGGCCTGGATATAGAGCGGAGTGCTAGCAACAGAGTAGCCATTACTCCACAAATCAACGAATTGTTCGAGTGCCTTTTCCTTAGAGTAGAAGCTCGTCACCTTGAGTCGAGTCTGATGATTAACCTGGTACCTCTCAATGATCTGTCGTAGTGATACTTTCTCCAGTTCCACAAGTATCGTTGTTGGCAAATGCTGGGGAGCCGGGAACGTAGCCACGGCAATAATTACCCGAGCCACGTCAGCAACGGTGGTTACGGATACCTCGGTATCGATGGATCCTCGCTGTACCAACGTTTCTGCCTTGGTATCGATACCCACACACCTCACCCAATTGTATAGATACAGTTTTGGTACGGCGATGAGGGAGGTGCAAATTTCGACCACCTGGATCCCCTGAAGCCGAATCTTCAGCATATGGTTTTCTAGCAGCTCTCCAAAGTGGGGAGCATACGTTTGCACCTTGACATTCTCCGGTCCGTACAGGGGAGGGATGTATAGTCTTGGTCTCACCGTGAGCACCACCTCGCTAAGCAGACAAAGCACGTGGGTGAACGACCGAGTCAAGGCAATAACGACATCACAGTCACTAAGTTCACTGGCAATTTGTTGAGGATTCTCGGTGAAATCGCCTTTGATGTAATGGACATGGTGATTGCTCTCATGAGTATAGCGAGACACCACCTTCACCGGATACATTATGAGGCCCGCAATCGTCTCCAGCACCGCCTTCTCGATCACCGCTGGTCCTAGCACTCCGGTGGCACCGATGATCGCCACCTTAACCATGGTGTTTGCAAATCTGGGGCTAGTGCAACGAGTTGTGGCTGAAGTTAGCAACCGCGACTCACTCGACGTCACCTTGACGCCAGAGCGTCCCTAGTGCTATTAATGGCACATGGGGCTGTCAGAAGTGGAGGTAGAGGACAATGGCTTTGTGGAGGTGACACGGACACGCTACAAACCAAGAATGTTCCATCCGAATGGGGCCACAAGTCATATGACTGGGGGTGATAGCTGGAAGAAATGACGGAGTTATACCGGTGGTGATAACTCCGATGATGATCACGCTTACTTTGCGATATATGTATATGGAGAAAATGCAGTTAGTGGATGGTGGATAATTTGGCAGTGGTGGAACTGGGACTTTGGAGGGTGAGACCACTGGCAAGTTGGGCTTTGTAGATACACTCCCATTGGTGCCATTCTGATTCCACCAGAGGGATCTCCAGCGTAAGCCAGTTGGAGTGAGCTAACGTTGCCAGAAGGAACCCAACAAAGGCATCACCAGCACCAGTGACGTTTTCCACCACGACATCCCGGTTTTCTGCTGGCACGGGCCAGTATTTGACGACGATGCCAGCACCACTATCGCTCGAAGTGACGATGGCTTCGGGACGATAGGTCGACGTTGTTGGTAACGACCGGTAGTCGTCGGTGGCAGTACTAAGCAGCACCGCCACCACTCCAGAAGGGCCTAGCTTTACCAATTGGAATGGAAGATACGGTAAGAGCTGGAACAGTTGTTGAAGGATGCCGTCGTCAAGCAACTGAGCTAACACTGGATGGGCTCGTTGCAAGCGATCACGGAAGATGTGGTTAGCTCCGAGCTTATCCAACACTGGGAACCAATGGTCGTAGTCATCGAACTTGCCTCGCGAGTCAAATGCGGTGTAGATGGTCAGTAATTCCGTCGTGGTCGGGGTGATCAAGTCGACTTGATGGTGAGGAAACACTCCGGTATCAATGGCTCCGATGCGAGCCGCCTTCACCCCCAGAGTGGGGTCAATCACGGTGATGCTGTGGAGAGACTTTGCCTGACGAATCACTTTTGGCAACACTTGGGGACTGAGATTGCAATCAGCCACAACCACTTGTGGTTCTGCCTTAGGTAATGATGCTGAAATATGAGGGGTAAAGTCCGACTCAATCGCCAGCATATCGGCACAAGCAATGATGAGCTCGCCCTCAGCGTCATGGTGAGCCACGTACTGAGCCGTAGAAACGTTGGCAGACGAGTAGACACTGGAAATATCGATGGTATCGTCACGTTTAAGATGGTCAAGGATGCGGTTTCCCGCGTCATCGGTCCCAACAACCGACACGAGCCCCGCCGACCCTACTGCTGCCAGAGCACCACTGACAAACGGCAGCGCCAAGCTATTGTGAGCATTGACGGCAATGTTATGGCCCACACCTCCCACCAGCGACGATATTTGTCCCGGATTGGAATCTCCGAGAATGGGTTTGGCCATGGTGGTGATGGTATCCAACGCAAGCGACCCCACCACCATCACCGTGGCTTTCGGCGTCAATCCAAACGGTTTCGGCACCCATTCCGGTTCGGGCTCAGTAGGTTTAGCAGAGGAATAGGCATTGTTTGTGATATTAAACTGGGGTTGGTGGGTCAGGGATGGCGGGTGCAACGCACTGGCGATGTTAGCGGCGGCCCGAGCATTGTTATACACAAACTGGACGTTGCACAGCACCGAGCGGCCATCGGTGGCGCGGGCAATCTCCGACAATAAGAACGGAGTGGTGTCCTTACCCTTGATCCCCTGTTTAACTGCCTGCTGGTTGGCATTGTCGATGATGGCATCGATAAACTGAGGATCCAAAGCGATATCTTTAGGAGGAGGGATGCAAAACACATTACCGTTTTTTAAGTTGAGTAAACGCTGGTTGCGAATGATTTCGGCGGCGTGGGCGAACGAATCAAACGTGTACGGCAGCTTAACTCCCAGTTGGCGACAGTAAAACCCCGGCACGTCCTTCTGAGCACCGTCGTCGTTATAGGTCGATACCATCACCCCTTGAGTTTCCAAGTACTCCATCGTCAATCCAATATCTAAGATCAGCTTGGGACCCAGACACACCACCAGCACCGGCGTCCGACCGAGCTCGGTGAGGTCGGCACTGATATCAAATGTCTCCGCAGCTCCACGATGAACGCCTCCGAGACCTCCCGTAGCAAATACAGAAATGCCAGCACGATCACTAAGGATCATCGTCAGAGCAATGGTGGTACCACCAAACCCTTTATTGGCCATCACGGCCCCGATATCGCGACGACTGACTTTGGCCACTTGACCCAATTGAGCCTGTTCTGCCAATTGGTCGAGATCATTAGGAGTAAGTCCCACTTTGGGGATGCCGTTAATGAACGCACACGTAGCGGGGACGGCGCCGTGGTCCCGAACGATCTGTTCCACCGTGGTTGCCATCTCAAGGTTCTGGGGATAGGGGAGTCCATGGGTGATGATGGTGGATTCTAACGATACCACGGGACGGTTAGAGCCAAGGGCATCGGCAACTTCGGCACTGAGTTGGGGTACCGATGACAATCGTCTCACGGTGGTTCTTCTCAAGCCAGCTAACATGGTGCGACGACGATGATGTGCGGGGAACAATTGAAGGGTAAAGACAACAACAACAGAGTAACCATAGGAGTGTACTGAAAAATTGGGATTTTGGAGGAAAAGGGAGCTCGGATTAGCATGGTTTGGATGGTAGAAAGTGTCTGCCAAGAGGGAAATAAGCGAGTAGATGAGGAGATCAATTTACGAGGATGATCTCCACGCTATTGAGAGCAACAACATCGATAATAACAATCATCCCTGCAATTAACATCTAATCAACTTTTGAGTGAACAATTAAGGCTTGAAGGCTTCACCATTATAGCGCTAATTACCACATGGCCATTCTAGACACAATTGAGTCGCAATTGAGTTTAAATGAGTCGCCATTAAGTATAACCAAAACCCTAGAAGTTACCATAAACCAAACCACAACTTTATCGTCTGGTTTTGGCTGGTTTGCGATAATCACCATGGTGACCCCTAGCGATACATTACAAAGGGTCGTCGTTAGCTGATGTCATTAAGTGGCGCGGGTGAGACACGCGGAAAAAAGAAAAGTGGCGAGACCCTATTCTCGTGTAGGGTAAGTCGAGCCAAAGTCAGAGCTAGCAACTCATAAAACGGATTAAAAAAAGTGTTAGAAATACCGCCATCATCATACACCACTTAAAACCCATTTAATCCCATTACTGAGTGGTTTAATTGCTATTTTGCCTCCGTTTCCATCCGCTAGACGGGACGGAGACGACGCCTTCGGTAATTGCTCGATGCGAGCATGAATACAATACCTTTCTCATTAGTCGATGCGAATCACATGGAGACCAATAATAATACTCTAGCCTCCTCTCCACTACCACCATTCACGTTTCATCTAACATCATCACCATTCATCACCATGTAAGTCTACCCGGTTAATTTCACCCCGAAAAAGGGTCCAGTACTTCATCTCAGACGCTTATCCTGCGTGTGCCACATGGTAGCGCTGCGCCCCCCACCACGCACGCGAAACAAATTGTTAGGGCGCCAATTGCTGTCGTAGCCTTCCCTCCCATGTTCAATCGTCGGCGCATCCGCTACGCCAATGACACCGCCTACACCGGTGTTGCTGCCCAGCCTCCTCCTCAGATCTTAAGCGGTTCGATTTGCGTGACGATCTTATCGTTAGGGTACCAGGTCTTTTGCGCTTCATCGCGAGCCTTAATCGCTTCCTGTTTGTCCTCTTCGGTTTGGTAATAAATGGCAC
>JAJMSK010000030.1:0-134837 GCA_030578555.1 Diutina neorugosa | reverse complement strand
TTCCATGTGGAAGGTTCGATGCATCTGGATGACGGGTCAGAGTCAAGCGATGACCTAATCGAAGCTGATGGATGCATCCTGGTGGCAAATGGGATGCAGCTGTTTGGAATATAAATAGGACGTACTTTTAGAGTTTAGAATACAAGTGTTTTACTACCGACCTTTGGATTTTATACCACACCGATATCAATGGCATTGTGGCCGAGTGGTCTAAGGCGGCAGACTCAAGCGAAAGCTTCTCAACTAAGTTGGGGTTTCTGTTATCGTAAGATGCGCGTGTTCGAATCACGTCGATGTCAATATTTTTTAAACTTTTTAGCCCGACCCGTCATGGCTGTGAGAGCTCAAAGCTCTTGTAGTTGGGTACCCCGATGAATTTTTTTTTTAAACAATTGGCACTGCCGCTAAAATATCTGCCTTGAAACCTATTTCGTTTGAAACAATTGCAGGAAGCCGAAACACAATGCTCAGTTGACCTTTGTCTTGTAAACGAATTTCGGTTAACCCCGGTCCAACCATCAACTTGGTATTTGAGGAAGGAGAGCTGGAATCTCCTTTAGTGACGACAAAGTCTTCGTTAAATAGTGCAGTAAAATGCTTTAGCATAATCTCCAGTCCTACAAAATCAGCTATGAACGACATTCGTCTAAATCATCTTTGTCAAAATCGCCAATACCTTTTATATTTTCGATACCATCACCACCAAACTCCTCAATTTGTTCAGGATAAGTTCAAAAGAAACTCTCAATGGCACTGAGTGTGTAGTCCCGTGTAAGGCGCCTATAAACGTATCTTCTCGACATTGAGGGTGAAACCAAAAGTGTCATTGACAACATCCATACCTGACAAAAACGTGGAGTATTAAGAAAGTTGATGGTACTGTCTTTTGGTACAGTGGAAGACTCTGCTAAACACGAAGCATGGGTGCATCAATTGGATTATATGGGGTTTAGCGGGAAAGACAATTATTAACAAGAACGTCTTGACCAAAGAACCATCAAACTTGGAAAAAAGCTGGTTTAGCCATAACTGTCTGTTGTTACCAAGATCTTCTTCATAATCGTGTACATTTATGTCAAGAAAATTACAGTTAAATTCATGATCGAGGACATGTATGCTATTATCGTACTCGTCTATTCGTTGCTATAGGGTTTAGTTTTCCAAAGACTCTTCGTATTGTTGTTCCGTGAGCAAAAGAGGGTCTTCTTCCACGGCTTCGGGCTTAGAAAGCTTAATCTGGGCGATCCACCCGTTACCCATGGGGTCGATGTTAAGGACGCTGGGGTTCGAGTCCAAGTCGTTGTTCACGGCGACAATTTCCCCGGCAACGGGAGCGTAGATGTCCGACGACGACTTGACGGATTCTACCGAACCCATGACATCGCCGATGTCGACTTGGTCCCCGACTTCGGGCAATTCGACAAAGGTGACGTCACCCAAGGCTTCGGCGGCGTATTGAGTGATGCCGACAAACGCCGAGTCGTCATTGAAGAGAGCGATCCATTCGTGTTCGGCGGTGAACTTGACTCCCTTGGGGCCTTCTTCGGCGTACTTGTAGACGAACGATTGTTTGTTGAGCTTGTGGGCGACGTCGTTGAACCGGGGGACGGAGGAGGCAATTGATCTCACCGGGATGGTGGCGGAGGCCCAGGTGGGTCTAACAAACGCTCTGGAGGCAAGCTTAAACATACTCAAACACTGAGGGTCGGGGATTCCCTGGGGATAGCAATCTTTTATAGCGGGCGCGTCCCGAGTCAGCGTCCCGAGTCACCGGCCAAACGCGAGGCTGGGGTGAGCCCGGCACTTCCCTGGTGGGGTAACTTTAGGTCGCAGAGGTGTTTTTCATAGAAATTTGACTCTATCATTATTCAATTCATAACAATATATAGCTAATTAAGTGATGATTCCTTTTTTGGAATTCATCAAGTTGTTTGTGATCATTGAGATTGACTCCTCCCCCTCCTCGTTCCCGTGTCTCCTCAATGGAAGAGTGAGAGAGAGAGGTGGTAGGAGACAAATGTCGTTAGCGGAGGTATCCTGCCCTCCTGCACATATACACAGATTGATTCGCACCCGATTATTTGAACTGTGAAGGTTATCAACCAATTAGTACAAGAAGCGGAAGTTGGGGTCGATCTCTTCGCCGGTGTGGCCGGGCCCAAGCTCGCGTTCCCAGTTGTACGTACCCTCTTCGATCTTCTTGTTGTAGTAGCGCAACAACATCGACAAGGCGATGGCAAACGCCATGGCGATCGCCAAAAACACACAGTTGCAAATGAAGGAGATCTCGAACCGAGGTTCCCACAGCTTCGGGTACAAGTACGAGTTCCAAATGGTGGTGGAGTTGGAGAGACAATTCATCAACGCGATGGCAATGGCACGTTTGGCGGGAGGACGAGGGGTACAGTTCGACATCCACGCCAAAATGGTGGTGAAGGCACAGTAAAGCCCCGGCAACATGATACACATGGCAAAGTACCGAGCCGCGGTGTTGAGGGTAGCCGCCGAGATGATGAACGCCGCCATCGCCACGCACATGGGCAAAAAGATGTGCCAGAGCCGTTCTCCGGTTCTATCGGCGTGGAGCGACCAGAAATAGGTACACACGACGGCAATACAGTAGGGAGGAGCCGTCATACACAACGTCTTGACTCTGGTGTACCCCAAGGTCCCGACAAACGTGGGGAAGTAGTTGGTGATACCACAAGCAGCGACGAGGAACGACAACACTGCCGTCACCATCCACACCTTGATATCGGTAAACGCAAGTCTCAAGGCTTCCTTGGTGGTGGTACCGGCGGCATCGGAGTCATTGGAACCAGTGTCTTGAGCAAGTTTCCACATCACCAAGTCTCTTTCTTGTTCGGAGAGGAACTTAGTGTTCAGAGGGACATCGGGCAAAATGTAGTAGGCAAAGGGAACGACAAACACGGTGATGCACCCTTCGATGATGAACAACCATCTCCATCCCAGAATACCCTTTTTCCCGTCCATGGTTAAGATCCCTGCGGCAATAAGCCCCGAAAACGCCGACGATAATAACGACCCCGAGTAAAGCACGGCGTTACGCACGGTAAGCGATTTACGGTCGTACCACTGCGAAAGCGTCAATAAAGCCGCGGGGAAAAACCCGGCTTCGACAATACCTAACAACACCCGAATGGCAATGAGCCCTCCGTAACTTTGAACGGCAGCAGTACAGGCAGAAATCGTCCCCCACGCCGTCATGACGATGGCGATGAAGATCGAAGGACGGCCGAACTTTTCGAGCATGATGTTAGCGGGAATTTGCATGGTGATGTAACCAACGAAGAGAATGGAAATCACCGTTTGCCATTGACTCCCGTGTAATCCCAACTCGGCTTCGATCCCTCCCAACCGAGCACTAGCAATGTTGTTCCGGTCGAGGTAGTTGAGGATGTAGATGAGAATGAGCATGGGCATAAGACGCAAGTCGATCTTCAACGTGGTGCGCTTGTCGAGCTTCCGGAGCTCGTCTTGAGTCATACCTTGCAACAGCGGCGGGAGGTTATGGTACTCGGGCAACTTGCCGTCGTCGATTTCTTCGACCGGCTGCGGCAGTTCGATGTGGACGACGTCATTTTCGTCCTTAACATCCTTAAAATCGACTTTCTCCGCGATCGAGTGAGTGGAGGATGAAGTCATGAGAATGATGAATTGTAGGAAGGAGAATGTGGGGATTTGCCCCGGTTTTTAAACAATAAAAATCCACGTCCCCACCATCGGCATCACTAACCCCATATTTTTTCCCCGGAAAAATATTTCGGAGCTGCCTAGGGTTTGAAAGGTTGCAATGAAATGCTCCTTGGCCATTGCGGAATATTTTTCGGAGTTTATCGGCACGGCGATTTATGACCGCTTGTCGCGGGTATAATGTCGACCTGCATCGACATCCACGTCCATTGTTAAGTGTCGCCAATCATCTCCGGCGAGACAATGACACCCCCAGCGATGAGTAAACACCGCCAAAACACCGCCACCGTGATCGCATCGATTCACCCGAATGGCTAGAAGGTTGTCGTTACTCAAAGTCAACGATTATCCCTCAAATTAGCAAGGTTCTGGCTCCGAGCACTAAACGGATTAGTCGTGCGTAAAATTCTCGGCCGCCGGAGAAAACGCCACTTTGGCGATTAACCCCGCGGTTCCCAACAGAATGATTACCTAGAAATCACCCCGCAATCTGCCATTTGTCAGATAAAGAAAATTATATCGCGCCTTTGCAGGATAATGGTCAATTAGAGTTCGTCCCCTCACATTCTTTTGCTTTTTTTACTAATCCTCGATAAGCAAACGTCGCCTCGTGAGTGGTAACGGCATCGTTGGGGCGATGCATAACCAGAGCATATTAGTCGCCCCCATTTGCGAGGTCGCCTGTTGCTTTGCGCATCGGTTTGCGTGGCCACGGCGTTTTCAGGGTTTGTGTGATCTACATCGCCACACACGGCGAGGTGACCCTTCCCCATACAATGTAAGCCCCATGACTAGTGTCGAGTATATACGACTGAACGCATTAGACCCCCACAAAAAAGAAATGAAGGCTTCAAGGCATCGTCGGAGGAAGGTTCGCCGGCGACCGCCTTAGTCTACCCCTCCTCGACCGGAAAAATTTGGCAAGTCAACTTCGCGCCGGAAGAATTTTTATTCGTTAGGGGCCCTCCCAACATTTGCAGCTTGGATGTAGGCTGCCACAAGCAAACTCACAGAGTATTCTCCCGAGCATGCACCGATGCGTAACGTCGCTTTGTGGCGGCGACGCGTAAATGCCATTTTCGTCGAAACCAGAAGGTGGGGTAACCTGTGATTTCGCGGGGTCAGCCATTTCACCTCCTTCTCCGGAGTTCGGCAATCGGAACCACCCTCCGGCGACCAAATAATTATTCGCCGTCGCCAATAGATCGATCGCCTCCACACGATACCATTCACCGGTCTCGTTTATATACGTCGATCGAGGTGGTGCCATTGTTTCCTCCGAGCATTTCCCCTTCGTACTTTTGGCGAGGCTGGCGTCGGAGGAGCGACGCATGACGGCAACGTTAACAGATGAGATTTTGAGGGCTTGCTGGCCCTGCCTGCGGGGGCCGAAGGACCCACGAATTGCTATCGGGACCAGCTTCGTCACCAATGGGTTACGGCGAGGCGATAGTGGCTTGCCGCTTCGGCTCAGAGGCTACCGGGGGCCTTTAACCTTAGTTTTCTTTTTTGACAACTCGCACGCTAAAATTAAGGTGCCTATGGAGGTGCGGCGGCACACCCACACGGCACGGCAATTTGGCGCCGCTGCTGGTAGCGGCTCCGCGCTGCGTCCGGCGCCCACTGAGCGCAGCAGCTGATTTTAGCGGCTAGACCCATCATGTCTCGCCAAGGACGACGGAGACGGACTTGGAGGGGAGGGAGGGATGAGGCAAAAGGAGGGGACGACGCGCTTTGTGAAAACATCAAGAAAACGCTCACCCCGTACTCGGATCGACGGATGGTGTCAATGCCGAGATGGGGAGTCACGGAGATGGCAAGATGCCACGGACCGACAATCGGGGCGCTCCGCAGCGCCCACGCCGGCGCCGTCCGCACTGGGGAACTTTGCGATTTTGCGCCGGTTGCAGCGGCATCCTCCCTGGGGTTTTGTCACCTGGATGCACTCCTCTCCTGATTCGTATCCCCTCCAGACGATGATCCCCGCCAGCTATTGCTGTCGCTGCTGTCGCTGCTATCGTTCTCATCACTGATTTCCCTTAGTCAGTGTAGTATAATCCGGGGTTGATTCGATTGATCACGTGAGTGAGAATGCTAACAGCATTCTATTTTTTGACTCGGGGCGCCCCGACCCTGACCAAGCGCCTATATCCCCCAGTCCCCTCGCCGCCAGAATGGTCAACGAAGTAAAGATGTCGAAGCAGGCGCTCCGTTCCACCATCAAGGCCGCGGTGGCGGCGCTCCCGGCGCCCACCATCGCCGCCCAGCTGGCGCTGGTGGCGCGCCACATCACCGCCCTCCCCCACTACGGCGCCGCCCGCCGCATCGGACTCTATATGAGCATGGACGCCGAAGTCCAGACGGCGCCATTGATCCACCAGGCATTTGCCGACGGTAAACGAGTGTTTTTGCCTCGGTGTGAACCCCAGGCCACTCCCGGACGGAAACGGAACCATTTGCGATTGCTTGAAGTCCCACTGGAGGCAGCGGTAGATCTGCTCGAGCCTCAAGGTAAGTACCAACTTCGCGAGCCCGAAACCGGCACCGAGGCGCTCGAAGAAGGGCTCGACCTTATCGTGGTCCCAGGAGTAGCGTTTTCTGCCACCAAAGCTCGCCTTGGTCATGGCGCTGGTTTCTATGATGAGTTCTTTGCTGTGTACCGTCAGCGCCACGGGGCGCTTCCGTACCTCGTGGGAGTAGGGCTCGAACCGCAATTGGTAGAGACGGTACCAGTGGAACCACACGATGTAACACTTGATGCTGTCGTCATCAATGACTCCGTCTACACTTAGATACACACTGTGTTTCATGGTGTCCCCGGGTTGTGTGCCCGGGGGTGTCGCAGCCCCATCCTGATACCCATTGTCTTACACCCACTCGCACACAAACAAACAACTGAGAAAAAAAAAACAATTATATGTTCTCACTACCTCCTACCTCGACTCTACCAATTACACTCCCACTCCGTGCCCTCTGAAGCCTCTTTTTAACCCGCTGTTCCTGCTGACTACACTACTATCTATGATACTCTCCCCTCGGGATCCTCAAAAGCCCCAAGCTTAGCGCATCCCAAGGTGGGCTCCCACCCAAATGTGAGTGGGGGTCTGTGTGTATCACATACAGCCATCTCGCTCCACCGCGAATCATTATAATCCGCACCTCGACCCCCGACCCCGTTCTGCTTGGTGCTGACACCAGCGATCTGAGCCATAGCCGCAACCCATGGGTATTGTCGGGCTCTGGGAAGAGATCCTGGCGGCGTTTCGGCCGCGAGTGACCCTCGAGCGGTTTGTCGTCGACTTTCTTGCCCATCACCATCGGTTCCCCGTGGTGGCCGTCGATGCGTTCATCTTCCTCCAGGGCAACGGCGCCGTCCGTAACGTGTTGATCAAGATCATGAACTTGGTAGCCCTCAAGATCGCGGTGGTGGTGGTGTTTGACGGTCGGTTCAAGCCGGCCAAGCTCCGCAACGACGGGAGCCCCGTCCCCGACTGGCAAGCCGAGCACACGGCGTTTAGCCATGCCACCGAAGACGACTGGGAGGAGGATTCGTCGGCAGTACGCCAGCTTAAAGCCTACTTTCGCCAGATGGGCATCGACTACTTCCAAGCGCCAGGCGAAGCCGAAGCTCAGTGCGCAATGTTCCAGAAATGGGGCGTCGTCGACTACGTGGTGACTAATGACCTGGACGTGTTCGTGTTTGGCGCCACCAAGGTCCTCCGCAACTTCAACAAGTACCCTACCGACATCATGGGCAACCTGCCCCACGCCGTCCACAAGGTCGGTGCCTCCAAGCACTACTGGGTGACGCCGGTCCACCTCGACGACATCGAACGTCACTGCGGCCTTACTCGCGACCGGCTCGTGTTTCTTGCTGCTCTTCGGGGCGGTGACTACTCGCTGGGAGCCGCCCACATCGGCATCAAAAATGCCCTCCGGCTCGCCGTCTGTGGCGCCCCCGCCCACGACACCTTGGTCACACCCACCGCCGCATTGGCTAGGGACAAGAAACTGCAAGGCGACGTTGATCTTGACGACGTGGCGACGCTTGCCCGTGCTTGTTTTGGCAATCGCAGTCCCACGAGGCTTTTCCACAGCCAGTTCCTCCCGGTGGTTGACCACGACATGATTGATACCGTCGACCAGTTAGTGGCGACGATGGTGGGCCGCTACAACCGCCGAGTGTTTGGTCGTCTCGTCAAGGCCGCCGGCGATATCGTGCTTGACTGCGATTTGTATCGGTTGTACTTGGCGCCGATTGTGGCTCCGGGGCTTTATCGGTTTGATACCAGCACCGTGTCCGGTAACGATCGCGACCGATTGACGTTACCGGTAGACGTCGGGGTGACCGAGACGGGAGGCGAGATCATTCCTCGCTACCATCGCGATCGTCGCATTGGCGATACCTACGTCGAGTACCGTGCTCCTGATGCCATTAGCCACCAGGAGTTTAGCGGCGAAATGACCTACCCCACCAAGGTGTCCATCTGGAATGGATACTGGCTCACCGTCAAGTTGATGGTGCTATTGTGTATCGTCCACGCCCCGGAGTTGGCGGTGGACGCGGCGATGTTCACCATCCAGGCCGAAACCACCGTCGAGGGGGTCCACATGCACTGTGTCGTGTACGATGCCCCCCGATTGTTGGCGATGTTCCCCGAAGCCAGCGAAAACCGCAGCAAACGGGGGCCCCTGGCGGGCGACGACCACGTCTACATCCCCCTGGCAATTCTCGACCACTACGCCCCCCATCTTGCTGAAGCCTACCGCTGCCAACTCGTCGAACAGGAACGCAAGCGCAGTCCGTTCAAAACGTTGGATTCATTCAACATGTGTACCCCCAAGCCCCACACGCCGCCACCATCGCTGCCACCCCGCAAACGCAAGCGGACGGTCACCAAACGCGCCCCCAAGCTCCAAGTGGGACAAACATGCATCGATTCGTTTTTTTTAGGCCGGGGTAACTCGCCAACGCCGCTGGCGTCGCCACGGCAGTTCCGTCTCAACACGCCGCCAGTGCTAGCGGCGCCATCGCGGCGGCCGACGCCGGGGTGGGACGACCTGCCGATTCTTCGGGGCCACAAGCCGCCACCCGAACTTGGTGAGATCACAATACCCTTGCTTTCCGTGCCGTTACTTCGACACGACGATGGCGACGACCCTTGGCTCCAACTCCGGTCGCCGCAGCATACCCAATGACGCCGCAATCACCGGTACCTACATCTTGACAAATAGACGTTGCATCTAGCCTCTCTCAAGACGTAGCTTACCTCTTTTTGACGTCGGCCGACGCCAATGACGTTATGTGCAGTTGTCGCTTGACGTCAATGGTGGCGAGTGACTGTAACCCGTTATTGGCGGTGGTTATGGTTCTGACCAATCACAAGCCGCCGAGGTCGGCTGACGCGTTATAGCTCCGGGGGGCCGACCCTTCGGGGATATCGCCCTCACTCCCCCTCCCTGCTGATGTAAGCAACGGCCACGCGTCGGGCGCCATGACAAATCGAAAAAAGGGCTAGAGCCGGGCCACAGACGCCACACTTTTCACCCTAGCCCCCTCCTATATCCCGATCCGGCAACTGTCACCCCCCATGCCCGTCCCCACCGACCAACCGAGTCAGTCTTCCTCCCCTTCCTCCCAATCCATTGCCATTGTCTACCATTCTGTCCCCTTGCCGTATTCGTCGTCTTTGTCCCTCCCCCCTATAATTTTTGTCACCCCACTAGTGGTTAAACTTAACCCCCTGAAGCGGCTCCGTGAACGTGATCGTCGACTGCACCCGTATATCCTCGGCACATTGCGGGCTAGAGGAAGTGAGCATCGGCAATTCCCTCCGACACCAACGCACTAACATTGTCATTACCATGATTATCAATCCATAAAGGTAGTGGTAGGTTGTTTGGTGGGTCGTATGGTAATTGCTGGCAGTGTAAGCCACGTTGAGCAAGCTTGGGAGCCCCTAGATCCCCGGGGCGAGCCTCCGAGGGGTCGTTGCCTGTGCCTAAAACGGATACCCCCGATAACCGCGATGGTCGTGTGGCAGCCGCAGCAACCCGCCACTTTACACCACGGACACCTCACTGCCTTATTATTCAAATCGGGGTTTTAGGGTCACGGTTGCGGTGATTGCTGTTACGTGGTTTCCGTTGTTACGAGTCGGTTGTTTGATTGCCGAAGGTGTTAGTTGACTATCAATGGTCTGACTAATGGGGCTAGGGGCTAGACGGTCGTTACCGGTGCGGTCCCGGCATCTCGGTTATTTCCGTGGGTCGCAGGTGGGCCGGCGGTGGGGAACCCTGCACCTGGAGCTCCGAGGATGAGGGTCAATGACAAAACGCACCCTTGCTAGTGGCTGCTTGACTCCCCCGGGGGTGCGGGGTGCGTGGCCCTATATATATATGGGGACCTCCCCCCCCTTTCGAGGACGAAAAGGCATTGACAAATCATGGCTCCTGTCTACACCAACTCCAACGGGCAACCGATTGCCAACGACGTGTTCGCCTCGCAAAGAATTGGCAAGCATGGTCCTCTTCTCTTGCAAGACTTCAATTTGATCGACTCGTTGTCCCACTTTGACCGGGAAAGAATCCCCGAAAGAGTGGTCCACGCCAAGGGTTCCGGGGCTTACGGGGTGTTTGAAGTCACCGACGACATCACCGACGTGTGTTCGGCGGCGTTCTTGGACACCATCGGCAAGAAGACGAGAATCTTCACCAGATTCTCCACTGTCGGTGGGGAATCGGGGTCGGCTGACTCCGCCAGAGACCCTCGGGGGTTCGCCACCAAGTTCTACACCGAAGAAGGGAACTTGGACTTGGTGTACAACAACACCCCCATCTTCTTCATCCGCGACCCCACCAAGTTCCCCCACTTCATCCACACCCAAAAGCGCAACCCGCAAACCCACTTGAAGGACGCCAACATGTTCTGGGACTACTTGACGTCGAACCAAGAATCGTGCCACCAAGTGATGATCTTGTTCTCCGACAGAGGCACCCCCGCCTCCTACAGAAACATGCACGGGTACTCGGGTCACACCTACAAGTGGTCGAACAAGAAGGGCGAATGGCACTACGTGCAAGTGCACTTCCTCACCGACCAAGGCATCAAGAACTTGAACAACGAGCAAGCCGGGGACCTCGCCGGTCCGAACCCCGACTTTGCTCAAGAAGACTTGTTCAAGGCCATCGCCAAGGGCGACTACCCGTCGTGGACTTGCTACATCCAAACCATGACCCCCGACCAAGCCAAGAAGGTCGACTTCTCGGTGTTTGACTTGACCAAGACCTGGCCCCACAAGGACTTCCCCCTCAGAAGATTCGGTAAGTTCACCCTTAACGAAAACCCCAAGAACTACTTTGCCGAAGTCGAACAAGCGGCGTTCTCGCCGTCGCACACCGTGCCCTACATGGAACCGTCGGCCGACCCCGTGTTGCAATCGAGATTGTTCTCGTACCCCGACACCCACCGCCACAGATTGGGGGTCAACTACACCATGATCCCCGTCAACCAACCCAAGGCCCCCGTGTACGACCCTCACATCAGAGATGGTGCCATGAACGTCAACGGCAACTTGGGGTCGGCCAAGAACTACTTGGCCACCGACGTCCCCGTGCAAGTGAAGCAATACTCGTTGCAAGAAGACCAAGAAGTGTGGGAAGGCGCCGCCACCCCCTTCCACTGGAAGTGCACCGACGCCGACTTTAAGCAACCGCAAAAGTTGTACGAAGTGTTCAAGAAGACCGGTCAAGAAAAGGCGTTGGCCCACAACATTGGCGTCCACGTCGCCGCCGCCGACAAGTCCATCCAAGACAGAGTCGTCGAGATGTTCGCCAAGGTGTCTTCGGAATTGGCTGAAAACATCAAGAAGGAAATTTCTGCCGCTAAGTAATTTATATAGTGTCTAATGAGATATGTCAATGAAACGACTAGGATTAGGACTTAGCCTTGAACCCACTTAGTTAACTTGACCTGGCTCAACTTACCTTGCCTCACCTTTACTTGACCTTGTCTTATGTTTACTTTTACCTTGCCTTACCTTTACTTTTATTTGCCTTATCTTTACGTTTACCTTGACTCTCGCTTTACTCCATATTTCACTGCTTCAAATTGTACAACTCTCTATTCTTCCTTCACTCTATAAAGCTGGACTTGAATCATCGCTTCCTCCTCTAAAGCCCAAAATAATGTAAAGCTCTTTCGTACTTTAAAGCCCCTCGTAAACTAAAGCCCTTCAACGTCTAAAGCCCTTCGTTCAATGATCTCTCTTCGACTAAGTCCATTAGTGACGATTAGATTGTTGTATCAATGTACTCAGTAAGCCAATTTTCGGGTCAGGGCTGAAAACTATGGTCAAAGCGTTTATGGGTAAAGGGAGAGTGAAGCTAGTTTGGTTAAACTGGAGCCAACGTAAGCCAGAAGCTAAAATTGACTAAAGTAGTTTCGATGAAGGGCTCAGTAAGTGTCATCACGTGACAAGATCATAACTTCTCATCGATGACAATATTGATGAAAAATGGCACCACGACAATCGGAACATCGTCATGGTTTATTATCGTATTTGTACTCATTACTAGTCACCTCATATTTGTCATTATTTCGTTTATTAAGTCGTTTTGCTTGTTGCTATATTGGGGAGACGGAAATAGGCTGTGCCACATCCATATGGTCACAACTTCGTGGTATTGCAGGTGGCGCAGCTACAACTGGAGCCGCATTTGCACGACGAGCCACAGCAATTGGATTGTTTTCCACACATGGTGATTAAATGAGAGGGTGTAATGATGTTGGTTATATATCTAGGGCTTCGGGTTGGGTTACCGCATTGGGTAGGTCGAAGAGAGCGCTAGCGCTAAGGGGCGCAAAGTGGTCGCGCTAGTGGTAGCGCTAGTGCGAAGTTTAGTTGATTGTGGGCTCACTCCGCCTACGCCGCGCCCTCCAGTCACGTGATCTGGTTCCCCTCTAAGCATCGCCACTAAATGAAGGGTCACACGTTACATTTAACATCAAGTCCTTCATCGCTACCTGCAATGCACGCGGACTTCCGGTTGATCCTTTTAGGGTCAGGCCTTTTGCAAATGATCCCATCGAACGTTTCTTGTTTGTGGGAGGAAGAGTGTGGGTGCCTTACTTAGCTACATAACCCAATTGGGCATTTTGTCGCCAGTGTGAATGACGGAGACTCGCGGTGACATCATGGCGCGTGGAGGGAACCTTCTAGTACGCGTAAAAAAAACCTCTATCCAGGTTATGGGCCCTGGAGATTTGTAAAGGTGTACGTCGAACCAACAATCGACAGGAGAATGAAATGTCGGCTCACCTCCCCCACGTTATAGACAAAAAAAGCCACACGGACACTTCCATTAATCTCCTGTAGAGCTTGCCAGGGTTCCGATCTCTAGCCATCGCCGATTGTCCTCGATCGTCTCCACCATGGTATGTTTACTTACCCGCCCGCTGTCTCCGTATAACAACAGAATTCACGACGGGCGCGCCCGTTACAAAAACACCGCGCGAATATTTCCTAGCATGTACACCAAGCATCACCCGATATAGGGGAACATAGCGTATGAGGTCTTGGCGAACGTCACCGCCACCACCAGCCCTGCTTCCACCGCAGGGCGCCAGGACACAACGGGGTCCCCTGATTTACCTAGTTGTGACCTGTAACCTGTCTCCCCATCACAGCCACGCTCGGCTTCGCCCCCTAACAGAAATTACCTCGCTGCGCTATTTTTACGGTCGTCATGGAATTCGATCGGGGCGGAGACTGTATGCAATCGTCACTCTCCGGGGCTTGGTCTTCTCCATTCGACCATGTACATATATATATATCCCGGCGCCAGTCTCCTGTTTGTTTAGTACCGTACACATGTTCAACTTCTTCAACCAACAAAGAGACATCGGCGACACCGGCAACTTCATCGCTTCCGTCGCCAACAACGCTGCCGACGTCGGCCAGAACATCGCTTCCGGCGCCGTCGGCGCCTACCAGGACGTGACCCTGGGCGCCGTCAACTTCGGCACCAACTTGGCCACCCACGTCACCTCGGGCGCCCTCCAATTCGCTTCCGACGCCAGATCTTTGGGAACTAACGGCGCTTCTCACGTCGCTCTGGCTGCCACTGATGGCGCTTCCCACGTCAGAGGGGGCTTTGCCGGCTCTGGTTCCGACAGCGCCGCTACCGAGACCGCGCTGACCGGCGACGACGCCTCTGCTTCCGGCAGTGCTTCCGACAGCGCTTCCGGCTCCGACAGTGCCGCTGCCGCCACCACTTCCGACTCCGAATCGTCGGGATCGTCGTCGGCAGCTGCTTCGTCCGGCAACAAGTCGTCGCAATCGGCGTCGCAATCGGGTAAGGCCGCTGGCTCTCTGGGGAGCGCTCTGTCGTCGTCTTCGTCCTCATCGGCTTCGGCGCTGTCGTCGGGTAAAGGCAACGCTGGTGTTGCCCTCGACCCGTCGTCGCTGTGGAAGAAGGGGGCGGTCGTCGCTGGTATCGTCGGGGCTCTGTTTTTGTTCAACATCGTTGCCTAAGTCCCTAGGGGGTTTAAGTGAGGTTTACGTGTAATAATATAAATAATCGATTCTTTTACGAGCTTTAACGGTGCTTAAACCGATCGTAGTCTCCGTCAAACTTCCCCTTGAAGGCGTCGCCCAACCAGTGGACGATCTTGTCGTACACAACCTTGTCGGCGCCGTCGTAGCGGATCAGATGGTCGCTGTCGGGGAAGAAGTGGACGTCGTAGTTCTCCATCTTGGCCTCGTCAAACTTGTTGAGGAGCCACATCGAGTTCTGGAAGTGGACGTTATCATCGGCGGTGCCGTGCATCACGAGAAACCGGGGCACTTGGGCTAAGTTGTCGGTGTTGCGGATCTGGGAGTAGTAGTGGTAATTGGGGTTATCTTGAGGTTGCATCATGAACCGTTCGGTGTAGATCAGATCGTAGAACATCCAGTTGGTCACCGGAGCCACGGCGACTCCGTAGCGGAAGGTTTCTCCCTTATCGTACTCTAAGGTGCGGAGAGTGGTAAACCCACCATACAGCCATCCCCATACTGCAGTACGGTTAGCAAGAGCAAACGTGTTGTTGGCAAGGTACTGTTGAGTGACGGTGACGAGGTCTCGAGGCTCCCAGTAGCCTATCCGGTTGGTGGCAGTGCTCATAAATCGCCAGTCCTGACCCCCAGTACCCCGAGGGTCAATGGCAAGGACAATACAGTCAAGCATCGCCGAAAATGCCATCCGGAACTGGATCATCAGCAGTCGATCGACCTTTTGGAGCCCCGGACCCCCGTAGACGTCGACGAGTACCGGGTACTTACGCGAGGGATCGAACCCGGGAGGTAGGATCTCGACCATGTTCACCGAGATCGGTGTCCCATCAGAATAGTGGTCAACCACCACCTCATGGTACCGTCGAGACGGGAAGTTGGTATCGGTAAGCGCCTTTTCGATGTTCTGAGTCAGCTCAGCGTTGACAAACCCTTCGATCACGGCTCGGAACGCCGGTACTTTCCGTTCACTCATGATCAGCTCGGCACGATCGACACTAATGATCCGTTGCCAGGGAATAATATTGGGCCCTAAGTAACGGAGATCAATGTGATCGCCTCGAGGCAGTGCTGCAAACATGTGGAGCCCCGGTTGGTTGGGATCGGTCCAGAATTCGATATCATTATCGCCCTTGGGGTTCACCGCAATCAACGTCAGATCCATCGTCGAGTACACGGTAGCCAACGCAAATACTCGCTGAGCTCGAGGACTATACACCAACTCGGTCCGTTGGGTAATGTGCCAGTCGTTGGAGCCAGTAATGAACCGGAAACTGGTGGCGTCGGGAGAGTCAAAGTACGCCAAATGGGTGCGCATGGTGGTGGTGTTGACGACCTTATCGACGTAGCCAGGCGCCTGGCCATCTGCCTTAGGAATCACGGCGACCGCCTGAGTCTTTTCCACCCATCCGTGGAAGTCTTCGGTGACGTTGGTAGTGATGAGACTGCGAATGGCCGTGCCTGTTTGCACTTGCCATAACCCACGACACAAGAGTCTCAGCGTCCGATCGGTAAGCTTGACGAGGAAATTGTTATTGTCCAACCAGTCTCCGTGGTACACGACGTAGTCACGACCGATTTTCGACGTATCAACATCCAAATCGGTAATTTTCTTCAGCGACATGTCGTACACTCGAAACTGAGGGATAGGGTTGGCTCGACCCGGTTTGGGGTACTTGAATCGGGTAGTCATCGGGTATTGGCGGAACGGAGTGTCCTGAGGTGACAGCTTGGTGGGATCCTTGACGTAATAGTCAATATCGTAGTCATCGACTTCGGTATCATCGAGAGTGACAAAGGCAAACCGCAGCGAGTCAGGGGACCACCACACCATATTATCCGATGACGACACCTCTTCTTCGTACACCCAATCGGTACGACCGTGGAATATGTTGTCCAGTCCGTCATCGGTGAGTCGTTCAGTGGTGCCATCGGCTAAGTGCCACAAGTACAAGTCGTGGTTAAACGAGAAGAGCACGTGCTCACCGTTAGGAGAGTAGTAGGCCCAATGGAGCTTCTCAAGCTTGTCATCAGTATCGACTTGGGGCGGTTGTAAGCACACAATCTCTTCGGTGTCCAGGTTCCACATAAAGTAAAGAGCAAACAGCGACAGTCTCCACTGGCCCACGACGTCGGTAGCGAGCATGTGCCACGTACCACTATCTACGGGCTTCCCCGGGTTAACAAACACCTGGCTAGGGTAGAAAAAGTTATTCCGGTACTCGATCTGCTCCGGAAACGTAAGTGCTGTCGACATATCATCATAATTCACCACTCGGCGGACGGTTTTGGGCTTATCGTCGATCATAAGGTACTCAGTAGAAAGCACCCAAGCGTCGTTTTCGGTTCGGTTCGCTGCGGGGAACGAGCCATCGTCAAGCCACTGTAACTGCTTGCTGAACGAGTAGTAATGGCCCTGGCGCACCGTATCCATGGTCATGTTCCGGGACTTGAGGTCAAACGGCATGAGTTCTCCCAGATACGTTCCATTACGCCACTTTTCCGTCTCTAAGGGGTCAGGACGGTCTCCTCCGTACACCAAGAGCCCCACGATCCAGATGGCGCCGACGACGAACGTCACCCCAAGGAAAAGCACTCTCCCCCACAGCTTGGTGCCCATATACTTTTCAAACGCCTGTTGGAACCCCAGGTCCTCGTTAAAGTCGTCTCGGTCCTGGTTCTTTTGCTGGTACTCTTCGATGTCATCCATACACCTCAGAAACAGCAGCAGCAGCAGCCGCGACACCGCCGCCAGCGAGCCTTCATGGGCCGGCGGCAAGTCGTCCATGGCGATGGCGTCGCCCAGGTCTAGCGGCTGGTATTTTTGCCCCATGTAAACGGTTTACCTCGACGGTTGGAGTCAGGGTCTTGACGTGTACGTTAGCGTGTACGTTAGATTAGCGTTACGTGTGTGGAGTAAGCGCGTAGGGCTTTATGATGCAGCCCCCCCATGTGAGGAAATCGCCTTTACCCAAACGGGGCGGCTACGTGGCACAAGATGGAGGGTAGCGGTGGCTCGGGGGAGCCTCGGACATCACCGGCCGGGCCATCCGCCGTTTCATTCGGACTCCCGGCCCTTACATATCTAGTGACACCTGAAACTGACACCCGAAACCACTGACACTAAGGCACCCGTAAAAAGTCCTTTTTCTCCCGTCCTCCCTCCTAATTGGGTTATCTTCTCGGCGCCAAATGTCTCGGATAGACGCCGAGATTATAACTCCGCCCCACTTTCTCACACGTGACAATACACCCACTGGGGAGCTCCACTGATGGCCCTGGTCTACTCCCAGCTCTTCGACTCCACCTACGACAAGGATGAGGGCCTCTACAAGGTCCTCTTCACCACCCCCGTCGTCGAAGATGCCCTCCAGCGCACCATCATGCCCAACCTCCAACGAGTGGTCGAGGAAAAAGTCCAGTATAACCAGCAGGTGTTTGTTGATTTGATTCGCTACGGGCTCACGTTCTTTAACGATGCTATCCAGTATCTGACCCATAGTGCCGTCGACAATTCCACTGCTGATTCCGACTACGATGGTGATATTACTCTGCTTAAAGACCCAACCACCAAAGCGGTTCGCCGGCGACAATTCGATGACATTGACGATGAGCTCCGAGCCGAGCTTGTCTCGAACATTCTCCACACTCTCCAGACATGGTTTCTTCTGGTGTATGATAGTATCAAGTTGTTTCGTCGTGACGGACACTCGGACCTTCTCCTCATGCTTTTTGGGGATAATGGACCATTGGATGCTTCGATCCTCGAGGACTTATTAACCCGAATGAAGTGGGTCTTGGTCAGTGCTGTGGATACCATAGATAACGATGATAATGTCACCGACGACTACCTCCAATTGCCGGTGATCAAGGAGATCATCCTCTTGGTGGCTCTGATGCTTCGGTGTATCTTTTTGTCACTAGCCTACAACCCGCTGCTGACTCTGTGCAAGCGATTACTTGCTACGTTCGACACGGTTGACTTTACCGACACCTTCAATCGGCTTTTGGTACTCACCGCTGCCGAGAAGAATGGTGATGCTTTCCTTCCTCCCAAGATTAGACTATCGGCGGAAACGTTGGTCATTCTCTATAGTGTGTTGGGAAGTCTTGCCAATGTGGGACGTCACATTTCTGCCAAAGGTAAGAAGTTGCTGACGGTAGCTGCTGATATCACCACTCTCGACTCTGGCGTGATGCATCAGGGATCCCTCATCACTAATAAGCACTACACTCGTGATCTCTTCCAACGAGAGATTGCTCTGCGCATCATCCCTATCCTCGCCATGGAATACAACTACAGTTATCTGTACCGACCCGATCTCCTCCTCCAGCAGCTCCCCCTGACCCTGTTTTTCGGTTGGCTTACCGGCAATACTTTCGGGAGAAGCAGCATGTACGGTCATTACGATACCGAGAAGGTCGTCACCAACTTTAATCCTCCTGAATGTGCACTGCTTTCGATCTACGGTGATGAAAATGATCCCTATATCGTTGAAGTCCGTCACATTCAGCAAACCAAGTTCGATCGTCGTCGCTACCAGCTGAACACTAAGGAGTTTGACGATATCTTGGAAATGCCCGAACTTCTTCCCATTCTGTTGGTGTTGTTCCTGCTCCTGGATAACCCCAGCTTCGTCGAACAGATCCTCACTCCGGAGAGGCCCATCACTCGAGAAATCGAAGACTTGGACCCTATGGATGATCGTGATATGGGGGTGTTGGAAATGTGGCTTTGCGTGGTGCTGTACGTGTTGCAGTACCACTACCGACTGCGGCATTTCCAGCTCATCACCAAGCTCACCCTTTACACTCTTGCCAAGTTATGTTCGCTGAGACCTTTACCACTGGGAATCGTGCCGGCGACGATGTTTGGTAGCTATCGCATCAACGAATTCAAGTGGAAGCTCTGTCACCAGCGTAATCCCATCGTCCCCATCGACGAAGGGTCGTTTGGTATCAAACTGGCGCTTTTCTACACCTTGGACGTGCTCCAAAACTTATTACGGTTCAACCTCACTAATAAGCTCAAACTCGATAACTTCCAAGTGGCTGTCAACGTAATGTACCAGGTGCTCACCGAGATCAAACGGGATACGTCGTTGGAGCTAGGCCACTACCATTGGGACCAGTTACGTCGACTGATCTTTAGCACTTTCAAGTTCTTCATCAAGCAAAGATTGTGGGAACTGGCTCACTTTGCCGGTCTCCACCAGCAGGATAACGTACGAGCAGTTATTGAAGAGCTTTTAGCAGTGGTGGACCTCACGCTCTGTCCCCGGTTCAGTCTTGTCGTTGAGGAAGAAGACCAGAACATGCTGATCAACTATAATCTCGTGTACAACATTCTTTTCCATTACGACCACATCAAACAAGCTGACACCGAAGTCATTGGCTCGTCGCTCGATGCTCTGATGCCTCGACTTGCCCACTGTTTGCATTACTTCGAACAAAAGATCCATCTCACCGAAGAGTCAAAATTGTCAGGAGAAGACAAGCTTAACATGCAAGACTACAGCTACGATTCGTACGAGCTTAAACAGATGATCAATGGCTATCTTCTTGACCCTGAGCTCGAAGTGGAAGCGCTGGCACCGCCCCATTACCTGAGTCGAGAAACGTTCAAATACGCTCACGGCAACTTCGAGTTGCTGGCAGTCGATAGTCTTCAGATCATCAACTTTGCCCTTGCTCCCGATAACAAGCCGATGTCCCGGTTCTTTCAGGAGAGAGCCGGGGAGGACCAGTACCGAGTCAAGTAGAGACTTGAGGAGTATAATGTCTAATTCTAATAGTCTATAAAATGCTAAGAGGGGACCCCTTCGTAGTCGTGGTTTTCGTTGAACTCGTTAATCACCCGGCGCCAGTATGCCTTCCGGTTGGTTTGAATGGGGTTAAGCCGGACAAACTTTTCGAGCAACACCAAGATGATCAAGAACGCGCTCACCAGGAACGACGGGGCAATCAGCTTGACGAGCTGTTTACGGGAGATCACTCGTTTGTAAGGGCACTGAGCGTAGGGTCCCCCGGTGACGAAACAGTCGGGGACGGTGATTTCGTTCATGTCGACCCAGATGGGGAAATCGATCCGTTGTTGCAAAACCACCTGATTAAGGTTGTGAAGGTCCCACGGCAGACGTGGGATCAGAAATTCGTACCCGTTAGGACACACATCGTCCTTGTATCCTTCGAAATACGATCGTTTATCGTCCTTGGGGTTGACGTGCCAGCGCCGACCGTCGTCGCTCAGTTGGCAAGCGTAATAGTATTGGTTGTAGCAATCGGAGACGGCGTAGCCACCTTCGTACAACGCCACGCAATTGTAGGCCTCGATGGGATCCTGACTATTGGTATCATTGATGAATTGGTCTCCCGATAGTAACGGTTGTCCTGCCGACCACAGCCAAAACCCAAAGGGATAGTATTGTTCCATGGATGCCACCAGGTTAAGATTAGATAGGAGCGGAGAAAACCCGCACCGGAGATAGTTGCTGACATCTTCTTGGGTGAAGTGAGTGGAACCGTAGTCGGTAATGTAATAGAAAGCGTCTTTGACGGGAGTGAACAGAAGCGAACCGTTGTTGATATCTCGACACTGTTCCAGGAGCTCGCCATTGGCATTATAGACAATGGTGGTGGCGGCGCTGTTATGGGTGAAAAGCAATTGTCTATCGGTATCCGTAAAGTTATAGCCGCGAGTCAAGTTCAGGGTGTGGTCTTCGTCCACCGACACCACCATCCGCTTCAAATCGGTCAACACAAACGTATCAAACGTTGGGAACGACAGCACGTTGGTATAGTGGGAGATATTGGTGGAGGCATTCGACAAGTCGTGAGGAGTATACATCCACTGCTTCATGGGAGCGAATGACTCTGCAAGCGACGAGTTCCCCGGAACCACATCGGTGGCCACTGGCAACAGGGTATTCCGGCGAGGGATATCGAAGAGCCGCACCGTCATCCGCAACACCGTCGAGTCCCATTCGGTATTGGTACGCAGACAATAGTTGCTAAACTCTTTGATCAAATCACTCACGGTAATGTCAACGGAACAGTCCCACAGACTATCGACGGCACCTCCGCCGACATCGTAGGGAATGGGGCATAGCTGCCACTTATCGCTATACTCATTCCAATACAAGTTGACGGCGTACGCCTGGACTCCCGTTGCCAACAAGTTCAGGACCTCCGTCATCGACAGCAGCGACACCCCACTTTTAGCAAACACCACCAGGGTAAGATTGATGCCGACGTGGGCGAGGAGGTTCACCGGCACCGGACGGGAAAGGTCACGTTCCAGCCGCAACGCCACGTCCTGACGGTCCAGCACCTCGGGCCAGGGAGCGTAGGTGATGTTGAATGAGTAGGCGGCGGCGGTGGCTAGCCACGCAAGCCACCAGTGGCAGAGGAGCATCGGAGGGAGAATGGGCTTATCGGAGGGAGATGGCTTAGTCGCACCGGTTAGCGAAGATAATGGGCGCACGCGCCGCATTTACCCGATTGGGCAAGCGAGAGCGAGGGAGAGGGATCATTCATTCGTCGTGTATATGCGGTCGAGGGGCCTACTTGGTGATCTGGAAGCTCCAGTTGAATTGCAAGTGGACGGTACGGTCGTCGTCGACAAACTTGGTCGTGGCGTTGTAGTTGCCTCGAGCCAACATCCCCAGGGGCGCCTCGACTTCGGGGAACTTGCGTTCGTAGTAGGGCTTGTCGGTGGTGTTGGGGGCGTACGACCCCAACGGTTCTTCGACCTTATCCACCCGGATGCCGGCTTTCTTCACCGAGTGCAAGTACTTGAGACCGGTGATGATCTCGTGTTGCACTCTGAACTTGACGTACAATTGGTACACCAGCTTCTCCTTGATGGCAAACTTGATGTCCTTATTAAGCGTATTACCATTAGCATCCTCCAAGTTGATGCGAATAGGATCAATCGCCTGATCAGGGAACTCGAGCCCCATCTCGGTGATCACCACCGTCCGCTGGTCCCCCGGTTTCACCGGTACCACCAGCGCTCCGTCACTGATCCCCAACAGCGCCTTCCACTTGGCCAACAGCTCGTCTTCAGCGTCCAATTTGGCATACTCGGCTATCGTCTTCTTTTCGCCGACGTTGTAGCCCTCGATGGTTTCGGGAATCAAGTCGTCTTCGTGGGACATGGTGTGGTGTTTAATTTTCGCGGCGTCAACGCTAGTTATTTAACCGGGATTCTCACGCGCCCCATTCCGAGACGACAAAGTGGGGCTTAAATTTAACAACAGAGGAGACAAGGAGAAAATGGTGCTTGTAATGGGAAGGTTAATGACGGGTTTTTTAACCTGAATTTTTGTGGATTTTTTGGTATTTTTATCATGGAGTTATCATTGGCAAGTGGTGTTGTCGTCGCGTGGCACCTGAGGTCTAGCCTCGGTTACGGGCCCTGGTAACGCCTCCGCCGTGCCATTACTTACCCGTCTCTGTCCAAATGACAAATCAACTTTACCAACCGCTTATGGTCAACCACAGCTTCTAACAAACCGGTTCATTTTCATACCTTTAGATGTCTGTCGTTCCCAATCCCTTTGGTCCTATCAATCGCACTCGCCACTACCATTTGCCACCAAGATCATCAAGATCACCTATCACTAATCACTAATCATTACACCGTCCACGTCTTCCCCACATGATTAACCCTTAAGACAACCTTCCATTGGCTTCCATTACCTTCCCCCTAGGTGGTTCCCCTCCTCTTTCGTCATCTACCCCAGTGCGCGCTCATGATCGCTTCCTCTCTCACTCACACTGATTAGCCATGAGCACTCCCGACGAAGTAAGTATTGATTTGTGCCCTTTTTTTAGCTGTAATCACGTTCGTTGACTAACCTTAGATCCGTGCTAAGCGTCTAGCTCGGTTGGGAGCGTCCCAGGCGCCGTCGTCGTCGTCGGCTTCCCCCCAGCGCCAGAGTCTGCCCCAACCCCAATTGGCGCCGCCACCGGCTCCACCGAAGCCTCAGCCATCACCACCGACTCAACCAGCTAAGGAACCAGTGAAGAAAGCTCCTGCGAAACCCGTGGTCGAACAATCGCTCTCGCAATGGTTCACTTCCCTCCTCCCCGACGTCTTTGGTGCCACGTTGGACCCCCACGATGGTAAACACATGTTCCTTGAACTGGTATCGGCAGATGAATCACCAGAACTGCTGCTCGATGAGATTTTCATGGAGATTCTCGGGTCCATTGGTGTCCCCACATCGCTGGTGGTCGAGTACCTCCATAACGTCTACCATCGGGCCTATTCCATCAGTCGTCGCATGCCGGCAGCTACCACCGCCCTCTACGACGATAAGACCGCCGTCCTCAAAAAGGTGTCCCGGTTGGCGTGTACTTATGCTAACCTGTCGTTCGAAGAGCCCGACATGTTTGCCAACTCCGACCCCGAGGTCCAGGTGGAATGGTTCGTCAACCATCCCCAAGAACTGGGGTTCTTGGTCGATATAGTCGCTCAGGCAGATGACCAGGGCAGTATTGAGGAATTGCTCAATGGCATCGTCCCCATCGCCACCAAAAAACTCCTCCACTTGACGGTGGCAACGCCCCTGTACCTGAATTACATCCTGTTATTTGAAACCCTCGTGCAGATCAAACTGGTGGCGCGAGTGTTTAGTCAAATCGACACCTTTGAGCCGCAAAATCCCGATGACCCTCTCAGTTACGAAAATACTACCATTCTCGGCGCCCTTCTCAAATTATCGCCGTTGGGTCCGGGTGTGGGTCAGTACTACTTTAGCGATATCCATGACTGGAAGCATCCATCGCAACTGGCATTGATCAATGACTATTCGCTGATTAACGCCGAAAATAAAGTGGTGACCAACCGCTTGTTCAATATCGTCAACTCTCTCGTCCGTGGTGGTTCCGACACCCGCCTGGCGGTGGTGGATTGGATGGCTCGCCTCATCAACTTATCGCACTTGCGTACCGGTAGTCATGCCGATTTAACGAAACTTCCCAGCGATGGCATCATGTTCAATGCCACCCTTATCCTCATCCGTCTTTCCACTCCGTTTTTGGATTACCCTGTGTACTCGAAGCTTGATAAAATCGCCTCTAACTACGTCGATACTAAAGGACTGGTGCTTAACGTCGACGAAGAGCTGCGGGTGAATGCCTCGCTTGATGAAGCGAAGGAATGGCAACTGAACCAAATGGAAACTGAACCTAATTTTATCAGTCACTGCTTCTACCTTACCCTCACTTACTTACAATACGGGATGGGAGGGATCTTTCTGCATTCGCTGAGAATCAAGCAACAGCTTAAGCAATTATACCAGCGTCTCGCCATGATCGAAGACGAAAGCCAATCGCAAGGCAATGCAGCCATGGCGGCCATGATTCGTGGTAACCTCCTCCCTCGTCTCAAGCAACAGGCGCAACAATGGGAACTGCACCGCCACACCATCTTGGCATTGTTTGGTCTGCAAGAGCTTGAGCTTGAAATCTTCGACTTTGTTGTCGGTTGTTGTACCTACTTCATGCACATGATTGACCCCAACCACGCTTATCCTAAGCAAAAGTTGTCGATTCCTTACTTTGAGTATAGCGACGTCAGTCAGCTTGACGACGCTGAGTTTTTGCGGTCAAAGGCCCCGGTTCCTTGGCGGTTTATGCCCGAATACATGATCGAAGGGATCATCAATTTCTGCAAGTTTTCCGCTGAGTTTATGGCGTGCCCATTATTACGCAGTGACGAGCGGAAAATCATGGTGTTCATCGAGTTCGCTATCGTGTTGTTGCGGTGCCCTGAGCTTCTCGGAAACCCTCACATGAAACTGAATCTCGTGGAACTTTTGTTTATCGGTTCGTTGCCGATGCAAAACGGCACTCCCGGTTTCTTTGTCCCCATCTTCCAACTGAATCCTATGGTAAAGGACAATCTCTTGTTCTGTCTCTTGGACTTCTACGTCATGGTAGAGAAAACGGGCGCTCTGTCACAGTTTTATGACAAGTTTAACTCCCGGTACCACGTGCTGGTGATCTTAGAAGAAATCTGGAAGGGCGGTGCCCATTACAAGCACCAGCTTTCAGAATATTCGAAAAAGCATGTCAGTTTCTTTGTGCGGTTTGTCGCCAGAATGCTTAACGACACCACCTATTTATTGGACGAACTGTTTAACGATTTGGCCAAAATCCATGACTACCAAGTGGAAATCAAGCATCGGGCTCAAGGGGGCCCGGCTAATGAAGAATTGGGGACTGATGAAGAGTTGGCACAAAAGCTCGAACTGTCTGAACGTACGGCTCGCTCGTGCTTAGGGTTGGCCAATAAAACCATCGAGTTGTTCAAATTGTTTAGTAAGGAAGTTCCCGAAGCGTTTACTCTCGATGAAGTGGTGGACCGGTTGGCAGCGATGGTCGATTACAACTTGGGGGTACTTGTCGGACCGAAATGTCTGAACCTCAAGGTTGACCAGCCTGAAAAGTACTCGTTTGACCCCAAACGCACCTTGCAGGACTTGTGTGTCATTTACGTCAACTTGAGTAGCCAGGAGAAGTTCGTCAAGGCGGTCTCGAGAGACGGGCGCTCGTTCAACATTGCCCATTTCCGCAAAGCGCAAAACATTTTGATGAACAAGACGTTTACCGATCCCAAATTGTTGGATAAGTTCATTGCGTTTGCTGAGCTGGCGGAGTCGAAGCGTCAAACTGAAGAAGACGAAGATTTAGCCCTTGGTGACATTCCCGATGAGTTCTTGGACCCATTGATGTTCACTCTCATGGAGGATCCCGTCATCTTGCCTACATCCAAAATCAGCATCGATCGCTCTACCATTAAGGCTCACTTGTTGAGTGATCCCACCGATCCGTTTAACCGGAGCCCGCTCAAGTTGGAAGATGTGATTACCGATGACGAATTAAAGGCAAAGATTGAAGAGTTCAAACAATCGAAGCGGAGTTCGTAAATATAGCATATTGATACACATTAAAGGGAAAGATAAACCAATAGATTGGTTAGCTTAATAGTCTCTATGTAGCAAATTACATGATACATCAATCTAAGTTGGAAAATTGTGATTTTCGTGAATTTGGAATGACATTTCGAGATTTATCAATATTTGTCAAAATTATCCTATGACTGAACCATGCACATATGGCCCTCACCATAGTAATACTTGGCTTTATATTTGTTTACTGATTGGCGACACTTCTCTTTACCTAGATACTTTAATGGAAAATTTGTATTAGGTGTACGAACTAGAGTTCGAGCCGCGATGGTCTCTCTACAACTGCTCCATTACCTTTCTATTACATATACATCAACCCGAGTATCTGGACACCTAAGCCTTGATGGCGAACTTTCTTTGGGGGAAAGCGACGGCTCTCTTCTTGGCCTTTTCGGTCTTGAGCGACTTTTCTTCCTTGGTCAAAGCTCTTCTCAAAGCTCTGGTCTTCTTGGCTCTCAAGTCCTTGGGGATGTACTTCTTACCTTCGTAGAAGCCTCTGACGGTTTCTCTTTGGTTTTGGTTGATGACAGTCAACACTCTGGCGATGTTCTTTCTGACGATGTTGATTCTGGGCAACGAAGCCTTTTGGATTTGTTGCACTCTCAAGGTGGCCAACTCTTGCTTGAGCTCAACGAGCTGCGATTGCAATTCTTCCTTGGACTTGGTTCTGATTTGGTGAGCCTTGATCACGGACTATATCGTTAGTGTTCTGAATCGTTGAATGGAATATTGGGTACCGATGGCCTCGGGGTAAACGACGTCGGATAAGGTCAACACAAGGAGTGTGGTTCCCACGTCCAACGTGGTTAACGTCTGTATCGGCACATCTCCAAATGGTACCATATTGTAGGGTCACTTACCATCTCGATGTATGGGTGAAAAATTTGCCTGGAGCTTTACCAATAGTGTGTTCGCGCCAGCCTGCAGAGAGGGTCCGGGGCCAGGGAGCCTCGCCGACACCTGGTTGGCGCACGCTTTCGTCTCGGTAATCACGTGCGATTAGGGTAGGTAACCCTAACCTCCGGGTTTAAGTGACTACGACAGTTCGGCAGAGGGGGGCATCGATCCCTCCCCTCTCAACCGATGATTGTCGTGATAATGATGGAGTCAGGTGCAGGTATTTAAAAAGGTTGCTTATAGCCCCATCACCAAAATCACTAGTAAATCATCGTGTAATGACCTAACCAGTGGATAAAGATATAGAAACCCCAACACTCACTTCCAATGGTTGCTACCATGATCAAGACCACACAACTGTTGAAAATGGTACTTTACTGACTAGTGAATCACATCACAGCAAGACTCCATATGGTTGAGGTCACTTGATCGTAAGTGGTCACACGCTGCAACCTAAAAAAAAAAAGTGAGCCGACGGGGCGTGAGATTTAGGGAGAGAGGGAGACGAATAATGGTTGACCATGCTAGCGTAAGATCCCCTATCTACTTTACATTTATTACTAGCATGACACAGCGTTTACCAGAAAACCTGCACCGTTTAATAAATCAATGGAATCCCTAGCTCGAGTTCTTCAAGTTGGTGGACAACCATTCCAAACCTTCGTACAAACCATCCCCGGTGGTGGCACAGGTGGCTTGGATGTACCAAGGCCGTTGGCGGATCGAGTGCAACCCCAACTTTTCGGTGATTTCCGCCGCGTTCATGGCGTTGGGCAAATCTTGCTTGTTAGCAAATACCAACAACAACGCATCTCTCAATTCATCTTCGTTCAACATTTGTTGCAATTCTTCTCTGGCTTCGGCGATACGTTCTCTATCGTTGGAATCGACGACGAAAATGATCCCTTGAGTGTTTTGGAAGTAGTATCTCCACAACGGTCTGATCTTGTCTTGCCCACCGACGTCCCATACCGTAAACGAAATGTTCTTGTATTCGACGGTTTCAACATTGAACCCGATAGTGGGGATGGTGGTGACAATCTCCCCCAACTTCAACTTGTAAAGAATGGTGGTCTTACCCGCAGCGTCAAGACCCACCATCAAGATACGCATCTCCTTGTTACCGAGGAGACTCGAAAACAACTTGGAAAACGACAACCCCATGTTTGATCGTGTGGTGAGTAGGTGAAATGGACAACAAATCTCGCTGAGAAAAATTAATTGTCGCCCGGTACTGCAGATAAGTATTAAGTTACCACGTACGCCAGTAATACCATGAGCCTCAGTCTACCCACCCCGACCTCCAACCACAAAACCCGTCCATCGGTTTCACCATCTACGTTTCATTAAAAATTTCCCCTTGTATCAGATTCACCGTCTCCTCCCTCGTTTCATCACCTAAAACCCTCACCATTGCCACCGTGGCTCGACCAAGCGACGACGGAATTACATATGATCCGCTGCCACGCACCACTACCCCTTTGAGCCAGAGACAGACACCCACATTGCCTGCGCTGTACCTACGACATCGCCAGTCCGCGGTTTTCTTTGTTTTGGCTAAGTTTGCCGCAAAACCACAGAGATGAGATCGACAACAACCACAAACGATCCTGGTTATCGTATAGTGCTGGTTACGACAGTTAACACCCTTCCTTTTTTTTTTTTTTTCTTGAAATAATGACACGTCCGCGCGGCACGGTGGCAAAAAGCGAGTTTATAGCGATTTTTGACGGACGCGTGCGATCGGATGTGCGTGAGGCGAATGCGCCAGAAAACCAACCCTGCTCGTCAAAGGGGGGGGTATTTATATTATGCTATATCATGAGGGCGGCTCACTTACCCATATTCATCTTGCAATCAGAAAACTTTTTGAGGGCGCGTAAAAACACGGCGTACGACATGTGGCTGTTGTCGGGTTCCCAGTAGATTTCCGATAACCGAAGGTGCCACGGCGGGTAGTCCTGTAAGTCCAACGTGGGCCCAAAGCTGATGAGCAAGTCCGGTTCTGGTCCCACCAACTCGATCAATTCTTCGTTGATGAGGTCGACCAGGATATCTTGGACGCTTAACTCGTTGTTTTGCGCCAATTCGCTCATGGTCTTGGTGAGCTCGACGATGGTGGGCTTGCCATCACTCCGCAGCAATAAGTGGATGTGTAAATCTTTTTCCCCACCAGTTAACTCCAGTCCGGTGGTGATATTGGCATGAGGAACGTGGATCAGGTACAGCGGCTTATGATCGGTGCCAAAGTAGTTGGCCAACGTTTTATCCATGTGGCGCATAAGCAGACTCAAGTCCAGCCGGGTATTGAGGGCGCCAGTATACTCGTATACCGTCAAATGGGAAATACCCGCCAGGATCAGCCACGCCGCTAACTCCAGGACGTCGGCCACGAGCCCGTCGACGCCGCCATTCTCATCGCCAGCATCTTTAAGCGTCAAAATACACGCCAATTTCTTCGGTACTTTGGTCAACTTATTGACGTCGTCTCGAATCACACTCGGCAGACGATTATGGTAGTATGTAAGCGATAACACCTTGAGCATCGCCCGATGGCGAACCATTTGCACGTTTTTGAACACCGCGATCCAAAAGTAGATGGTGAGAAGCGTCATATACGACATTAACCGGAGAAGCATCTGTTGCAGCAGCATCACCATCAGCTGAATGAACTTAGCCGATACCACCGCCGACGAATGGTTCCCGGCGGTGGCCACCACCGAGGCATTGGTCACTGGGGGGTCCGCTTGATGCGCCGAGGTCACTTGGAGCTCCGTTGTCTCCTCCGCCTTTACCAGGGCTCTCGGTTTAACTTCGTTATCTTCACTGACGCTGAACCCAGTGGTCCGTTGCTCGATAACTACCTCGGGCTCATCGTTCTCCGCACTCATTGTAGATAAAGGGTCGATCACAAGAATGGAGATAGAGTCGCACTTGAAAGAGAGAATCTCTAATGATCGGTGCGGGAGACACTGAGCCAGACAAAATACGAGGACGGAAATATGATACGACCATAATCGAAACTAGTTTCGGCATACGTTTCAAAAGGGCGACAGTTTCACATTTTGTGAAACATCACAAATGTAACACCTTCACTCTATATACATATAAATGCTCGATAGCCCCAAGAGTGCGGCATTATTAATGGTTTGCATGTCAACGGGTTCAGCCCCACCCTAGCGAGATAGTGAGAAATCTCACTAGTATGGCTGGGCATCATCCACAAAACCCCAACGTGATCATCGATAGACACAAACCACCGCCTTGGAAACCGAAAATACAAAGATAAATCAAGAAAAAAAAAGGGAGGCGGAATGGTATAAATGCTTGGGTTTACCCGCGCCACAAGCCGACGCCTCCTTGGCCCCTCCCCTCACAACCCTTTTCAGTAGTGATTGAGTATTTTTCCCTCTTCGTGCGACTTGAGCTTATCACACTACCTTGATCGTGGGGGATGTGGCACCTTATCGAGAAACTCCTCTACGATAATCTGGAGGAAGAGCAGTGGCAGAAGATGCGGCAGAAGCTGCTGCTGCGATCTGCGTTTGTGGTGGGGTTGGTCGCGGCCATGGGGGGTTTCCTTTACGGATACGACACCGGGCTAATCAATGACATATTGGAGATGGAATACGTCAAACAACAGTTCCCTTCCAACCGTGAGCTGTTTAGCGCTCATGAACGAGCCGTGATCACGGCGATGTTATCTCTTGGGACGTTTTTTGGGGCTATTGGCGCCCCGTTATGGCTGGATAAATACGGACGCAAAACCGCCATCATCATGCTGGCGGCGTGTGTGTTTAACGTCGGTAACATCATTCAGACCGCCGCCTATAACGTGGCCATGATGTGTGTGGGACGGTTTGTGCTGGGGCTCCTGGTGGGCGTCCTCTCTGCCGTCGTGCCGTTGTACCAAGCCGAAGCGTCACCCAAGTGGATCAGAGGTCTGATTGTGTTTACCTATCAGTGGGCCATCACCTGGGGACTTCTAATATCGCTGGCTATATGCCAGGGGACACGCCATTTCAAAAACGCCGCCAGTTACCGCGTCCCGGTGGGACTTCAGTTTGTGTGGGCGATCCTGCTATCTTGCGGGATGTTGTTTCTCCCTGAACTGCCACGGTACTACGTACAAAAGAACCAGTTGGAAAAGGCGCTTAATAGCTTATCTCATCTACGACGACTACCCGAAGATGATCCCGATCTCATCGAAGAGCTTGTGGAAATCAAAGCTAATTACGACTACGAAATGTCATTTGGAAAGACCAGTTACCGTGACTGCTTTCGCAATGGTGGTGGGCGACATAAGCAGGTGCTCCGGATGTGGACGGGGATGGGGGTGCAGGCATTCCAACAGTGCACGGGTATTAACTTTGTCTTTTACTTTGGCCTTAATTTTTTCAATAACCTTGGCATCCCCAACTCGTACATCATGAGTTTCACCACTTATTGCACCAACACCGTGTTTAGTGTCCCCGGGATCCTTCTTATTGATGTCATTGGTCGACGAAAGCTTTTAATTGGTGGCGGAGTGGGGATGGCGGCGAGTAATCTTATCGTCGGCATCCTCGGTGTCACCATTCACTCGAACAAAGTCAAGCTGGCGGTGTGCGTGCTGTTTTCGTGTTTGTTCATTGCCTTTTTCGCGTCGACGTGGGGTGGTGTGGCGTGGGCCCTCCCCTCGGATATCTTTGGGATTCTGATTCGTCAAAAGGCGATCTCGATCACCACTGCCACCAATTGGTTGATGAACTTCATCTTTTGTATCATTACGCCGTACCTTATCGACACTGGCAAGCACACCGCCAAGATGGGCACCAACATCTTCTTCCTCTGGGGCGGGCTCAACGTGGTGGGGACGATATTCGTGTACTTTGTCGTGTATGAGACCAAGGGATTAAAGTTGGAAGAAGTCGACTACATGTACATGCATTGTTCCAACGCCCGCGAGCTGACCAAGTTCCAGCTGACCAAGATCGACTATGATAACTACGATAGCACCGCGATGATCCTCACGTACCTGGATGCGGATATGACCACCAGCGGGTCGAGCGACCCCCAACCGTTACCCAAAGATACCCTCGCCTTGATTCCGTTTTCCAACCTGAGCATCGACGGCGATCTGACCAGCGAGGGCTCGAGCCACCGGCGCCGGACGTCGCTGCACTCGTCGCCTCTGCTGCTGGCGGCGACCCCCGTACCCGCATTTATCCCCACCATATGTCCGTTGGCGCTGCCGCCGCTGGATCTGTCGTCCGACCTGGAGTCGGATGCGGACCCGGACCCGGAGCCGACCGCCGATGGCGCCACTATCACTTAGAGGCGAAAACCAAAACAACAAAAGACGATCCTCGTTGCCGATACCCGGGTATCGGGCCTGTACTATAGCTGACGATACTAATGATTCACGAATTTTACCCCACCTTGCTCCACCATGTTATGAACCCCATCTCTAACGAGTCACAGCCGCTTCATTCATCCATGTCTACCATCTCTACGGTAAACTCCAACGTTCTTCTAAAATGACTTTTCCTAAGTTCACATCTCCCACTAAAATGGCTTTTCCTAAGTTCGTTTCTAGGTTAGTCTTGGCTTCATTGCTGTCAAGGTTGCCGACTCCTTCGTCGATGTGCTTCCCCACGTCATCTCAGCAACACATACACATACACCGAAAGCAGCAGAGAACCGACGTCGCTGCCTGTGATATGTGATAAATCAAGCGTCAAGTCGAAGGAAGCTGCTGTGTGCCTTAATTATGTTGTGTTCTTTTTTTTTTTTTTCCTGTTGTTGTTTTTTCCCAATGTTTGTAGATTACTGGATTGGCTCGCCATGAGGCTAGAGCCTCGACCACAAGCATTGTGGTGGTTATGGAAAAAAAACTAGAGAACCATCTAAAGGTTAGTCGTTCTAGGAGCGCCGAATGATCATCAGAGGAACACTGTCGTCCGAAGCACCAATTAGGGTCGAGATGGCAACTGGACGAATGACCTCCAATGACAGCAGGGCAAGGCAAGCCAATTAATCCCCGGGTCAGGCAGTTTCTGCCGTCCATGCGGCACACATGGGAGTCACAGTATTGTTTGACTAAAGGTGGTCCGGGAGGGATAAAAAAAAAAGGGTGTCAGGTGCAGGAGGGGAAGGGGGTAATTGGGAACGGAGACACGGGGATAACCTCCGTTGTCAGTTGAAGGAGGAGGATGATGGTGAGGGAATGGTCGAGGTCATCGAACGGAGACGACTATGAGTGTGAGCTCGGGTCTCCACTCAAAGTCTGACGGGCGATGGGCATAGTCACGAGCAATGGCGGCGTTATTCCTCCATTATGTGACTTGCCTCTTGCTGTGCTGATGAGGTGCTGCCGGTTGACGTAATAAACGGCTCAAGCAACCCTTGCTCTTGCAGTAGAACAGTGAGGGTCGCACCGGCACTAAAACGTTGTTTTGCCCTCGGATATCAGATAAATCCGGTCCTCGGATATTTCATCTAAGTTGCCACTTTCGAGATCAGCCGCATGACATCACCCCACCCCGGATTTTCCATCCTACCTCCCTCCCTTGAATCCAAAGTCAACCATGGACATCGACGCTTACCCCATCCACGAAGCCCTCCAGAAAGGAAACCACCAAATTGCGCTTCAGCTTCTTCACCAGCAACCTAAGGATGTGAAACAGACCGATGCCGACGGGCGCACGCCGTTGCACTGGGCGGTTCTGTCCAACGCTAGCGATATCGTTCACACCATAATCGAGGACGAAGCGTTTGCGAAGTGGCGAGACGACGTCATCGAAGCCGAAGATGATAGTGGCTGGACACCATTGCACATTGCTGTGGCTAACGGTAATGAGGAATTGGTGTCGTATTTACTCGACCACGGCGCCGACGTCGATGCCGTCACTGGTAATGGCACCACTACCTTGCACTTAGCGGTATCGAAGCTGCCGAGCGTGGTGCCGGGATTATTGGCCCATAAGGTCCAGTTCCGGCCGGACGGGGCCGGATATACTCCGCTCCACCGGGCGGCGGCCAAGGGCTCGCAACCGGTGATCACCCAATTGGTCGACGCCAAAGGGCCCTCGATCATCAACAAACGCGACCACGACGGGTGGACCCCGTTGCACCACGCCATGGCCGAAGGCCACGGCGACGCCGCCGTCGACCTCCTCCGGTTGGGCGCCGACCCGCTGATCACCTCCACCGACGGCGACACCCCTCATGACGTTGCTGCCCCGAAAGTTAGTCAGTATGTGTATAGTTGCTGTGGCTCTAAATAATAATCTCCCCAATCGGGAAAGGCGCTTCCCGAATCTACCGGGTAAACACAGGAAAAAAAAAAAAATAGCACGAGGGATATATTAATTGGCCCTTCGCCCGCCTGCAATGTCATTCAGTCAATTGATAGAAGAAAATGCTTGCCATTGGTGACACCATCCTCAGAGCGCTCAACTTCGTGTTGTTATCGTGTGCCATCGGGTTGACGGGGTCGCTCGCCGCCACCACCATCAACCACTACAACCCCCAAGTGTCGTTCGCCGTGTTCGCGTCGGCGTTCGGGTTGCTCACCCTGTCGCTCTACGGGGTGTTGGCGTACTTTATCGCCGCCCTCGCCTGGCCCGTCATCTTGTGGATCTTTGACTTCCTCAACTTTGTCTTCACCTTCGCCGCCGCGTGTGCCATTGCTGCCAACATCCACTGCCACTCGTGTGGCAACAAGGAATACAGAGACAACAACACCATCATCCAGGGGTCCACCCAACGGTGCAGAAAGGCCCAGGCTTCGGTGGCCTTCCTTTACATCTCGGCGTTTGTGTTCATTGCTTCGGGGGTGTTCTCGTTCATCTCGATGATGAGAGGCGGCGCCTTCAGCTACGGCAGAAGACCCACCGCCCCCAAGGTCGGCCTCCCCACCATGTCGCAAGTCTAAATAACCCCATACCCATTGCAACCTGCCAGCTTTATGGGCGGCTGGACCTCCCCTCCCTAACCTTAGAATCGAGGGCGGTCTTAGTTAATGCTTAATAATACGTGTGAACGGACTCTCGGTGGTTGTATCATCCCTTGTAGCATCCCTTGTAGCAACATTGCCCTCCAAAAAAAAACGCCCGTAGCAATAGAGCCAAGATTCATCCTCCCCATCCTAATTTCATCTCGGGTGCCCCCCATAACGTCATTGTGCCGGGGCGCATGCTTCAGTTTGTTTATTTGAACCTGCCGGACGTCATGCGGCAATATAATCGTCGCCAAATAACCATTCAGTCGGGGCCATTGGCGGGTAAGGGATACGGCCCCGGCGTCGGGGGCTAGCCAATTACCTAAGGATCGACGCGCCCCACCTCCAAGAAAACCGTAACCCATTAAGTTTGTGGCCGTCACTCCTTTCTTCACTATCGTCATCGTATGCGCGCGGCCGCCTCAAGAATGCCTTGACGATGCACCACTCAAGCTGCACCGTCCATCGGCGCGTTACACCTCCCGCGGGGCGACAACGGCAGCGTCGTCCGCCTCTCCCCCTCCTGTCGGCCCATTCCCTGGCATAACCATCGCCACCGGCTTACTTCCGACCCCTAGGGACCCCACCGTTTAATTGCAAAACGGCTAGCACACCTCCCGTACCTGTGAGCAACCACGTCAAAGTTAGGTTTGCCTTGTTGTGGCATGCCGGCTAATTTTAGGCAATGCATGGGTCTTTTTGTTGCCTTAGTAGTGGGGAGGGTGTGGGCTCAGGCCACCCCCCCACCCCACTCGCCACAAGTGGTGTTTTGAAATTATGAAACTTTGGGTAAAACTTACGGTGAAACTTAGGGTATTACTTACGGTGAAACTTAGGGTATTACTTACGGTGAAACTTAGTCACTTACCACCATCGGACTACATTAGGATGACACAAATTCTCCTAGTCAAAATCGTAACTACCCTATGGATTCGATCGTCGAGTTCCTTATTGTGTATAACTTCCGCCTTTTGGCGCCGCCGATCGACGGGCGGGTGCTGGTGATCACCAAAGCCTATGAAGAATGGGGAGGACGCGACTTTGGTGACGAGCTTGAGCGTCTATTTGTTTGGCTCCCGCAAGCGGTGATCGTGGAATACGACGTGATCGTGTGGCTTGACGTCGCCGCCCTCGTCCACGTTCATCGAAAAAACAAACACGTCGATTATACTCCCCGGTTGGGCGAGCCCGCAATTCCGGCGACGCTTTTGGGTCATTTTGATGATGATACAACGGCATATCCCTCGACTACCGAGGGTGCTAGTGGTGATGAAGTCATGATGGCCAACGCCTTTGTCGTAGATTTCTCCGGTTTCCACCACCAATTACTAAAACCGGTGGCGACGCTGCAATTACAGAAAATGGTGACGACGGGGGAAAGCCGTACCAAGCCGTTCTATGACATTTGCCTCGACCAAAGCCATCGTCGCAAACTTGGTCTGGTGTTAATAGCCCTGCTGGGGAAATCGGCGCTGGCGGCATCGTTCCACAGATTAGTAGCTAGATCACCTTCGATCTCGAGTGATCTCTCGCAGTGTTTACAAACCCATACTCACCACGTCCCCATCATCAATTCGGCAACGGATCCTCTGCTTGGTGATTGTCTGTATTTGGATGGATGTCATAAGAAGGATAGTTGTCGTTACATTCATTACTTGACGGTGGACCCCCTCCATCCTCCCTCCGATGCCAAACAGTTCCCATTACCCGATTATGATTCGGGGACGTTACTTCGTCACCGTCTGCAGATGGTTCCGCCGCAATGGGTATGTTGTGATCTTCGGTATATACCCTTTGACATATTCGGCAAATTTGCTGCCATCATCGCCGACCCCGCATGGAAAATTCATGTCAATGCAACTAAAGATGCGGCTCTGGATGAGGAGTTTGGTCAATTGAACATGCCAAAACTTCAGGATGAAGGTGTGCTTATGGTATGGAGCACCGCTCGTACCCTCGAACGGGCTCGTCAAGTGATGCGCCAATGGGGGTATCAAGTCAATGATGAAGTCCTTTGGATCAAAGTCAATCAATTGAAACGCACCATTGTTACCGGACGCACCGGCCACTGGTTAAATCACTCAAAGGAGCATTTAGTGGTGGGGGTGAAGGGACATCCGCGATGGTTACGACGCCAAATCGATTTGGATTACGTCGTGGCCAATTGCCGAGAAACTTCACGTAAGCCCGATGAAATTTACGACATCGTCGAACGCATGGTGGGGCAGCACGCTCGTAAACTAGAGTTATTTGGTCGTCCTCATAATACTCGCCCCGGGTGGTTAACATTGGGGGGTCAATTGCTGGGTCATCATTTGGAAGAACCCGAATTAAAGCAACGGTTTGCTCGTTACGCTGCTCAAAAGCACCCTCGAGGTCTTAACGTTAATGAATTCATCGATCAACGTCGTCCTTCCCGCAAAAAGAAAAACCCCCGCTAACATCGTTAAAAAAGAAAAAAAAAAATCCAAATTCATTTATTGTGCCTTCTTCTGTTTAAGCTTAAATTCGGCAATTCTCTTCCCAGCTTCATTATCCATCTCCTTCTTAAGCTGAGGACGTAACCCAAGGGCAAACGCAATTTCAAACGCGACGAAAAACGGGGCCAATACGAGCGCTTGCAAAAGGTTATCCAACAACGCTGGCGCCCGCTTTTCATGGACTCCATGCCCATAGAATTGAGCTAACCACAGCACCACATGGGCGATGGCGGCAACTTGGGTCACGTGGGCCTCGCCAGCAGCATCTTGTTGCAAGTAATAGTGGCGAATGAATTGGTAAAACGTCACGAGTATCGCCATCAGAGGAACCCCACACTTCCAATCGAGCAACACATAATAGAGACCGTATCCCCAGGCAACAAGTCCTCCTAAGGTGACGTACGGATGAGCTGACCCCAACAATTCATACCGTTGCAATAATGTGATTGCCAGCAACAAGATAATGGGGATACACATCAAATGGATGGCGACATTGGTATGGTTAAAGTGGTACAGACGGTAGAACACCAAGTGGCCCTTTAAGTCGAATAAGCCCGCCATATTGTCAACACGATGATCGTCGTTGGTGGTAACGGACGAGAGGGTTGCGAAATGCGGAGGTAAACGAAAAGGTGGAAGGTCCGCGACTTTTCAGGGCTCGTCCGAGCCGATGTATAATCAAGGGGGCCAGGGTTCCCAACTCACACACGGAGGAGGGGAAGGAAATAGTGGCGTGCTGCTGACCCGATGATGCAGCTCATTTAGCCCCACAGATAGCTTGGCGTGACCCGGAGTTAATATCACACGATCGAGGGGACTTCCGAGGTGCTGCGTCTTCGTTGTCATGACAACGACGTCGAATACCGGTCGCCAAAATGTATAACGGATGTATTCTTTCTATGTAGTTGTTAAAAAACGCAAAATAAAAAATTTCAAATCATCGGCTTTAATAATCTAAGCGGATGTCAAGGTTGGGCCGCTTAACGCCCCGCTTCTTCGCCAGCTTCTTGCCCAGTTCGAACGCCGCCGCTTGCTTTAAGTCGCGGCCGACGTTATCCAATTCCTTCACCTTGTAGATTCTGACGATCCAGTTTTGCGACGTGAATGCTTCTTCAAGGGTGGTCAATTCGGGGGCATTTTTCGCGGGGATGGTCTGGCCACGGACCCGGTCGGTGCCATCACCGCCAAACAATTCGTTGAACCGGTAATACGACATCTTGTACATGAGCGAGTCCTTCATCGTCTGCGACGCTTCGCTGTCGACCTTGTATTCCCCTCGGTTGGAGAAGAACGCCCGTTCGCTCACTTCTTCGGGCCAGATCCCTTCGGAGATCCGCACCATCCAGAGGAACTTGTTCATGTCATCACCAGAGTAGCCAAGAAGCCCACCAAAGATCACCAACACGTAGTCAACATCGTGTTGACGCAAGATGTCGTAGGCCTTTTCTTCACTGGAGCACATGGCTTTACCCACGGTAGCGATGTGAGTGTTGTTCCAAGTGTTGTTGTCGACTAACGTGGTACGGTCAGCCATACCACCGATTTGGTAGCCGTAATCCCACCACGCCATCACCTTGGCATCTTCGGGGGTGTTCATGCGAAGCCAGTAGTAGGCTTCCCGGTAATCGTCGATGATTTGTTGCGAACCATCGGGGTTTCTCAGGGCAAGCACCACCGAAGGCGACGAATAGGCGTTGGACGTGACCCACGTGCAATGCAACACAAAGTAGAATAAGTAGAAGCCAAACGATAAGAGCACCACTGCCTTGGCCAACAATTGGAGTGCGGGGAACCCGTTACGCTTCGACGATTTCTTGGCCGACTTTTCTTCGGCATCCACTTCTTCGGTGAAGAGTTCCACCACGTTCAAGTACACGTCAAACAACTTAGAAATGGCAATGGCAGCAGCCACACAGATCACCGGGGTCAACGTCAACATCAACCGCACCATCACTCCGGCAAAGTACGAACACAACACCCCATAGATGATGACAAACACGTGTTCGTCGTTAAGTTCTTGGAAGCACAAATAAAGCCCCGCCGGGAACAACCAAATGAGCATCGACGTGTCGAAGAAAAACGCCGGCCACGCCGTCGGTTGATGTTCCGACACCGAGGCGATGATAGGGATGTGGATTTTGGCGTAGTTAGTGTCCCACAACAGGTAGAACCGACCAGTCCACGGAGCAATGAGGCCAGCGGCGGTGAGCCCGACCAACCCAAGGATACCCAACAACACCACTGCCACTACCGACACCGTCAAGAACGTCTTGAATTGCTTAGTGTTGACGTTGGTACGCACGTAGTCACCGACAGCCGCCAATTGCACGAGGCCAAACACACCAAACGCCGCCATGTGGTCGTTTGACCGAATGGGCAAGAACCCGACAAAGGGAATTTGCATCGACGCCAACGTCCCGAGAGCGTACCAAGTGGTATACGCCGAGTACACCTTCCACGTGTATCTTCCCATCAAGATAAGGACAAACACGTGCAAGGGAATGAGGTTAGTGATGAACACGTAACCCCCCCACGCCGACACCATGTAGAAGTAACATAAGGCGGTGATGGTACCATAAAAGATCGACCCAAGCTTAAGGGCCTTGATCCAAAAGTAGAACGTCGCCATTAACAAAGTAATGGCAATGGCTTCGTTATCGTAGGACCCAGCCACCGACCGAGAAATGTAACCGGGAGCAATGCCCATAAAGATGGCGGCGAGCAACCCGGCGTTGGAGTCCTTCATCTCCTTGGTGAACAAGTAGGTGAAAATCGCCGTTAACCCCGAGAATGCCGGCGCCAACATCACACAGATGTTGCGGATATCGATGGGGAGGGCAAACCAGTTGCGCAACGCGTGCCAGATGGCCCCCAGGGTCACCATAAGCCCCGGGTAAAGCGTCCCCCCGGTGACTCGACCCAACGGGTACCACGTCCGGTCATCGAACCAATTGAGGAACTCGTAGAACGAGTGGGTGACGAGGTATTTGGTGGCGCGGAAATTGAACCACGGGTCGAACTCGTGGATGATCAGCTCGAACCGAATCACGGAAAACAACCGCAGAGACACCGCTGCTCCGGCAATTGATATGAAGATGATCGCCCGAAGGAGGAGGCGAATCGTGTCGACCTTCACTCCGGCAATGGTGGCACTAGACTTCGCCATGGTCACCGAGAGCTTATGTTGACGTGTGAAAAATGTGTCCTGAGTCGGTAGCGCTGATTTAGCGCGTGAGGATTTGTGGTGAGGGTAGGACTCGAACTGGGGTGTTAATGGAAAAGGAAAGATGTAGCAAAGGTGGGGGGGAGGGCAATAACCACGTAGAGCTAGGCTTGCCCAAAGATCACAGGAGTGAGGGGGCGGGGTTCCGTAAGAGGATTACTCATCCGGTGCGATAGTGAGGTGATGTGGGTGGCAAACTGTCGGCGTTTAGGTGGTTGGCATACATCTCTACTCTGCACCTCGTAACAATTATTGAAATTCCAAGGAAACTGGATAAAAGGGATAAAGGAAACTATACTGGATAAGCAACCAAAAATGAACAAGAAAGACATGGTTAGCAAGCAACTAAAGCAATAAGCTTCAGCTACCCGTTATATTCAGGATTTAATTTATCCTCTCCAAGACTGCCGATAGTGAAAAATGTGTCATTCCTTTTTATTGGGGTTTACGACATATGCAGAATTCGTCACTAGTTAGCCCCCCCGGACATCGTGAGTCATCTAGCCACGTATAAACTCTCAAGTTTCTTTGGTTAAACCACCAAGGTTTGTCATGGAAATGCCCACCAATATTATCGGAGGACCACAGATCATTAATATCCCCCGAGCGGTGAAACGGGAACGCCGAGTCCGCTTTGCCGAACAACCGGAGTACCTTATCCAGTCGGTGGCTCCAAAACTCCCTTATGTCGATGCCGTACGTCTCCAACCACTACCATCGACTGATGATGACCTTTACGGTAGAGGAATGAGACAATTAAAATGTCTCTGGGCGGAAGCAGGAGTGAAATTAGGGTTTAACGACCCCGAGATCAAGGGGCTTGTGTGTCTGATGATGAGTCCTGGAAACTTGAGCCAAGTGGCTCGGATGTATCCCGAGTTGTTTTCGGGAAACGACGCCGAACTTCGGTACCAGTTCCTTCGTTACATTGGTGGGGTATGTGATAGTTATTGTGAGTATGCTCCTGAGCTTATCGAGTGGTTTGACGAGATGTACAGTTCATTATTACACGATGGTACCGTCACTCGGGAAACGTGTGAAGATAATGCCAATTACCGATGGATGTCGCTGCGTAACCACCACCACACGATTGTCGAGCACCGTGAATACGGTTCTGAGGACGATGACGACAATACCGAGTAACTATGACGACAATAACGACTAAACCATGACTCCGAAATGATGGCAGGTTCCACCACACCCTAGGTGTCGAGTTCGACTCCGCACAAATATCACATTTATAGAAGTATATAGCATTGTATGTTTCCCTAACCCGAAAAGTAAAATCTACCCACAACGACCTAATTGGGGTTGGATCCGTGCCCTCCTTTTCCCCATAACTTATCGTGATGATTGAAGCTCATCTCCTACCATACGCGTTTACTACCAAGCGCGTCGTGATAGCGAGATCGTGTGCAAATGCTGCTAAACACCCACCAGGCCCAGGCGGTGTATGCTCCGGCTCAGGGACGGCTCCAGATCCTTGCCGGACCAGGGACGGGGAAAACCAAAGTGATCGTGGCTCGAGTGGCTCATCTTATCGATCAAGGAATCAAACCCGAAGATATCATTGTCACCACCTTCACTCGGAGAGCCACCGATGAGATGAAGGAGCGGCTAGCTCAGTTGACGGGAGCCGCGGCTGTGCAACGGCTTCAAATCGGGACTTTCCACTCGTTGTGCTGGCGCTTTCTTCGCCAATGGCTGGCACAACATCGTCAGTATAGTGTGGTGCTGGAACGGAACCGGACGGCGTTGATTAAACGGGCAATGGCGGAGCTTGGGCTCGTAAAGAAGAAGCGATCAGGTGACGACGTCGATGATAAGCCCGCGTTCACGCCACTGGAGTATAGTCGGTACATTTCCAGGATGAAGAGTTATGGTCCCGAATCACCCGAATTTGAACAGGCGAAGATTCATGATGATGAGGCATTAATCAACGTCTACGGAAGGTACCAATCATTGATGGATTCCCACCGGTACTTGGACTACGATGACCTCTTGGTGGAATGTTATCGATTGTTAAAACGCAAAAACCACCTCACAAATATTAAGCATGTTCTCGTGGACGAGTTCCAAGATACTAATGATATCCAACTTGAGCTTACGTACCTCTTTGCTCGGGGTGATGAGCTGGAAGCCGGACATAACGTGTCGATCGTCGGGGACCCCGACCAGCTGATCTATAAGTTCCGTAACGCGAGAGTGGAGAACTTCGAACGGATGAAGGAACATTATGGCGAGCTGCGAGTGAATACGGTATGGTTGACGATTAATTACCGTTCCACTCAGGGAATCTTGACCTTTTCCGAGGAGGCAATGTGTGCCCATTGGACCAATCGTGAAAAGCGAGTACTTAAGTCGCTGACAAACTATCTGTATAAACCAGTGTTCCAAGTGGCTCGAGACCGATTTTGCGAAGCCAAATGGGTGACCAGTAACATCGAAGCATTATGTTCCAAGCTCAAGATGTTCTCTTACGACCAAGTGGCCATCATCGTCCGCTTTAACTACATGGTGAGAGAGATTGAGAACCAATTGCTGAAGCACCGCATCCCCTATAAAATGGCTAACGGCAAGAAGTTATGGGAACGGCCCGAAGTGGTGGCCCTTATCGATTACTTTGTTCTTATATCTCGCGATGACCCGCTCTCGTTTTTGGCATTGGCAGAATTGAAAAAGGGGATCGGCAAGCAACTGGTCGATCAGATTAAGCAAGTGGTCGACCAAATGACGTCGGCGTCGTCTCAATCGTCATTTTCTCTCGAGAAAGTCGAACGAATGTTGCCATCAAAGTTGAGTAAGAAGCTCCACTCATTGTTTCGGTTTATCGAGGAGGCCAGACGCCAGCTCAAGGCGGAAAAATTCGACGCCCCCAAGTTCTTCTCCTTTGTATTAGACAAACTGGGTATCAGAAGCGATTTCAATGTTGATAACGCCGCTGATAGCGACGAGATCAAGATTACCGCCGTGGTCAAGCTTGAACCCGAAACTGATGACGATGACGATGACAAAGAAGAAGAAGAGAACAAACGCCGGGAGCGCATCACCAGTCACTGGGATCAAGTGAGGGAACAATTCGTCTTTTTTGAACCCGATCAGGTGCTTTTAGAAGACTTTGATGATGACTTTCTCACCCAATTTCTCGATAGTATCGGGCTTTACATGATGATGGAGGATTCTCCTGACCTGCCAAAAGTCGTCATCACTACAATTCATGGAGCTAAAGGGTTAGAATGGCCGGTAGTATTTATCCCGGGGATTGTGGATGGTGGGTTTCCTCGCCATAATACCCCCGATGAGTTGGATGAAGAGCAGCGGTGTTTTTACGTGGCGTTGACGCGAGCCAAATCGTTGCTTTATCTTCTGGCTTACGGTGCCAAACGTCAGGACGGAGACCGATTCCCCAGTGGTCCATCGCAATTCCTCGATCTGATGAGCGAGTATTACTCCGAGAAGATTGAAGCGTTGGAAAACCCACGACAATTGTGTACTGCTCTTGGTTGTCCCGTCCCTAAAAACATCACCGAAGTGGCCAAGTCGATCGATAGCTATAACCGCAGTCTCTGTTTGGACAAAGATGTGTCCAACGGTAGATTTATGACGGCCAAGTCGTTAGTGGGGACTAAACCGAAAGCACGCGAAGGATGGTGGAATCGCAGTGGATCATTCAACGGGTCCCTGACCAAGGCCAAAAAAGCGCCGTCGGTGACGGAAAACCCCAACATTGCTGCCGTGGCTCCGGGGAAAGCTCCCACCTACGTGTACCAGCGTCCGGCGCGGCCTAAGCTCTCTCGTCCGTCTCGGTAAGAGGTTTTACGAAATGGCAATTATATCCCTGCCCCATGATTTTTAATATACAAGAAACCCCTCATGATGACGGCAGTTTCGGCAGTTTCAGTTCCGTAGACGTTTCCGACGACGATGACGATGCCAATTTGGCCACCAAGTCTGCTGTCTCTTCCGGCAGTTTAAGGTAGTGTTCCCGATACCATTTAAGCTGGTTTATCAGCTCCAAGATGTCAGAACGAGCCGTGTGCAACGTTTGCTTACGAGGAGTACACTTCATAAGCTCAGGGTTGTGTCTCCGTCCCATTTCGGAGATCAGCAGCACGTCGATGAGACGATAATGAAGGTGGTCGATGACGGGCTTGAACTCCCGCATCATGAAGAATTTGTCCATGTGGATGGAATTGCCTGCCATGACTGCGGTTCTCGGTTCAGGAACGTGGGTTTTGACGTAATCCAAGAGCTCTTGGTTGACAACTTCCAATGTCCGGTCAGGATGGTCAAGCACCTTTTGGGTGAGTCCCAGTTGTCCGTGTTGAGTAACACACCATTCGTTCATCAGATCAAGGACGCTTTTAGGGTAGTACACCGTCAGTTCGTACCCAGTATCGTCAATAAGGTCGAGGTTGGCATCGGTGATGAGGCAGCAGATCTCGATGATGTGATCGTTGTAGACGTCGAGACCAGTCATTTCACAGTCGATCCACACAATGGGTGCAGCCACAGGTTTTTGCCGTTTGGCCATGGCAATTGTCAGCGTCGTAGTGGCGCTGAGTCGACGTTTAGCGGCATTGATGAGTTGGGACATTGGTAGGTATTGAAAGCCGCACGGAAATTTCACATCACCTGTCTACAACAATAACCAACAACACGTCCCATAAACCAAAATGACGTTGGCGAACCGAAGAGACTACGTGTACTGGTGGTACTTTTTACTCCACATTCCCATTACGGTGTTCATGGACCTGAACCTTGTGGTTCCTCGGCATTATCAATGGGCGATGCTGACGAAGTTACTTGATTTCCACATCGATACCAATCACGATATCTTGTTAATTGATCGTCCTGGGTGGCTTCAAGTGTTTGGAGCCGTGGAGCTTTTGTTCCAGCTTCCGTTGTTCTTCTACTTTGTCTACCAGATGCCTCGCCCCACTCGCCAGCACTGGGTGTGGATGGTGGTGTACGGGTTCAACGCGGCGTTTACGACGTTGGTGTGTCTTGTGTACGTGTACCAGGACCAAGGGCGCCTTAGTAGTGAGGCTCGGGCCAAATTGATGACGATCTACGCTCCGTACTTGGCGTTGCCGTTGGTGTTGATGTTGGACTATGCTCACCGCATATCGACGGCGTTGGCAGGAAAGCCAAAACAGGCGTAACCAGGTGTAGGCAATAATCATTGACGCATGCTATTTCGTGCTAAATACTGACGTTGACCACTTAGGTGTACTTGGCGGTCAATTCGTCGACAAGGGCGATGTAGTCGGCTTCGGCTTGTTCTTGCGACACCCCCTTGTTGTCTTCCCACGCTTGCCACTTGGCCTTGCCCTTAAAGTCCATGATCCCGGGCTTGTCGGTGGTGTTGTCCCCGACGGTGGCTTGCTTGTACAACCCGTACAACTTGAGCAATTCGTCGTTGTTGGGACGAGTGGGCAAGTTGTTGACGGCCTGAGCCTAACACGGTTAGTTTGACAAGTTTAGGGAGATAACCATTGGCTCATGAAACACGTACCTTTTCTTCGAATTGAGCGGACACCATTTGTGATTTAATTAGTGATAGGGTGATTTGGAAAAATGTGAGGTAATTGACACGGCGGTGGCGGCACTCCCAACAATTATATGCAGGATGTACCAACATCGAATCCTCACTCTTTCAATCGCACGCTCCCTCACTAGCTCCCTATAGTAATGGGAATTAAGGTAAGTGGAGCTGGACCAACACGAGGTGGGGAAAGTGGGAGGTTAACAAAGGAAAAATAAAATTAGTCAGCAATCTGTCAGTGATGAATTAGAGTGGTTTCGACACACTTTAGTGGTTACGCTGACGTAAACCTAAGGGTGTCGTAGCAATGGACGCTAACCTTCGCACCCGAGATCGGGAGGTTGCCCTCTAATCGTCATCACAGTAACCATCAACGGAGTGACTCACTGTAGCCGGGAGGTTCCTTTTTCCACGTGTATTGCTACCAATGTCGTGGGGCGAGGTTTTGGGGCTGGGTGGGAACGAGAGAGGCTTTTTTGAAGTCTCCTTGCGACACCAGGAGACAGCTGAGGAGAATGTGTCTCCTGTGGACCAAAACTAATTGACGATACGGCGATGGTTGACGAAAAAACGGTTGCGGGAAGTCGGGACGTTGGCAAACCCCGGACCCGTTCCCAATGGGGTAGGTGCCGAGGTAGTGCTGGGGGCAGGTATAGATCGATTACCTAAGCGTACCAAATATCCGCGTCACCGCTCAAAGCCGTCTGCCAGCATCTGAGTAATGCATTCGGAACGGCTCCCTAATGGGAACTGTGCCGAACCATCATGCACACGACATCGCTATACGATAGCGTAATCAATAAAAATTGACTCATTTGGCGACTACCAAAGGGTATTGCCAATGCTAGCATTAGTGTCTAACCACCATTGACACATTCACCAGGTTATTCGGTGTTTGTTAACTCCTTACGGGAGTATCCCCCACGAATTATCGCCGTCGGAACCATCGATTTCCGTCGGACTTTTTTTTTTTTTTTGCTTCTCTCTGGAGACGCATGCGACATTAGTTGCAGGCCGTTATAAATGATCGACACGGACATGAGCATATAAACACGAGGATTCCCCCCAAGCCAGAGGATACAAACCCTCTAATGAAAATGCCTAAGGAATGGGAGCTTAGGTACGATCCAACGTTGGACTCACACTACTACGTCAACCCCTATGATAACTCCATCCACTTTGATCTGCCAGACGAAGTGAAGCGACCCCGGAGTTTGTTTGGACTGATTCGTCGTCACTCTACCGGGGGGTTCTTTGACAAGATCAAGCGACTGCTTCTGCGGTCCCCCGCTCGCTCCAGTGTCCCCAGTGCTAGCTCCACTCGTCTGCTGACGGTGGAATGGCTGGTGAAAACCACGACGCCAACCCCGAGCACCCTGGTATCGGGATTACCTCGTCGCTCCCGGTCGATGCTGATATCTAAGCTGGCAAAACTGTTGCTGAAGCTGCCCCTGAAGCTGTCCCAGAAGCTGCCGCTTCTGACTCCACACCGGGAGCTTCTGCCAGTACCCCTGTTGTGTTCTTCGACCGCTGACGGTGCCAATGTCGTCAATGACGACGTGTTGAATATCGAGGTTATCCTTGACGATGACTGGAGTATTGATCTGGAAGACTATGACATCACTTCCTACGATGCTAACCATGCCCACTCGTATTACCAAGCCGAACATGATGCTGCCAGCACCTTGCTGAAGCTTCCCGAAGACCGGTTGGAGTTGCGGATGTCACTCTGGCTGGAGATCCACTGAACACCAAACCCCGCGGTTTAATCTGTCACGACGTTACGAATACCCTTGTATATAGACTGTATAACCGGTTTATTAATTTATCATGAGAAGCATTCACGTAACACTTTTGAAGTCACATGTCGTTTTTGGTTTTTGACTTTTTCATGAGGATCCATCGCTGTATTCCTTCGGGTGTCGGCACTTATCCCGATCCGTTGCGGCTCACATGTGCATGCACCAATGTAGATGACCCTGACGTCCGTGTGTCAAATGGGCAATCTTCGGATATAACGCGTCGAGGGTTATTTGGACCGTAGTGGGGGACACAATGGTGGGGCGGAAGCATGACAGCCAGGTGACGGAAGTAGCGTTTACTCCGGATGGTGCCGTCATGGTTTACGAGAAATTAGGGTTGTGATCATGGGCGACGGGTCTCGTTAGCGCTAAGGACCCTGCACTCGTTTACATATTTTCCTACGCAAGATGGGAAAAGAGGCACGCGTGCTCATAACCTGAAAAAGAGACAATATAACCCCGGGGGTATCCCGGAAACAGAAAGGGTGACGACATTTTTGGGAGTGACAATATCCGTTGGGTACCGTAGTGAACATGATAGAGTATACGTCAATCCCCACTTCTCGTACTTGTGATGGAAACAATTGATATATTGTAGAATAGTGTGTCACGTACGTTGACGTACCAAATTCATCATGACCATTGACGGATTAGGGATTAAGCTACGCCCAAACAACAAAAACGGAGAACCCCCATTTTACGTGTTTATCCTGGGATCGGTACCTAGGAGCCCTGACTTACGTCGAGAGGTCAGGGGACGCGGAGACATCGATCGGAATCCATCCTAAAGGGGCAAAAATACCAGATTTGCTTGTGATTTGTCACGACGTTGGGTTGTCATTAGTGTACGCGATATCTATTACTTGTAACCGAGGGTTTTCTTTTTTGTTTGTATGGGTAGTGGTCTAGAGAATGACTAGGGAGCTAATCTCACCACTTCCCACTTATCCTCGACACGGTCACGTCTAAATGAGAGACGATCGTGGAGCCTCAGCTCGCCGCCTTGCCAGAATTCGATTTCCAACGGCACGATTCTCATGCCGCCCCACTTTTCGGGACAGGGCACGCTTTCGACGTCCTTGAACTCTTCCTCGTATTGGTGTTCCCGATCCATCAACTCTTCTCTCAGACCAATCACTTGGGATTGAGGCAGCGTCCACGCTCCAATTTTAGACCCACGAGGACGAGTGTTAAAGTAGCGTTCGGTGGTGGCACGGTTAACCTTTTCCATTAACCCTTCCACTCGCACCTGGCGCTGAAGGTAGGGCCAGAAAAACGTAAGCGCAGCGTACTTATTGGTCTCGTAATCGGCGTTCTTCTTCAGCGTGTCCCAGTTCAGGTACACGATGAACCCTTTGGTGTCCAATTCTTTGAAAAGGACCATTCTCGACAGCACCCGACCCAGGGGGAGTCTCGCGGTGGAAAACGCCACCGATTCGGGAATAAAGTCCAGTCCCGGGGGCTTCTGTTGCTGAGCATCACCAAACCAGGCGTGGAATTGGGCAATGGGGTCGCTAGCAATGTCGGCCTCAAGAAGGTGGCCTTTGGTGTACTGGTAGGTCTTGGGAGCGAAGATAAGCGGGGTTTGAGCACGGGACATTGAACGAATAGTGTGGATCAAACGGGTCATGAAACAATCGGCACGAAATCCGGGATTGAGGGACAAGTAACGGCGAATCGATAGAATGAGATCGGACGACTCCGCAATCGCCCGATAGTGGGGTGATCTTTTTTTTATTGCCTCGCACTTTTCAACACGTGACTGATCACGTGACACACGTCTCACCAGGCTCATCGGCGAACTCGGCCCAGATTTCGATGCCCTTAGACCGACAGAGATGACCAGCGGGCCCTACCCGGATAAGCCACGCCACGTGCTGTGTTTCAGTGTCAGTGTCCCCCATCCTCTTAATGTGAAACCTCAAGGAAATGCGTTGATTAGCGATCCTTCGGCGTTAGCTGCCAGTCGAGATCAAGGACTCGGAGGGCTTGCCATCTGGCCCGACGACCTTATCATGCAACTTTTGGGGTATCTTGATCAACGGGAGTTAGTGCTGATGAGTCACACGCTGAAGATGTTGTATGCGTTTGGCTACGACGAGGAATTGTGGAAGAAAGTGGTAGTGGCTAAACAGGAAGGAGAACCGCAATGGAAGGGGCTGTGGCGGCTTACAGCGCTTAAGCTTGATCCTCAGTACCTGGCTGACATCCGTTTAGCCGATAATCAGCTTTGTAGCGACGTGGTGTACCGTCCGTTCCAATGTTCGCAGATTGACTATCCCCAACTTTTTGCCAAAATCATCCAGGAAGAAGAACGATACCACACCGATCTGCTTCACGGATGTCTACGTGAGCTTCCTCCGGGGCGTATTGCTCGGTTTGCTGAGTCTGACATCGATAGTGAACGGTTTAACCGCGAGCTTCACGATACCCCGTTCATCTTAACCAACGCCGATAGCCAGCGCTGGCCTCGCTGGGATGCCGCCGAATTGCTTCGTCGGTTCGGGGGAGTACAATTTCGCCAGGAAATGGTCCAATGGAGCCTTGCTACCTACTGCCAATACATGGCTAACAATCGCGATGAGCTGCCGTTGTACCTCTTTGATTGTGCTCTGCCGGCGATGAAGACCCTCTGCCATGAATATAAGCCCCCGCTGATCTTTAGTGATGACATGTTTACCGTGTTCAATGGAGAACGAGGCAATTGTCGTCCTGACCACGCCTGGCTCATCGTCGGACCTCAACGACTGGGACTGACGTTCCACAAGGACCCTAACTACACGCTGGCGTGGAACACTGCTCTTACTGGACGTAAGCTCTGGGTGATGCTTCCTCCGGACGTGGTTCCTCCGGGAGTGGGTACCGATGGTGATGAGAGTGAGGTCACTAGTCCCGTGGGGATGGCGGAATGGGTACTTCTGGGGTTCTTTAACGATGCATTGAAGATTCCTCTGAGTCAAGTGGGAGTGACGTTCCCAGGAGAGTGTATGTACGTGCCTCTGGGATGGTGGCACGCCGTGATCAATCTCGATGATCTGGTGGCATTAACCCAGAACTTTGTCCCTCCACTGAAGCTTGGAGCCGCGTTGAAGTTTATGAAGGATAAACCGCATCAACTCAGTGGGTTTAGGCCCAATCGAGTGGCTTCAGTGGTTAAACGAGTGGTGGAGGAGAGTTCGGTACCTGAACTTAGCCAATTTCTCGACCGGATGGCTAGTGTTGTTGTTGATGGAGATGAGGATTGTGCTGAGCTTGGATGTGACTTGGATATCCCCATTTATGAATTGTTTTGTCGATTGATGGAGATGCTGGGTCGCAAACTGGCACTTGATGAAGCGTTAGCGACGATTGCTACTAAACCAAAACCTCAGGAACTGAAATGGCAACAACTTACCGCGGTGGAAGGTTCTGGATTTTCCTTTGGACTCCTCGTTGATTAATTACACAAACATTAGGAGATTTTCCATCAACAAGAAGACGTCTTAGCCACGGTCAAGGTAAGCCAGGGCTAAGTTTTAGAGTAAAGGTCTCGTTAAGCCAGTTTCGGGGAAGGGCTGAATCCTATGGTTAACGGGCTGAATCCTATGGTTAACGGGCTGAATCCTATGGAGCTGGGTTCGCAACGGAGTTGTCAAGCACTGGGGAGCTATGGATCTGGAGATGCGTCGAAACAATACTATGACACGAATGTGAAGAGGGGCTCAGAGGGGCTCAGAGGGGCTCAGAGGGGCTCAGAGGGGTAGTTAGCATTAATTACATCATCAAAAGTTCTGGATGCGCTTATAAAACTCTTTGCCTTGAATCTCGGCAATTTCAAGCTCAAGCTTATTGGGTTGTCTCAGACCGTCGGCACCAGCAAACGTTCCTGACCCCCAAGCCGACCCACCGTGGACCTGATCAAACAGAGTGATTTGCGGGAACGCCGGAGCATAGCCAAGAGGAATGTAGATGATCCCATGGTGGACAAGACACGACAACGCGTTCATGACGGTAGCTTCCTGACCACCGCCGGGAGTGCCGGTAGACACGAAAATGCCGGCAGGCTTTCCGTACAAGTCTCCCGACACCCAGAGAGCACCAGTAGCATCCCAGAACGCCTTAAACTGAGCCGGATAGTTGCCAAACCGAGTAGGGATCCCAAACAAGAACGCATCGTATTGAGTCAACGTCTCCTTCGTCGCCACGGGGAAATCGGGCTTGTCGGGAGCGTGCAACAAGTCGAGCACTTCCGGCAGCAACGTTTCCGGCACCTGGAAAATCGTCGCCTGGCCGCCAGCAGCCTCGACTCCGGCTTTCACCGCTTCCGCCATCTTGGCGATGTGGTGGTACATGGTGTAGATGATGATTGCAACCTTGGGAGCCATGGTCGGAACTTGAGAAACGGGATTCGTGGGACAATGGGGGCAATTACTCGAGGTTATATACGAGGGGGGGGGTGCCACTAGTAAAACTGAGGCGGGCGCCGGCATGGGCGCCAGGTTCCGACGCCGGCGGTACCGACGGAAACCGGTCGTGGGTCACGTGACAATCACGTGACCCGCCCTTACTAATGATGGTGATTTACGAGGGTAAGAGTGGGCCGATAATCGCAAAGGTGGCGCTACCACCACGAGGTGGGCGCGGACGAAGGCTGGATAGGTAATTATTTTTTCACCAAATTCCCCGGCGTAAGTAACCGGCCGCAGCAAGCATCCCTTTGATAAATATGAGTAAGGCTAAAGCGGGCACATAAGAGTCTGAGTAATATTAGCAACCGCTTACGCGATCGCCGGCAAAAATAATGGCCAGCCAGCATTGGAGCCCCGCCATTGACCGAGGACTAAAACATGGCCCCTGTTTCATCCATCACTAAACGGCTGGTTGACCCCACCGGTTTCATCCCCCCTGCCACGTACGTGGCAATCGCCTTAGGGACCCTCTCAGGGTCGTGTAAGTAACCTTTTTGCCTCGCCGACATACGTCCTGCACACAGCCCGGGAGCCCCAACCCCAAGTCGCACACCGAGCTAATGGGTACATATAACCCGCCACTCGCCCCCACCGAGGGAACCGAATCTGTCAACCTGGAGATGAAGGTCGCCATCATTGAGTATCTGACCTACGGTCACGTGGCCGAGCTTGCGCGAGCAGTAAAGCAAGGGGTCGAAGACCTGGGGCTCGCGTCCCAAGTCGACCTCTACCAAGTGCCCGAAACGTTATCTCCGGAAGTGCTTGCCCTCTTGCACGCGCCGGAAAAGCCTAAGGACATCCCCGTGGCGCTGATGGACACGTTGACTCAGTACGACGCGTTTTTGTTCGGAATCCCTACTCGGTTCGGTAACTTACCCGCACAATGGATCGAGTTCTGGGGTCAAACCGGGGCCCTTTGGACCGAGGGCGCTCTCTACGGGAAGCCTGCGGGCGTATTTGTGTCTACTGGCACTCCTGGAGGAGGTCAGGAAGCCACGGTACGGAATTCGTTATCGTACCTCGCTCACCATGGGTTACCGTATATTCCTCTTGGCTACGCTAAGGCGTTCCCCGAGATCACTCTGTTTGAAGAAGTCCACGGAGGTTCTCCTTGGGGTGCGGGGACGTTTGCTGGGCCCGATGGTCTGAGACGTCCGAACACTACCGAGTTGAAGATTGCTCGCATTCAAGGTCAATCGTTTGCTGAGCTGGCGGCGAAGTTGGTGAGCGCCACTTCCGGCACTTCCGGCACTTCCGCTGCCGGTACTGGTGCCGGCGCCGCCACCAACGCCAAGTCGGCGACGACGACGGCTCCCGGCGCTTCGGGCCAACCCGACATTGAACCCACTCGTCAACGGGGCGTGCTCGAATCTACCGACGGCGCTGCTGGCGCTGGTACTGGTGCTGGTGCCGGTACTGCTGCCGTGGGTGCTGCCGGCGTTGCCGGCGCTGCCGCTCACCACCAACTGGGTAAGGCTAAGACTGCTACTGGTGCTACTGGCGCTGCTCCTGCTGCTACTACTACTGGGGGCGCCGCTACTGGCGCCACTACTGGAGGTACTGGAGGTCACGGCACTGCCGACGCCGGCACTACTCCCGCTGCCGGAACTACTCCCGCGGCTGCCGGCACTGCCGCTGCCGGAACCGGTGCCGCCGCCGCTACCGGCCACAAGGAAACCACCATCGCTGCCGACGGCCAGGCGGTCGCTAATGACCTGAAGGTGACGAAGAAGGTCGAAGACAAGTACAACAAGGAAGCGTTGGAAAAGCGGGGGGCGCAAGCGGAAAAGAAGACCGCTGCCAAGTCCGAAAACAACTCCAAGTGCTCCAAGTGTATCATCATGTGATGGAGTTATCTTTTTTTTAATGTATAATACTCTCCGTAATCACCCCCCCGACTAAATCTCCCTGTAGATTCCCCCCGACTAATCTTTCCCCTCCACCTTTACTTAAGTTGACCAGCCACCATCGACTAAGATCTTGATGTGAGCGGCACGATTGGCCAATAACTCGTCAAATCCACCAGGAACAGTATCGGCTAACGGTACCACCTTGGTGATGAGTTGTCTCACTTCATTAGGATCAAACTGCTTCGCCTCAAATGCCGCTACCACCAGCTTAAAGTCAGTTTTCGTATAACACATCAGCCCCACAATGAACCGTTCACGGAGAGTTATATCCATCACCATGAGCTCGACGGGGCGCGGCGGCCAAATGGCGACGTTCGTGCCGACGCCGCCCAGACGAAGCGATTGCACCATACAATTGAAGGTGACGGGGATCCCCAGACAATCGTAGGCGCGATCGTAGCCGGCGCCATCGGCGCCAAGTTGGCGAAGCGCCTTGTCCAGCTCCGCTGGCAGCGACACCAGCGTCGGGTCATAGACGACGGCGCCAAAGCGCTCCGCTAGCGCGCGCCGCGCCGGCGCCGGCTCCAGCACCACGATGTGGCGCACGCCCTTCGCTTTAAGCGCGAGCACCATACAAAGACCAATGGGACCAGCACCAAGCACAAGCGCCCAATGGTGAGGTGATACCGTCGCCACCTCAATGGCGTGCCACGCCACCAGGAGTGGCTCGACAAGCGCCGCAATATCATTAGGAATCACTTGAGGATCATACTTGACACAATGGTACTGATCAACAACACAATACTCAGCAAAGCCGCCCCCCATAAACCCAAGTCCGTAAAACGAAATTTGGTGACAAGCGTTGGTTCGTCCGTCAGCACACGCTTCACACAACTGAGGGTTAGGTTGTTGTAAGAAGGCGCGATCGATACACAGCGCCGTCGCTTCCACCACCACTTGGTCGCCAACAGCGACATCGGTAACATCAGCACCCACTTCTACCACTTCGCCACACATTTCGTGGCCCATACATTGTTGGTAGGGCTTGTTTGAGATGAAGTTTCGCGGACACTGAAACAAGATGGGACCCTCTTCATACTCGTGCAAGTCGCTACCGCAGATTCCACAAAATCGCGGGCGGATTTTCACTTGTGTCGGGTGTTCGATGGTAGGATCGGCGACATCGTGTTCGAACCGCACGTCGTGCTGATTGTAAAACACGACCCCTTTCATGGTTAGGGAACTGAGACAATGGCCAGGGGTTTTATAATTGCGACGAAGGTGGTTCGATCATCGTCGCCCCATTTGGGTGACCCCTAACTCCGGAAGCCGTTCGTGAAATAAGGAAAAGATAGGGGGATGACGAACTCTGGGGTGACGAAGGCGAGGGATTTAACGGGCGTATTTTTCCGGGATGACATCGATTTAGCCATAGAGGGGTAACTAGAGGTGGGTCGGAGTTTGTGGCACATATCTAACTATAGGTCAGTTAATGTCTGGGGTAAACCCGAGACTTTTTGGCTGATTGCGGGGAGAGGGGAGTCTCACATCCTGCACGCCGCCTAAAACCGGGGTCTAAGTTAGGTATGTGTTGTTTGATGTTTTAAAGTTATGTGCAGGCCGGCCCCATTTAACTCATCGCAACCAAATGAGATTTTTTTTCTCATTAACAACTACTTTCACCGGGACACCTTGCATTGAGCGGCCATGCCGGATACTACTCCCTAGTGTGGATCGTCCTCTCTAGCCCGGGAGAATAACGCGGATCGTTTTATTTCAGGAAGACCCTTACTCCTCAATAGGGCCCTCCTCTACGAGCTTTCCCACATTTCATTTCCTTCGTCCTCTCGCTTGTTTTTCTTAAACCATGTTGGTGTTCGGGGATCGGACGCCGGGGCCTCCTAACCTGGACGGTCGCGCGGACGGCCGCCGCCAATGACATCATTAGCGGTTGTCACCACCACAACACCGACACAATCACCATTGAGACGCCCCCTAATCCGTCGACGCTACTACGGTCACTGACAAATCTCTACCTGTATCCGATATACACCAACTAGAAAAACACAAATGCAAACGCCGGGGCGAGAGACAGACAACCATGAGGACGGGTGCCATCCCTCGAACAAATATTACACTAGCGAGCCACCCGCCGCGTTCTGCCCGCAGAAAACCGCTGGCTCACTTGCCGAGACAAAAAGACACACACTCGGGCTTGGCCTTCTTGCTGCTGTCACCGTTCTTCAACGAACACCGCCGCACGTAGTCTTTCTTCTCGTCGAACTGGGCGAAGCACTTATCACCGCTGGTCCGTCGCTCGGACGTCTTTCTGAATAGCGACATGGGAGGAATATGCACTGGCTGCTCACGCTACCAAAGAAGGAGGACACACGCGTTAACTGGGATTATCCGTCGAACACCTGGAGGGTTTTGTTTTTTTTAGCGTAGCCCTCCATGGCTTCGGGGCCCTCGAGTTATATACTGCCTCGAGCACATTGCGCATGCACCCAAATTTTTTCCTCGCCCACACCCTCTGCTGCTCGACTCGGAATCTGCGTTTGCACAGGCAGCCCCGTCCGCCACCACTTCGCACCGGCCAATTGTAAAAATGCCTCAGCCCCAATGACGTAATCGCCATCTCCCAAAAGCCCGCCGTCGCCATCCGCGGCAAGCTGCCAGGGAGAGCGCAGGGCTGGCTTCCGGCGATGACCTCTTTGGTCCGGCGTATCAGCCTAGCGATGACTCGCCACCCGATGACCATGAACTAAACGTGGCGGAGTTGTCGGCATGAGCGCTTTGGTAAGCGCCCACTAAGGTTTCCCCCCGCCGTAATAACCATGACCTCCCCGGGAATTGGTCGTGCCCGGCCTCAATTTTCCCTGAGATCTTTTTCGCCTACTTGGGCACGAGGTAAACCAAGCGGAATATTATTGCGTTCCCTAATCCGGCCATACCTTAAGCCCTACCCACACCAACACCCGCACCCCTACCTCCCGTTCGATTGCTTTGTCGCTAGGTGGCAACGAAGGCAACCCTAGGGTTTGTCTCACGTAAGCGCTACCGACTGCCGTTGCCTTCCGCGTACTAGCGGTTCCTTCGGCAAGATTAGATGGGTGGCGGCGGGTTGTTGCGAGCGCATTTGGAGTTCCGCGTTGGGAAACCGTAGCCCCCTCCAGGTAGGTCGTGGCATCATCATCCCACGCCGAAACACACGAAAAAGGGCGCTCCTTTGTTTCGAAATTGTCCCCGTGCCCAGCTAAAACACCAACTCTACCTGAAACACCCGACGAAACCCTCGTTTGTCACTGACTATAACTACACCGAACCCGGTGCCTACCTCTTGCTACCTTTTCTGTCACTTCTACATCACTGTCAGCTCATCTCAAGCAAGTATCGCGTCCTCATCGAAAAAGTCAAGGGGGATGAGCCCACGTACCTGCACTTGATTTGAAATTGACAATGAACAACATCGACGGTGCGGTGCCATGTCCCCCCTAGTGAAACATTCCTCGTCTGGCACCCGTGATCTTTGTGTCTGTGGGTCGGGTTATCGACGGCAAGGCTTGATTGTGCCAATACGAGGAGGCCCGTGGCATGGCTTGGCTTTCGTAGGGCTTTCGTCTTCTCGACGTGCTTGCTTACATCATCGTGCACGAGATGTTTTTTTTTTTCTGAGGACGTGCCTGAAAGCTGGCACCTATTGCAATGAGGCTTAAGTAAAGCAATCGCCGGTGTTTACTGCTATTGTTTTTAGGAAACAAAGCACCGACAAAGCGCCGACAAAGCACGTCGATGCCGTCAAATGGCGCCATGGTCACTAGTCAACGTCTCATTGGTCATCGTGGGGTGCGTAGTTACGGGGGCCCTGCTGCTGGTGGTCACGACAATGGTTAGCAACAGCCGACAAGCACGATGGGTAATAAAACCTGTCTCTATTAAAAAGTCTCTATCTATGTGGAAAGAATACCAGCATCATCGGTGGGGCTAGGGTTTACTCGAGATTATGAGCACTGGCCTTGAGAAACTGGATATGAAGGCCGATTTCTTTACACAACTTGTCCCGTTCGACAAACTCGTAGTGTTGAAGCTTCACCTTATCCTCACAGAGAAACTGGTGCATGTTGTTCCATTGGACAAGCTCAAAGTCGTAGCCGGCCCGCACTTTCATCCCCGTGCCGTATAACCGGACTCGCTGGCCGTTCAGATCAAAGTACTTGCGTTCCTTACGCAACATGTAAGGGTCAAGTTTAGGGAAGTTAGCGTGGACGAACATCATCTCTGCCTGGTGGTCCAGTTGCGCCCGCTGGTAGCGGTAGTCCAGGACGGGGTCGTGCTGGCCCATGCCGGTGCCGACAAACAGCCCGTCGTCCAAAAAGCCCAATGCATCCAAAAACTTGCCCACTTGGTAAAATGGTCGTTGGGTCACCACCGTCGCCGCCAAAAATGTCTCCTTGTCCCCTTCACCGTCCAGTCCTTGCGAAAATAACGGATAGTAGTATTCGGGACCGTAAAGGTTGTAATATAATGCCAACAATAACGGCTTGATATGGCTCTTTTTCAGAATCATCAATTGGCCCAGCTCCAGGGTGGGGTCGGGGATGGCATTTTTACGCTCGTGGAGCGGGAAGTCGGAATACATGTCCACCCCTTCCGGCACCACCTGGTGTTCATATTTGCCCAGAAGCTCGTTGTACCTGGGGTAAATCTCTGTCACCAGTGGTTCCACTCCAGCAATTTTGTAGTAGGCTGGCAGCGTCGCCCGTTTCCAGAAATCGGGCCACACGATAAGCCCCTTCAGTGTAAACGGCTCTTCTGTGAACAAATGACTGGGATCACGGACGGCAAAGTTATCCAGATCTAAAAGCAAGACATTTTCAAATCGCAGAAGCAAAATTGCCAACACTTTATATTGGTACCCTTTGAACTTGAACTGTTCGCGAGCGGTAGCGGGAAGCATCAGGGGCATGTGGATGCACAGAGCATTATACCGCGGCAATATTGTACCACAGAGATCACTTTCAAACTCTTCAGTTTTGGGAATAAGCACTTCGACGGGGATTTGGCACCCCAAGTCGCGTAACGCTTTGATCAGCAATAACGTCAACCAATTAAACTTCCCGCCCCCCACGTAGACAATCCCGTCGCCATTATACAAGCCCGAGGGAGCGGTATCGGGGAGCTTGTCCACCACCATCTGGTGACTTTGTTTCATTTTGGATAATTGACCCAGATCAAGCTGCAAAAATCTCAGCAAGTAATTTTCGTCGAACGTCTCCTGATGATCGTCGGTCAGGTCGAAACGAGCATGGTATATCCGCTCTTTACTCGGGTAATGGTCGAGTTTCAGCGCCTGTGGTTTAGCGGCGGCGAGTAAATCAAACACCGCCGTCAAGAACTTGGTGTGGGCTTTGGACGGGGTCAGCGTGTGGCCAATGAGCTTAAAAAGACGTCTTTGTTCTTCCGATTCATACTCTTGCTGCTTTTCATTGAACAGCTTGGTATCTTTGCCGGTAATCTTGACCAGAGGCCACCACAGCCCTTTATCGTGAGAAATCACCACCAGCAGCGAATTCAACCGCTCTTGACCCAGGGAAAAAACCAGCACGTAGACCAAGAGCCCTACCACCACGAGAGCCACTACCACGTAGCGTATCCGGAACCGCTGGCCCACTAGTCGTGGTCTCATCACCCGCCTGAGCACTGCCATGCGAGAATTGTCTGGGGATGATTTTTCACCGCCTTTAGACGCATAGCCCTTTGGCGGGTTATGAAGGAGCAAGACTAAGTTTAATCGTGGGAATGAAGGTTTACCATAGTGGAAGTAGTTTGGGTTCAACTAAAAAGGCTTTTTTCTCTCCTTGTTTCATGGAATCGGTTCCTATGGCGAAATCAAACGTGTGTCACATTCCGATGCCACAGGGGATGTTTGACTCGAGGTCGGTGTTAGAGACGCGCCTGACCCGCTGGAAAATCGCGTGAGGAGGGGATAAAGCTGATTGTGCGACCAAGAAGTATGGAACCTCGGTGCAGGACGACTACACGACACGCCCTATGAAGTTGTCATGAAACTTGTTGTGTGTGTCAGTTTGGATGACGTAAATTAGGTGCTAGCAATAACTGGAAGATACAACCAGATCAATGACCTATGCTATATGATAGAAGATTGGGAAATCACCGCTTTTGGCAAGATATGTGACAATCGGAGGTGATATCTACTAGTTTATCGGTTAGGACCCGATCACTTTTCTTATGCTCATAACGGGGAATCCTTATGGTGGCAAGAATGCAAGTTTACCGCACTAACAGTCATGGTATACCACCAGATGAAACTGGATGACCTGTCGTGATACGTATATGCAATGGTTACCTTGAGATGCCTTGGTGAGTGTGACCAATTGCCATTGGTGGCGCCTGCACCGTTTAAAGTTAGATTTTGGGGGGTTAGCGATTAGTCAGCGTTTGGTGGTTGCTGACTAAGCGCAACGGCTCGATGACGTTAGTCACCTAAATCAACGGTTTGACCGGTGACTTTGAGGAAATGAGGCGTACAGCTGTACAGCCCAAATGAAAAGTCATCATCAGGGTCACACACGCACCGGTTGTTGATCCAAATGTTATCATTTTGAGGACATTGCGAGTACGGGCGGTGCGAGTAGCCAATATTGTCAAACCAGTGCACTTGACTGGAGTTTAACGAAAGCACCACCGCTAGCGTGTGGATGGGAGCGTCTCCCCATCGTTCGTAGTAGAATCCTCCCAGACGATCGAGGTGGTCAAAGAGTCTTTGGTACCGTTCATTGCGAAACAAGTCCAAATTGACAATTTCAAAATTGTTCCAGAAGTGACACAAATTGTAACTTTGGTAGACATCGTCGTTTTGAACCATGGGAAGTAATGGGAGATCGACCAGCTGAAATTCCTGAGCCAAAAAATCTTTAAATGTCGCCCAAAGCAGACGGATGGTTTCCCGGTATTCAAAGATGGTAAGCGCGTACCCGTACCACACATCGTGCTGTTCCATATACTCGAACAAGTCGTAGGTAATGTCACAAGTAAGCCGAACATCGGGCTCTACTCGCCAGTAGTATTGGTATCGACTCACTAACGGATGACGATAGAAAAACCCCAGAAACCATCGACACATATGGCGATACAGCTCCAGTGTACCGTAGGGGAATCCCTCCAACTGCTCAAACGACAAATGAGCTAGATCGACATCGATATGTTCGGGCCATCCCCAATGAGCTGGTGGGATAGTACCAAAACTGATGCGTCCTTTAGTAAATCTCAGCCCCACAAGATAGACAAACTCTTTCGTAAATGGCTCATCATTAAGAAACGTCCAATCATACGAAAATGGAAACCGGTCCTGGAAGTTCTGGATCGTCTCTAACATATCGTAGACGTCCAGATTTCGACATAGTACGAGAAAGGTGGAATTTGTCGCTGATGGCTCGGTGGAATGGATGATTTCGACGGTGTCGGTGGAGTCAAGTTGTTGAAGCCATCGTTTGAGGTGGGAAATATCTTCGTAAACATGTTCTAAGCCCAGGGCTACTGCTGCCAACCATAATAACACAGACACCCACCACGTCGACATTTTTCTCCAACCACAATACCCTATCTCATTGCGTCTCGGGCCAATGGGGAGGTGTGATCACGTGATACACCACGTGACGAGGGGAGTTCAGTGTCGGCTCCCCTGGCGAGGTTACCTCTCTATGCGCGCTTACAGCGATTCTCCCCACCATCTTTAAACGTAGGTACCCCCCTCATGTGATGCTCACCAGCGTCATCCCAGCGGCGTTTCGTCACCCCTTGGTTTCCAGGCAAGCAACAAACTCTTGGCACGTTTCCAGTCGACTTCGCCTCAGTGTTTACCTCTATTCAAAACACCAGTTACGGCGATTTTTTTTCTTGCCAATGTTTCGCAATTAGAGGGCCCTCGTGGTTTGTTGACCCCCCCCGTGGGACCCCACGAGGGCAAAAACGGGTGTTTCACACAAAGCGTGGCCACTTCCCTGACCAAATATGAAAGCAATTGCTCGCGTAAAACCGCGCATCGATGGACGGGGCGTCCCCACAATAAAACGTCAAAATCCGCCGTAATGTCTCGCTCTTCCTTTTTCCCTTTGCTCCGACCTGAAAGTTTTTCCCCCTCGAAACTTGGGCCCCCTTTTCAACTTATTCCCGGTTAACCTTTACCTTAAAATCCTTCATCACCCAAAGGCGTGTTGAGGGTATATTTGCCCCCTTCAGAGGAAAATTCCGGAAAACCATTGACGGTTTCAGATTTTTTTTTTCGTGTTTGGTGTCAGAGCGTGTTTTGTTTCACCCTCCCCGTCGTTTGATCGGAGTTGTTTGCCGCAGCCTTGCCGTCCGTGGCTGATATAAGCGCCTGCGCCAACTATTACCTCACCGCGACCACTACCACTCCCGTCTCCGACACCACTACTTTTGCGATGGCGCCCGCTCACGAGGTCAGCGCCGACCCGTTACGCCTCCCGAGGGCTTCGATGACCGGTCCGCCCACTGCTGCCATCACCGGCGCCTCGACTCGGCCGCCGGCGTCGCCGCTAGTGTACGCTCCCATCGCCCGCAGCGTCACAATCGCCGGCACCAGCGCTCGCGGCGCTGCTAGCGCCGCTAGCGCTATCTTATCACCACAACCTCCATCGAGGAAAAAAACTTTTACCACCACTTGTTTGCGAGATTATGATAGCATGCGCGCCCGTCCGCCCCTCCACGACAACATGGCGGCCCTAGACTTGCTGGACAGCTCGTCGAGCAACATCCAGGGGCGCAAGGCCGCCCGGCTGCTCCGTTACTTTCGCGCCCCGTCGACTCCGACCACCCCTGGCCCCTCGGGCGCACCCGGCGCCCCGATGGTGGCGCCGGCGCCCGCCAGCGCTACCTCCACCCATACCACCACCAGCGCCAGCGACGACGTCGCCAGCGACTATGACATCGAGGGCGGCGCCCCCGCGGCGCCGGCGGCGCCGTCGCTGGCGCTGGCCAAGCGCCCCCTGCGCCCTCAGGCCGAAGACCCCATCCTGCTGGCCACCTACTTCCCCCACCTGCCCCAGCGACGAGGCAGCACTAGCCACACCCAACACTTGACGGCCAAGATCGAGTTTGACCATGGCGACGTCGGCGCTACTACCGCGGCGGTACCGGTTACCGATGCCGCCAGCGCCGGCAGCGCCGGCAGAGCCGCTTGCGGCTCCGGCGCCGCCGCGTCGGTGTCGCCGACAGCGATGATGGCGCTGCCGGCGCCGCGCCCGCGCCCGCTGTTTTCGTCGCCGGTATACCCATTAGCCGTCGAGTTGCGCCCGTTCAAGAATAAGGTCGGTGGCCACACCGCCATCTTTCTGTTTTCGAAACAAGCAGTGTGCAAAGCCCTTGTCAACCGAGAGAATGTGTTTTACGAAACGGTGGAACAGCACCACCGGGAGCTTCTCATGTTTATGCCCAAATACATCGGCGTGCTCAACGTGCGCTACCTGCTGATGGTCCCCGAAACCACCCCCGCCAGTGAGCCCATCGCCGGCGCCGACAGTCTGCTGCTTCCCGAAGAAGTCCACCAAGCGTTGCTTACTCGAGACGTCGACATTCCCGACCTCGATATGGAGGCGGCGCCCGCGGCGCCCTCGGCGCCCTCGGCGACGGCGACGACGTCATCAACGGCGCCCGTGGCGCCGCGAGCGCCGGCGATGGCGCCGCTGCTGCTGCTGCCGCTGACCAACCCCGAAGTGGTACTCGACGATAACAAACACATGATCCCCAATCTGTTATGGAAACAGTACCTGAACCTGTTACCGCTGCCGCAGCACTTTATGGCGAACGACGACGACGATGATAGCGTCAGCGCCCACTCCACCGGCGACGGCCTGACCACCATCAACACCGACTTCCAGGCGCGAGTGCTCCAAGAAGTGTTCCAGCCTCTCCACACTCCCCAGCTGCAAGACGACATCTTCGCCATGGACGAAGTGGATCAACAGGGCGATGAGCATCCGCTGAACGACACCACTCCCCCCACGGGAGTGGCGCCCGTCGGCGGCGCCGGCGGCGCCGCGCTGCCGGTGCTTCGCAAACACACTCGGTTCGAGCGCTACATTCTTTTGGAAGACTTGACGTGTGATATGGAGTATCCGTGTGTGCTCGACCTTAAAATGGGCACGCGCCAGTACGGCATCGAGGCGCTGCCGCTGAAGCAGCGCTCGCAGCGGCGCAAGTGTCGCCAGACGACCCTGCGCGAGCTTGGAGTGAGAGTGTGTGGCCTCCAAGTGTACACGTTGGTACCGCCGCCGCTGGCGCTGGACCTGGCGACGGCGTCGGAGGCGGCGCCCGAAGTGCACTGCTTGGTGCGGGATAAGTACTTTGGGCGCCGCATTCGCGCCGGCGCCGAGTTTGCCAAAACGTTGGCGCGCTACTTGTACAACGGCAGCGACACCTGGCTGGTGCTCGTGAAGCTTCCCCGGCTTGTGGCGCAGCTCGCCGAGCTCCGGACCATCTGCATTGGTCTCAAAGGGTACCGCCTCTACGGACTGCTGGTGCTCTTGATGCACGACGCCGCGCGCCCCGACCTCGCCAAGTTGAAGATCATCGACTTTGCCCAGCTGGTAATTGCCGAACCGAGCCCCGTGGGGTTGCGCCACATCACCATCCCCCCCCAGCACCCGGACACCTACGATTTGGGGTATGTGCGCGGGCTCGACTCGCTCATCGTGTACTTTAGCACCATATTCAGCATATTGACCGGGCGCCCGTTTGCGCTGCCGGCGCTGGCGCTGAGCTACTTGGAGGCCCACCGGCCAGCGTTCCAGGGCCCTTGTCGCTGGCTCGACGGCTACGCCGAGCGCCGCGACGACTGCATTGACCCCCGCGATGTTAACGACCCTAACGATCCATTCAATACCACCTACACCGTCGAGTATGAGGACAGCGACGTGTCGGACTAGATAATACCATAGCGTCCTTAGTAGCCTAGTATATAATGATCATGTTATTGAAATTTGTAAGTAATCAACAAGAAAATGCGACTTTTACGCAAAATTGACGCTGGGGCTACCATGGTTTGAAAAGGCGGATATTACAATTTTGCAGAAATGGCATTGTGGCCGAGTGGTCTAAGGCGGCAGACTCAAGCGAAAGCTTCTCAACCAAGTTGGGGTTTCTGTTATCGTAAGATGCGCGTGTTCGAATCACGTCGATGTCAATATCTTTTTGTCTTTTTGGACCTCTCCACCGTCGTCACTCAACCCTTAACGTGATCGTTTACCTTGAATGACCACTTACTCGAGTATAGCTTCCAATAAAGGAGAAGTTCATAAATCGGTCCAACGGTGTTGAATGAAAGAGTCGATGGGATATTATAGATTAATAGTATACTAGGATTGTATCCAAATCATTTGAAATAAAGTATTTGTGTTATAACGTCAGCTAAGGTATTCTATCCTTAGGTAATTACCCTTTAACTATGACAGCACAGGCTCCACAGCGATTGAATAAACTCCTCATACATTGGCTAAACATAATAATCAATAAAATAGCTTTATGAATGGATTGGTAAACATTAGATCATCACTAATTAGGGTCTTCATGGGTTGGAATCCGCACCCAATTGGCTTCCCGCAAGACAATCAAGTCGATCAACATGTACTTGATTCTCCGCGAAAACTCGACGTTGTCCAAGATCTTTTGGATGTTCTTAAACACTAAGTGGAGGATGGGACGAGTAGATTTGTCGGCCTCCAATTTGGGACCCACAACCTTCACGAGTTGCACCAAGTTCTCCAACGCATCTTCCGAAGGATCGACGGTGTTCTTGTATTGATCTCTCAAACAGAAGAGAATGATTTGGTCATTGAGCATATTCAAGTTGTAAAGGTGACCAATAAACATGACAAGACCCAACCGTCTCCGCTTGGCGGCAGCCATGGCGTAGTCTTCGTCGGACATCATTTCCGGTTCTATCGACAGACCATCTTCATTCGTAGGCAACCTGTCCACCCATTCCTTTTCGTACTCGGTTTGACAAGTCGTCAAAAGCAATCTCCGAGCAAGAGTCCCACCCGAAGCGACGGTACCGTCCTTAAGCACCATGGTTTCATCGCTGACTTCGTCAGAAATGTTGGTGCACATCTTGGCACACAACTTGGCGTACAATTCCGACCAGTAGGGTTCGTCACACGCCTTAGCCAAGGTGTGTTGAATGACGGTACGAATGGTCTTGGAGTCCTTTTCGTACTTAGATTGGCCAGCGATCTTGAGAATGTCGTCGGTGATGGGTTCAAACATCTCGAGAGTAAGCTTATTAAGAAGCGACATCGTCTTCCGGTCGACGTCTTCATCACTGAGGAGCACGGTACCATCCTCAGCGACAAGAGTTTCCTCAGTCTTGGTCCGACTCCGTGGTACCCATCTCGACGCCGAGTTAACCATCGGCTTGATTTCTTCCTTGAGCATGGTGGTTGTCTTCGTTATTGTCCTTACCACCACGCTTCAGTTGGTTGCGACGAGAGCCATTGTCTCTAGAGGAACCTTGGCCACGACGCTTGGAGCCCGTGTGCAGGTTTTGACGAGGTTGGTTGAATTGAGAGCCCAGGCGGAACCGCCTGGTTGTCTATACGAGGTCGCGGTTTCGAGCCCCTGTTGGTGAAGCCCCCTCATCGCGCTCATCGCACTCCCCTTTATCAGCGATACCCTTAATGTCCGACGACGAGTTTGACATTACCAAGTCGTTAGCGCTCGTTAACGCCGAAGAGCTGGACTCGGATCTGGACTCCGACTCGGGGTCTGGCTTTGATGGGTTTGGCGCCTCCGAAGAGCCCCAGGACATCATCAGTGACCTGGAAGATGAAGGCGACAATGACAACGCTCAAGCTCCTGCTAAGCGCAAAAAGCCCGCTAATGGCAAAATGGAGTTCCCTAAGTTGGAGGCAGATGCTGACGATGACGATGTCGGGGAAATGGCGGCGTATTTCACCACAAATAGTGCTCAGGCGAAGAAGGCTAAATCGGGGACGTTTTCATCGTTTGGACTCCTGAATACCATCCTCAAAAACATTTCCAAAAAGGGATACCGTCAACCGACTCCCATTCAACGGAAAACCATCCCTCTTATCATGGAAAACCGTGACGTTGTCGGGATGGCTCGTACCGGTTCGGGGAAGACCGCGGCGTTTGTGCTCCCCATGATCGAAAAACTCAAAGCCCACAGTGCTAAGGTAGGGGTCAGAGCCGTCATCATGTCCCCGCTGAGAGAATTGGCGCTCCAGACGTTTAAACAGGTGCGAGAATTCTCCAAAGGTACTGATCTCCGTCTGATCGTGTTGATTGGGGGGGATTCGCTCGAAGATCAATTCCTGGCGATGATGCTGAACCCTGACATCGTCGTTGTCACTCCGGGGCGGTTCCTCCACTTGAAAGTGGAAATGGAGCTCAGTTTATCGACGTTGGAATACATTGTCTTTGACGAAGCCGATCGGTTATTCGAAATGGGGTTTGCCGAACAGCTTAACGAGTTGCTCGCGGTGTTACCGTCGCTGAGGCAGCTGCTTTTGTTCTCGGCAACCTTGCCCAAGTCGTTGGTGGACTTTGCCAAAGCCGGACTCACCAACCCGGTGTTGGTGCGGTTGGACGCCGAAACCAAGGTGCTGGACCAATTGCAGATGGCGTTCTTCACTACCAAACGTAATGAACGTGAAGCTACGTTGTTACACGTGATTCAGCTGGTGATTAAGATGCCAGTAGCTCTGGAAGAACAAAGACGCAAACTCGAAGCCATCGAAAACCGGCAAACTTTAGATGACGAAGAGGCAGAAGAAGAAGAGGAAAACCGTGATAAACGTCTGAAAAAGAGACCCCGGTTCAAGAAGGAAAGACTTCCTCCCGCTAACCAACTCCCGCTGCCGCAATCGACCATCGTCTTCGTCCCCACTAAACATCACGTCGAATTCGTCACCATGCTTTTACGCGATGCCGGGTACCTTGTCCTGTATATTTACGGGACGTTGGACCAACGGGCTCGTAAGAACCAGTTGTACCAGTTCCGTATTGGTGTCACCACCATCTTGGTAGTCACGGACGTCGCTGCTAGAGGGATTGATATCCCCGTATTGGCTAACGTGGTTAACTACACGTTGCCGCTGAGTTCGAAGATCTTTGTCCATCGTGTCGGGAGAACCGCGAGAGCAGGTAATTCCGGTTGGGCGTACCTGATTGTTCTGGAAAAGGAACTTCCGTATATGTTGGATTTGGAGTTGTTCTTGGGGAAAAAGGTTCTTTTGACAGCGATGCAAGAAAAGAAGAAGGAACTCCTCAAACAACGTAAGGGTGACGCCTACGTCGAGCCCAAGGTGCTGTACACTCAACGGATGGTGCTCGGACTGGTACCTCGTCTTGAGCTCGAAGGATGCCAGGAATTCTACGATACGTTGTTGGCAAACCACTACGAAATGAAGGTGATCCGTGACGTCAGTGTTAAGGCAGAAAAGTTATACTACCGTACTCGTCAACCAGCAACGGGTGACCTGGTTAAGCGTGCTAAAGAGCTCATCGACACCGGCGTGTGGGATGAACAACACTTGCTCTTTGGCGTCAATCCCGAACGGGAAAAGCAGGCATTCTTGGCCAAATTGACCCAGCGGAACCTGAAGGAAACGGTGTTTGAGTTCTTGAAGAAGGGCGATAAACGCGACGAGGACCTGATGGCAGAATTCATGCAAAAACGACGTCGTCAACTTGCCCCCATCCAACGGAAAGCCCAAGAGAAACGTGAACTTATGGAAAAGGAACGGCTCGCAGGGTTATCTCGAGGCATTGAAGAGGAGATCTTCGACGAAAAGGATGAAGTGGGGTATTCGGTTCGTCCTCAAAACCCCACCGTCGACGATGATGAGTTGTCAGCAGCATTCGAACAGGAACCTACCACTAAGCGGTTCCGGGACCCCACATTCTTCATGTCCCATTACGCTCCTGCTGCCCTGATTCAGGACCAACAGCTCCAGCTTGGCAACACGTTTGCTCTGGATGCTGCTGGAGCTACCTTCGATTTGGCCAACGACGATGGCCCCAAACACTCGAAGCAGATCATGAAGTGGGACCCCAAGAAGAAGAACTACGTCAACCAGAAGCTGACGGACAAGAAGTACATCATTGGCGAGCTGGGCCAGCGGATCCCCGCTTCGTTCCGGTCGGGTAAGTTCGACGCTTGGAGAAAACAACGTAATGTATCCCAACTTACTCCCGGTCAGCTTGAAAGTGACGTCAAGTTGGGTAACTTCAAGCCGAAGCACAACCAGACTAAGGCTCCTAAGTTACCAGACAAGTTCCGTGACGATTACCACAAACAGAAGAAGAAGGTGGAGAAGGCGGTGGAACTGGGCCGACAAGTCAAGGGCTACAACCGCGCTGGACAACGTCTGGAGCTCCAGTCGACGGAACAGATCCGCAAGTCTCGACAAATCAAGGAACAGCGCAAGGCCAAAAACGCTCGTCCGACCAAGAAGAGAAAGTATTAGGCACCGAAGAGGTACACATTCATGGAGCAGTAATAGACACGAAATTGAATCGTTGTAGGACATTTCGCTTTATCAACGTAATACAGCGTTTGTATGCTATGTTATTTATTCCAGAGATGTAAACGTTAGGTTAGTCAGTTCAACGAACTTTCACACCACTTAGATATTATGCTCGAAGGGATCGTTTTTCATTAAGATGTTGGCACAGTGCACATGAAAGTCTCGCTAAACTTGCAGGCTTTTTAGGTTACCTTGTGTGGGCATTATAAATCCATGTGGTCGCGCTCAAAGTTGACCAACATGAACTTGTCGTCGTCATAGTCAAGACTAAGCCGCGATATATTGTGGCTGACGTTCTCGCACATCATTTCGAGCTTCAGGGCCCGCTCAAATCCCTGCAGTTGCAAGATAAGGATATTGATATGGGTGTAGAGTAGCTTGAGGTTTCTTTCAAACAGTGCCAACACCAGCAGACCAGTGAGGTGCTTTTTGAGAGTCTCATTGTCCCGCACGAGGAATAAGCCTGCTACTTCTTCAATACGCGCCATTCGTTCCGGTTGATCCGATTGAGACTGACGGAGATCATTGCAAATGGCAAATGCCTCGTCATAGGCTCGTTCCACCTCGGCATCGTGGTCGAATTTGAGCCGGAGATACTCCTTCATCAACCACACAAACTCCAAAAGCCTGAGCTGAAACATTAGCAGCGTCCCTTTACTCAGAGCAAGCTCTTGCGGGTAGTTGAGTTGGAGAAACTTCCGGGTCATTTCAAACTGGTGGGAGTCCAAGTAATGCTTTATGAGCTTGCGGTTGCTGGCGTGCAGTTTGTTGAGCAAAAGCGTATCCAGGGGCACCTGGTCCGCCGAGGTGCCCAACTCCAGCTGAAGCCCCGATACATCACTGGAAAACGCTTTAAATGTATCAATATACCCTTCGTGCATGAGATAGTTCTTGATAAGATCGTCAAGGTTATCAGACAGCATGGTGGGAGGTACTTCCACTTGAGCCAATTGAGCCATGTCGACACGGGAATCCTGCTCCCGTTCAAGCTCGGCAATATACTTGTCATTTTCCGCCTTGTAATTTTTGACGTAGTTGTTGATATTGAACTTGAACTCCTTGAACCCCAAATTAGTCTTGATTTTGCACTGCGTGGACACCAGCGCTGGTTCTCCCGCGTCCAGCGTGTGTTTGAAGTTTTCCGTCATTTCAAATCCGATGATTGGGTACACCAGGTTCATTTGCACCAGTGACAGCGCCTCGGTTCGCCGAGACGTCGCAAACAAGTTGTCGTGGGCCATCGCTGTGCTCACAAGCTCATCATGGGTGATGATACGAGCCATTACCCCGTTTAGGGTGAAGAACAACAGCTTATCGATGAAGTTGATACCACAACCAACGACATCCGTCTGGTACACTCTGAGTTTCAGCGACGACTTTTTGTCATTGATACGAGTGCGTAAAGGCAACGCTAAATCGATGCGTCCTTGGTCTGCCTCCAGCAGAGTATTGCGGATGCGACGATTGATGTTAAGCATCGCTTGACGCTGGGTGGCATCGAGGTATTTGATCAGATTATAGAACACCAGGTCTTGGAAGTTGAGGGCGTACAGTCCCCTCATGTCACCGGGTTTTTGCACAAGCAACAGCTCCAACACCTCCGCCTGTCCTCCGCCCAGCAGCCGTTTGCGGTCTTTAGCAAGCAACCCGTTTTTGATCCCGTCTAGGTCCACTCGTTCCAGTGCCAGCACCAGTCCATCAAGCGAAAATTGGCGCCGAGCAAAGCCCACACACATGTGGAGGGTCTGATTCAGCAGCACCAGCGGGTCATCCATCAGCATGAGCGGTTTGTAGTTGGTGACTTCGGCGGTGGCTTGTTCCACCTCGACTTCGTAGTAGAAGATCCCGACGCAGGGACTGACATCTTTATCGCAGATAAAGTTATAGTAGCGCACAAGGCTAGGGTCAGCATCGTGTCGTTGTTCATTGCGGTCGGGCGGAGTGACATTAGTGTGCATTTCAATGGTCAGGTAGCCGTTGTCGTGGTGGACCCGGAGATGGAAGTCTCGATGGAGTTGTTCGAGCGATTTAGCGGGGATCAACGGCAGCCATGAAAACGGAAGCGTGTAAGGAAACTGCTTCGCTCCGGGAGCTACCACCACACTAGGCGGCACCAGAAACGATGTATCAAGACACTGGGTGTGTTTGAGCAACTCATTGAGGGGCATGTTGACCAATTTAGCGTACTCTTTCGGCACCAGAGCCCAATGGTCGACGATCTCACCCACGTGGTTAGAAAGCATCCGAGGCGCCGGAGACACCAGCGATAACCAGCTGTGCTGTCCCCCATCGTAATCCTCATCCTCGGTATCGCTATCCCCGTCCAATTTGTCGCGTACGGTGTCCAACATCTCCCGAAGGTATCCCAGTGTTACCAGGGGCAACGGCGGCGGATCTGCCCCCAAAATGCCTAACGCCACGAGCTTATGGTACACCTTTTCCCGGACAATGTCCTCGATCCAGTGATCGTACGAAAACACCGGGGGTTTGCTCGACGGAGGCGTATCCTTATAGTAGAACAGCAGTGTTGGCGAGATCACATTGGAAGCAGCCAATTCGTCGTCGATGTCTGAAAGCTGACGGAGAAGACTCAGGCCCAAGCACGTGTTGAGCACGTACGGAGGAATCACGTATTGCACCCCCGACATCTTGTGAGTGTGGGGTTGGTGGCGTTTGCAAGGTGCGAGTTGTAAGGAAAGGTCAGTTGTCGCTACTGAGACAAATGGATAGCAAACAGAAGTAACAGGACAAATGTCACGCTTGTTAGAAGAAGGTAAAGGTAGAAAGAGCGACAAGAGGTGGGTTTGTGGGGTTTCCATTCACGTTATTGTCGTCGTAAATGTTAATCATTAATGGTGCTATGGATAAGACATTCGCACTGCGGCTTATCACAATATGGCATCAAACCAGCCAAGGGAATAAACAATAAGAATGGAGCTCCCTTAGCATGGATATATCTAATCAATTACCCAAGATTAATCTAAGCATAATGTGCTCTACTGAGTTAAATGCTAATTCAATAGGTAGGAAAATACCTGATGCTAATTGAATAACTAAGTCTTAGGAGTGATCCTAAATTTCATCAATGATTAATCGATGATGTTGTGTGACGCTGCTGTGTACAATTGAGTGTGATTTCGGAAACTGATGTAGTCGGTTTCACTATAGTTTCCCAATTCATTCATTTTTGGAAGTGATGATTTTTATTGCATGATTGTCAGGATGAATGTGTGATTACACGGGGAAACCACAAGTAGGCCAAGTAGCTCATGTTACACCGATTTATTGCTAGTGAGTGTTTGGTAGCCTCAAATTCCTTGCTCAAACAGTTACTGATAAACTAACCTTTATGTGCTTTGTGTGTTGTCTCAAAGCACAATTGTCAGCAAAATGCTTATTTGAACTATTTATTAGATTCGTTTATATTACACGTCTCCATCTCCACTCAACTTTTATCTGCCTTGCCATTCTTCTGGGTCGCTTTGGCTTTAGCGTTGGCAATGTGTTGCAATCGTTTCTCTTCCAGCAACCGAAGCGCTTCTGCCATCGCCTTCTCGACGTGAGCACTCCATTCGGTGTGACTTGTATACATCTCTTTAGCGTACGCTTCTTCTGCCGGCAGATCAACGTCAAATTTATCCGCTTCCTCCGGCAGCAATAACTGCACATCGGGAATTTTGGCACCAAAGGGATTTTTGGCGATGTCTTCGGGAGTAAAATTGGTCTCCAAAAAGGTATACATCAACCAAAGAAAGCGCTTGGCTCGGTTCGCCGGGTGCACTAACGACTCCTGGAAAAAGTCTAAAAAGTTAACGTAACAAGGGAATTTGTTATTCTCCTCACCGAAGTAGGGGATCGGGTTTTTGCATTTTGAAAGGGCATGGATGAGCACCAACACATTCATGTTGGGTTTAGTTTCTGGAGGCAGCTGGATCAACTTTGTGTCGATGTTCTTTTGGTCTATTTCCGAATCCTTCGCCTCAATGTTGACAATCTCCTTGAAACTTTTCGAGTCGGGGAACCGTAAACCCACGTCGGGTCTTGTTTGCAAACTGGGGATGGAATTAAACGTCGACAGCGTCAGCGCCAGCTTGGCAATGAAGCATACTCGGGAACTCATGCGACCAGCGTTCACCATGAGCATCAACATCGCCACTACCATCCCCACCAGACGTTTCGACAACATCCCTGCCTTGATAAGCTTGGTCACTCTCCTCAGAGTCAGCTCAGCAATGGCTCGCGTATAAAGCTGATAGAATGTTATCTTGTCTCCCTCGTATACGCCATCCTTAAAGTAATTGGTGAATGCTTTGGTGTCATCGTTGAAGAGAGCCGTCATGAAATCAAGCTGGATGTCCTGACGAGTGAACGCCTCCCCCGGAGGCTTTTTGAGGTGGACGGTGGAGGTGATAAAGCTGAAATTATGACCTCGACAATAGAGCTGTTTGGCAAATGATGAGAGGTTGACGTTGGGACGCTTGAATGGAGGCACCTCGGACGCAGTTGTAACTGCAGGCGTCAGATTACTAACGCCATCAACCTCACGACTTCTTTTTTGACCTGATTGCGAAGAGTTAGAGTCGTTATGGTTGTTGACTGAAGTGGGTTGTGCACGTGGAGTAGTGGGCAGCGTAGCGTCCACGGTCTTCTTTTTCTTCTTCGTTGCTGAAGTAGCTTTTGTAGTGGAGTCTGCTTTTTTAGGAGTAACAGGCTGGGATGGCCCTTTGTTGGCTTCGACCAATAACGTCGGATCGATGACCTCGATCAGTGATGGTTGACTCGATTCCTTACGAGCCAGGGTAGACTCGCCAGGAGTCGGTTGGTTGGAATCCTTTGGAGGTGACGGAGTGTCATTCTTTTCCGGTGTAGGTTCAGGTTCGTATGGCAGTTGCGATGGTTCACTGATGAAATCATCCGGGGTTGGCGATGGACGTGACTCTACTTCGGGTGGAGTTTTCGATTCGGGTATATCCTCTGGCTCAACCTCTGCTTCTTCTGGTTCTGAAGACTGACGATACTCTGGCAGTTCCGGCACCTCTACGTCGGGTAAATCGATTTCGTCATACTCCACTTGCTCAGCATTGTCAGCAGGCTCAGACTCAGCAGGCTCAACAGGCTCAGACTCAGCAAGCTCTTCAGTCTCAATAGGCTCAGATTCAACAGGCTCTTCGGTCTCAATAGGCTCAGACTCAACAGGCTCTTCAGACTCAATAGGCTCAGTCTCAGCAATATTATCATCTATCAGTTCCTCCCTCGGAGGAGACGGACTGTTGAAGAATTCCCGGTGGACGTCGCCATACAGAAATACGGCTTGGAAAAAGTTAAAGTTCATCGGGGAGTTCACGTGACACAGTCAGCTGATACAAGGGGAATATTACCTGTCACAAGAGGTAAGCAACTGACGGGTCAAACTCGGTGTAGACGCCCACGGCGGAAGAATTGCGCTGCGGCTTCGGGGTCAGTCAAATGGTTGAACACTGGGGCGCGTGCTGGTAAACGCGCACCAGCCATCCACGCAAAGAACAGCCGCACCGAGTATAAGTATTTGAAGTTATAAGGAATATGTAATTAAAGGGTTGTACTACGATTGGAGGGGTTGTTATCATACTGTAGTGGAATGGTTGCTTGTGAAGAGCAATTGAGAGTTATTGACAGGCTCAATTGACAGAGACTTGTGGTTATTGTTAATGACTAATACTCATCAGGTAACGGTAACTCTCTGATAGTACTAGTTGTCAAACCAATTGGATAAATAGCGGATTATAGAGTAGTCGCCTAATCAAGGAGACGAATCATATCAGCGGATCCTTGTTAAAAGATGCCACTAAGATGATGATAGTAGACAAATCATTTCGCTAACAGTTGTGGAGCAACAGTCTAAAATTCTGACCTGCTTCAACAAGATACAAATGTTGTCTTACGACTTCAACTGGGAAGGTAGGTGTCACCTTCGATACATTGCGACTTGCAATCGTCATGGCTCTTTCTCCTCCTTAACACTGGCTTGGTAAACGTCAAACTCCCATAACTTCATCGTCACCTCACCTGCCATTGCTACCACCGGTTCTGGACGAGACGCAACTCGTGTCCACCCTTTAGTCACAAGACCTTCCTTCAGCACCACTTCCACCGCAAACGAAAGCCCCAGTTGTCGAGGCACTCGTTTCACTTGGTCTACGTGGTTGTGCATCACCAGATTCAATTGTGTATAGATCTCAGTCCAGCCAAAACCATCAATGGCAATTTCTGTTGGTCCCAGAGGTAAGGGAGTCACCACATTAGCCATTTCCACCACGTACTCTGCTACCCGTCGACGGTTCAGGTCTTCAATGACACACACCACCTGTTTAAGCGAATCGAGATGGTCAACGATGTTTTCTATCAACAGATCAAGGTACTGGCGTACAGCAGGGTTGCGGTTGCGGTAGACGACAATCTCAAATGCCCTTATCTGGTTGTACACCCGTTGGTCGTAGACGTGGTAGTAGTAAAGCACTTGTTCGAGCCAAAGGGTGAGAAACTCACGCATTGTCCGCACTAGTGAGTTGACGGTGACATCGGTATCCATCGAAGCATGAGTGGATGACTGGTGGTTGGTAAGGAGTGCGATCGCACTTGTATGCTTTCGCACACAAATTACGTGCGTAGCACAGAACGGCATGGAATGGCACAGAGATTTGGTGAGATCTCGCACTGAGGTAGCCAAATAATGGTGGTAATGCCGTGCTAACCATTAATATTAGTAACCACTCAGTGCCAATCTATACCGCTATTATAGACGACAATCATCAAATACTGAACTAAAGCACTAAGTAACATACCCTAAAACCCATACTATCTTATTCCACCATAGTTAAATCCACAATAGACTATACTCTTCCATGTTATCCGTATATTCTCCCAACACTAACGTCCTGTGCCGATTAGTTGACATCGCACTGATCCGTGCGACGCGACTAGCGAACGCGTGTGTCCCCATGACCATTCAAGCCATCAGTCAAGGCGACGTCAATCGCATCACCCTGGGTCAGGTGATCACCGACGTCAGAGCAGTGCTTAAAGAGCTTGTGGAAAATGCTCTTGATGCCGGAGCGTCGTCGGTGGAAGTGCTCCTTGAAGATTACGGGATCGAGCGCATCTCCGTTGCCGATAACGGACACGGAATTGACCCCCAGGACTTTGCTGGACTCTGTCTACGAAGCCACACTCTGAAGATATCCCTGCTTGCTGATTTGCTGCTGCTTTCGACCCTTGGTTTCCGAGGAGAAGCTCTCCATTCCTTGTGCACGGTAGCTCGTGAAGTTAAAGTCACCACCGTATGGAACCAAGAACTCCATGAATTGACCTACGATAACACCGGACACTTAGCTACCCATACCACAAAGCCTACCCGGCAGGCTCCGGGGACGACGGTGGTGGTGTCGGGGTTATTCCATAACCTCCCCGTGCGGCTTAAACACTTGAAGAAGCTGGCGCTGTCTGAGTTCCGTAAAGCGGTGATGTTTTTGAACAATTACGTCATTATTAACCCTCATACCAAGTTCACGGTGTCGCATACTAATAATGGCAAGAAACTGCTTGTGGTGCTGTCTCGCGGTGGCCCTACTCAGACGGTGCTTACGGCTTTACTGTCAGTGTTCGGTAAGAATGGTGCCAAGGGGCTTTCCGAAGTTGACATCAATGCCGGTGACGTCACCATCACCGGCTACATATCCAATTTCTCCTTTGGTTGTGGTGCTCGTCTGGCAGCAGACCGTCAGTTTTTGTATGTCAATCGGCGTCCCGTGGCAAATAAGCGACTCGTTAAGGTGATCAACGAAGTGTACCATCAGTTTAATAATGCTCAGCATCCGGTGTTTGTGCTTGATTTGACGATTCCGCCGGCTACCGTCGATGTCAATTTGACGCCAGATAAGACTAAGGTGATGATCAACCACGAGAACGATTTGCTCGAAGACGTTCGTGAATCGCTACGGCAGTTCTATGATCAACAGGGTGGTATCACTATCCCTCGGGGTGAGTTTGCTGATACGCTGATGAGCTTCGATTCTCGTGACCAGTTACCAACTTCAGATGTTGATACTCTGAATATTCTTGGAAAACTGGGACTCTTTGTTGACTCGGATAATCCTTCTTCACCGTCGAGATCATCGCAGCCTCAACAATTAGCTCGTTCACCTAGCGCTGCCAACACTTCAAACTTTCAGAGTCGAGAAGCCCTTCCCTCATCACCTCCTCGTGACTCCGAACAAGCTCCCGTTGTTGTCGAAGCCATCACGTATGAATCTCTAATAGGATCGAAGACCAACACTCCAGATCCTGATGAACTAGATACTGGTGAAGATGAAGACATTTCCCTCGAAACCAGAAGAGAGGTTGAACCCACGACCCCTGATGAGGAATCTCTGGTTGCTGAAGTCGATAATCTGGTCGCTACTTTCGACGATGACATGATTGACAAAGAGGATCACGAGCCTCCGAACATTTCCATGCCCACAGACATTACACATGATGCTGATCCAATAAGGGAGGCAGTGAGTGAAAATTTTAAAGAGGCTGGTCGTCAAATCAGAGAGATTTTCGAAACCAATGATGAACAACCGATTGACATATCTGACGAGAATACAGAGGAGAATAGCGCTAAGGAGTTTGTTCCCCAAGTGAAAGAGGTGGTTGATGATAACGATGAGAAGTTTTTGAAAAAGGTTACATGGGCTCCTTTGGATCACCGACTGATCATCAGTGATATTTCAAAGCTTGGTCCTGACCAACGCCGTTTAATGGATCTTTTCGACTTGCCCTTACTAAAATGTGAATTGGAAGTTTGTGGATTTCTTAGTGAAATGAAGGCAACCCGCAGCCGTGATGAGTGGATCAGCTTTAAGTATTTGGCTTGTGACTTTTATGCCAGAAAGACGGGGCATGAAAAATACGATTGCAAAATGAACGTGCCTTGGGAAGACTACCAAGAGTCTGAAGATTCCGACGCTGAGTACTACTACAACGGATTTTCTCGAAAATGGATCAAAACTGACTATCGTGAACGTATGATCGATGACCCCAGTACTGAAGAAGAAGAAACTGGAACCAAATTTGATAAGCGAGACACCCCTTTCGAAAGATTGGCTATTAATAGTCCCTGGTGGCCAACTAAGAAATTCCCCTCCAGTTCTAATCACCAGTCGACTACTCGCCGCTTCCAGCCAAATTACAAATCCCGCTCTGGCATTAGTCACCAGCCAACTGCTAACTCTCCGGAAGAAATTAATAATAGCGATGATGAAGATGATGAAGATGATGATGAAGATGATGATGGCAGCATTAGCGATTCACAAAAGTCCCTTAGCGATTTCATCCACCAGCCCAATGGGGAAAATCGTGTGGAAGACTGCTACGGAAAAAACTTCCACCCGGTGTATACGCATGATATCGAAGTCCGTATAGGCGATCATGTTCATTGGGAACCTACTCCGGAACGACGCCGCCCTCGCTCGTCGGCACAGCAAAAGAAGAAGTTGTCGACGGTGGGATGGCTGTTTGGCAAGTCGACTTGGGAGACTAAAGCTGGAAGTGCCACCCAACAATCATCAGCACCTGAAGCTCATGATGTTGTGGATCAGGATACGTCGGTGCTCTCGCTGTATATCGTGTCGAAGTCAGATTTCGAGGAGATGCAGGTGATCGGTCAGTTTAACCTTGGCTTCATCCTTGTGCGGTCGAAGGATGATAACATGTTCATCATTGATCAGCACGCCAGTAATGAGAAGTACAACTTTGAGCTCTTGAGCAATAAGTACCATGCTCCGAGTCAACTGCTTGTGCTGCCCCTCACGGTCCAGCTCACCGCGGTGGATGAGATATTGGTGAAAGAAAAGATCCACATATTCAAATTGAATGGGTTTGGCGTCAAGTTTGATGCCGACCAACCGCCGGGTCAACGCGTGAAGTTGACCCTGATGCCTCTGCTGAAGCAAGAGAATCAACTGTACACCGTTGACGATTTCTACGAACTACTCGCCCTCATTGCTGAGAATCCCCATAACAAATCCGTGCGTCCACTGAAGGTTCGCCGGCAATTAGCGATGAAAGCGTGCCGACTGTCGATCATGATTGGCGCAAGTCTCACTAGGAGTCGCATGGAGGAGGTGGTGAAAAGTTTGGCTACTCTCGACAAACCGTGGAACTGTCCCCACGGTCGTCCCACCATGCGCCATTTGGTGGAATTGGCTCGGTGGAAGAGTAATAACTTCCCCGATTACGTCCTTGAATCGTAGTGTCACAAACATTTGCAAATTGGGTTAAGGTTGGAACTCCGGTCCGGGCACGGGGTCTGATTGGAAGCAGAAGGTTGGCTCGGCACACTCGTTCTAGACCACAAACCCTCAAAGATGGATGACAATACAGAGATGTGTGTACTTGTCTCGTAGTCTGGTTGTATGAGGTGACTGACAGGTGTGACATGGCTTATCTCCGAAGTCGTACAGCTTTTTAAGCCCCTGGCTGATCATCTGACGGAACGGACCATTTAGATCGTCCGTGAAACGGTTGCTGCCGACAGCACCCTGTGATGCTCGTCACCTTCGATATCTTCCCCTTTGGGACGCGACCGACGCATCGGCTCAGGGGTGCATGGCCCAATTTGGACTGTGCATAGATTAATTCGGATTTAGTGTGAACACGAATAACCTCAATACAGGAATTTCATGGTGAAACCTTGCCCAGGAATAAAAAAACAGCTATATATATAGTCTGGTCAGGTTAGTTTTGAAGATTCCGTAACCACCATGAAGTTCACCTCTGTCATTGCTACTTCGATCGTCGCTGCCGTTGCCGTTGCCGAAGACGCTGCTGCTCCCGCTGATGCTCCCGCTGCTGGAGTCACTGAAGCTCCCGTGGCTGAAGGGGTTGCTCCTCCTCCTAACTTCATCACCACTTGGGGCACTACCTTCGCTACCACTTTGCAATACCAGTTACCTAACGGGGGACAAGGAGAAGAAAACCACATTTGGGTGAAAACCATTGGAGGTGACCCTGGTGCTGGCGCGCCCGCCGGCGCTGGTGACCTTATGATCCACCTTACTCCCTTTGAAGAGTACCTTCGGAGCTTCTTCCAGTACTTCTTCCCTAGAGCTGGTGAACCCACTCTTTACCAGAACTAAGCGTAGTTTGTGAGATTACTTTTGATACCGTTGAACCCAGTCCTATCAATAAAATTATATACTATAATTGACACTTTCATGAAGCCGACAAACTAAACAACAGGACGACCACTTGTGATGGTAAGTTGACACCTTGCCTGACTAATTTCGAACTGTCATAAGCCCCGATCGTAACCCCGTATCGCTTCGTATAAATTGCGATTACGACTCCGTTGAATCTTTGGTAAACTAACTGAAAGTTTCAGGCAATTATCTAACTGACTACTCCAAATGACCCATGAGATTCTCATAATCTTTGTAAAGATAATCTACACTAAGTTCCTGAGTTCATGCGTTCTCCACTATTTCTTGAATCGTCTATTACCGTAATTATTCCTCGTCCGAGTCGTCCATGTCCACGTCTTCTTCTTGGGCCTTCTTGGCCTTTTCTCTCCGTTCGTCGCGGTCTTCGTCCTCCAACGCTTGGCGCAAGATCCGTTCCCGTTCTTCCTTGGCTCTTCTGAGCACGGTGATGTATTGGCCCATGGGCGTCGACTCCCATTCGGTCGAGCTCATGAAGTTGGCGACTTCGGCCTTGTTAGACGGACCGTACTCGACACTCAGACGTTGCTGGGTGACAAGCTGAGCGTTGGCATTCATCTTTTCCACCAATTGTCCCAATTGACGGTTGAACTTACCATTCTTGCTCTTTTTCAAGTACCGTCTCAACAGCAACACTGCCGGAGTCACAAGCTCGGGGAATGCCACCAGCTTAGCGTACAACCCAAAGAACTCGGCCGAAAGCTCGATAAACTGATCACTGACCCCATCGAAGTAGGCTCGAGTGCCCAAGTAGGCTTGGTTAACTTTAATGTTCGAGTCAAAGTCAATGGCAGAAAGTTTCAGCGACTTAGGGGGCTTAGAGAACATCGACGACCCCAACACTTCGGCAAGAAGAGGGAAGATGGGGATGTAGACTCCCGTAGCTTGGGAGATTCTGAGAAGAGCTCTCACAAGGTAGAATCGAAGAGGGTAGAACTGAGCGGTGGGGATAAGTCTGATGGTACCAAGAGTAACTTGGACCAACGGGTACACCAATTGGCGAAGCGAAGTCTCGTTTTGGCCGTGGAGAGCCACCACCCGCGACCAAAAGTCAAGACTGTTGACGTATTGCCAGTTGTAGACGATCTTGTAACCTTCCTTAGCGTTCAGTGTCTGGTTGATCAGATTCCGCAAGTGGATGGCAGCTTGACGGATGAATTCGAACCCAACTTGGTAGGCAATGGTGGTATCAATACCATAAAGCTCAGCCGCCAGGTTCTTGCAGAAGTTAAGCAGAGGCAAGCTGCGAGGAGTGACCTTATGACTCGCTTGAACAAGCGCCGAGTAGGTTTGTCTCAACACCACTTCCAACACTGAGGTGGGGAACTCGCGACTGATGTTATTCAAGAAGGCAAACGCAGCGATTTGAGTCTCGGTATCCTGCAGCAGCAGCCACAACCCCACCACTTCGTTGATGAGCCGTTTCACCAACCGCTTGTGACCCAAGTAGAAGGGGAAGATCTCGTTAAGTGACAGCAACGCAAGCGCAGCGATATCGGTGTTGGTGATGTCATTCAAAAGCGTGAGCACACTAAGGGCGTGGTTTTTGAGCACATGGGTAAGCACGTGGACGTACTGGTTCTTTTCCGGAACCACCCGTTGGCCATGAGGACCCTTTTTGTACTTGACAAGCTTCTGGATCGCCAGGGGGACATCCTTAAGCGTAAGGTAAATGAGCAGAGTAAAGGCATCGGGGTCTCTCACGGTGTAATCAGTGACCATTTCGTCGTTGTTGACGTTGACGGCAGCATCAAACCCCACACAGATTTCCCGGATACGTTTGGGCGTGGGCTTTTCCGCAAGTTTAGACTTCCACGACGCCACCAAATCCTTACTAAGATCACGCTTGCCTTTAGGTTTCAGCTTTTCTTTCTGTTGTTGTTCTTCTTCGCCATCTTCACCGTCTTCACCTTCGTCATCGTCGGAAACCATATCCAACGGGTTACCGCCTTCGAACTCCAAAAGCTCCTTATCATTCTCCTGTAAGTACTTGTAGAAATCAGGGTCCTTTTCCTTAAGCGCTTCCATATCCTGTTGCATCATTTCCTCATCTTCTTCTTCGGAAGATTCGGCGTCATCGTCATCATTATCTTCAATGGCTTCGTCAACTTCTTCTTCGTCGTCATCTTCGTCTTCGGACTCCAGTTCCTCCACCGCTTTCTTGGCCCCCTTTTTCTCCTTGGGCACCTCGAACCCTCCGTCGAAGAATTGGTCGACACTCATGTCTTCAAACACTTCTTTGGCTGCCGTGGGCACGGGTTCGGCGTCGTCTTGCGACAGCAGCTTCTTCTTGCGCAGCCCCACCTTCTTGTTATGGGCCTGGACCTTCTTGCGGTGGTCAAGTGTCCGTTTGAGATGCTTACTCTGGAACTTCTTCGTGGCTTTGGACGTCTTGGCCATGGCGATGATTCGGTGATGGACAAGCCCGTAATTTTCGAGATGAGCATCGCGCGCTGGGGCTCCTCCCCAGACGAGCGAAGCGAGTGCGATAAGCCACGCGATGGGCTTACACACTTGAAAGTGTAGAGTGGAGAGAGTGTAGTGTGTAGAGAGTGTAGTGTGTAGAGAGTGTAATGTGAGTGTGTAGTCATATGAGTCCACTGTTGTGTGGATGTGGGTGTGAATGTGGTAACTCTTTGTCAAGTAGACTATGTGATGGAGGATGTGGATACAGTGACCTAAATGAGTGCTATGAAGTATTACAAGTAGATGATATTGCTCGGTTACACACGGTTTTCGAGTTATTGATAGTGACACTGATTTGAGAGATCACCTTTTTCAATTTGAATTGATTTCATCAGACTTTATGAAGACCCTACGAAAGAAATGACAATTTCCGGCATACAGATTACATTCCCTCTCTAATTCGGAAAGATCCAACTCGAGGTAATCAGTGTTCCATACCTCAGTTAGCTCGACGTATGAATGACACTCAATCGAATAGATACAGTATAAGGTTGGATTCTTACTAGCTTTTGTATTCCTAGCACTTCCATATACTTCATGATGAAATGTGAAAATTTGCAAAATTGACAATCAATTACAAATATGTCCCGTGCTTTAGGCAATATAGGTAAAAGCTGAAAAGATCACGGTAAAGCTAAGCCGTCGGTGAAGGGCTGAGTGTTTTGGTGTTTTGGTGTTTTGGTCATAATTCGTCTATTAATTCTATGGTACACATTACAACTTTGTTATCAAAGTACAGCTTACAACTTGTTGTCGGCTCTAGCCAACATCGAGCGGTATTGAGCCAAGTCCTCACCCGTGGAACAAGACCCACCACATACGACAATCACCACGATGTCATCGGGTTGCAAGTGGCCAAAGTGTTTGAACAACAAGTCCATGCGGTTAAAGACCACCAGGGTCAGGGCACCGCACGCGGGCTCGACAATCTTGCCAATTTTATCGTAGTAGTCGACACATCCCTTAAGGGCATCGCTGTCATCGATCACTTCCAAGTGAGTCTTGATGTCATCTTGGTTCTTGTAGTTGTTGAGCGACGTTTGCGTAGTGTACAGACACGCCAACGACGTCGCCATCAGGTTCACCAGTTTGAGAGTGATCAATTTATCCGCCTTGATCGTCTCGGCAAGAGTCGGGGCTTGTGCCGTTTCAATCAAAAGCACTTCCAGGTCGTGGATGCCGTTACGTTTTAATCCTTGGTAGATACCGTTGTACAAACCACCACCGCCACACGAGCAGACGATCCCCTTAAGCTTAGGCACTTCTTCGGGAGTCAATTGTTGTTGGACCAATTCGTCGACCAACGAGGCGTGGCCTTCCCAAATCAATGGGTTGTCGAAGGGGTGGCAGTAGATAGGTAAAATGCGTTCGGAGTCGATCAGCTCCAAGATGTTGCGCAAGTGCTGGTCGGCTTCGAAGATGTTGTTACCGAAAAGGATCATTTCGGCGTTGTAGCTCTTCAATTGTTGCTTGACCACTTCCTTAGCGATCACAGGAAGCACCACCGTACACTTGAGTCCATAAAAGTGAGCGGCGTAAGCAGCAGCGAGACCAGCATTGCCTCCCAGCAGAGCAAACACTTGCACTTCTTGCTTGCACCGACGAGCATTAGCGGCTTCGAGCTGAGTGTGGATCAAGTGACCAATGCCTCTCAACTTGAACAGTCCCAGGGGTTGTTCGAGGTCATTCTTCAACAACACCCGACACGGGGGAGTCATGGGCAACTTGTGGGTGGCATCACACAACAGAGTGGTGATGTGGGGGGCAGGCAAGGCTGAGTGTTGAATTTCCAAGCTTGACATGCTCATATAGAGTTGAATCCTACGGAGATTAGGCGGCAGGGGTGCGCTTTATAAATAACCGTGGCATGGGGTGCCGTTTGTGGAGTGTGCCCGAGCACGTCAGGGTTTCGGAGGGAAGCGGTGTAACGGCACACCGGAGGTTATCTTCCCCGAGGCTCCCCCTCCTTTTTCTTGACTGGGGTTGACTCGGTGCCCGCACGGACGCGGCCGTTGGTCCTGCAGGGTAACTAGCCAGAGTCACCGTCTCCTCCCTGCCTTCAAAATGCCGTTACCACTACCACTACACCAGAGCATCCCCCATAGCACCATTGCCTCTGTTTCGTAATGGTAATCACGTCTCGTGTAAGTGGCTGGTTAATAGTCATTGGTTCGTATCAGTAGATATGGTAGAGATAACGGACTATCGGAACCTAGGCTGAACTCGGAACAGGAGCCCGCAACAGCAACCAGGGTCGCCACGGTTGCCGTGTGTGCGGGAGGGTGTTTGACTCGTACCCCGAGGCGCCCACACTCGGGCCCTAGCGCCGTGTCTCCGATCGAGACAACCCCGAACAAATGCCGCCACACTCTGCTCTACCGCATCGGGGTAGACTGTGCAGGGCGATGTCAAAATGGGGACACCTCCGGCCATCGCCGTTCGGTAATCAGCGGCGACCACTAACCAGCTCGGATCGGAAGCGCGACAGTAGCGGTGATTATCGCAAGGAGATCATCGCAAACAAGGCTGATAGTAAGATATCGTATCTAGCAAGTGTAAATAAACCGACTCTTCGGGTTTCTCAAGCGTGCTGGTTCCATCAGCGACAATGGATGTGAGGATCGAAGGTTAACGGAAGTGGGGTTCGGAGCGGACTGCGAAAAAAGAAAACAAGAAAAAAACTAAACTCGGGTACCGCCGCCCACAACCGAACCCCGGGCTCGTGTCCTAAAGTCACCGGTGAGGGACAATGCCATAAGTAACGTGGGGAGGACGCTGACAGCATCACCAAAGTGATCAAATTTTCATTTTCTACGACATTTTAACTACCCTACTGACCCATTCCATTTCGTTTTCCCTATAATGTGGTCCTTTGGAGTTGCTAATGGTTATTGCTCATCTTTCCCCGCATTCCATCAACATCTTTCGGTTACAAGCGCAAGTGAATAGTTCTCGTACCGCTCCATCGAGCTCTACATCAACGGTTTTCATTAGCAACACTGATTGTAATTATAATCCTCGTGGCTCCTGGTAAATATCTTTTCTTCGTTTTGCCACCTCTCGCAAACATCTTTTGCCACCATCGGTGCGGATGACTCAACTGGTGGGCCTCCGCCTTCCTCGAACCCCGTAGAAGCTTCATCGCGGCTCCATCCTAACTGCTCCGTATTGGATGGCACTTGTATTACACCTACTGGCAAGTATCCTCATGTTTGGAGGGACGGTGTTATTTGGCTTGTATTTTTGGATGGCATTGGTGATGGGGTCGTTGTTAATGATTCTTTATCATGAGACGGTGGCTTTATTTAGTCGAAACCGTCGAGGTCGACACACGGTGCCAGAGGTGGTGGTAACTTACCATCCGGCAGTGGGAATGCCTCTGTATGTGGATGGAGGCAAAAGACAAGCAGCGGGTTCTGCAAGAGTTAGTTGTTCATGATAATTTGAGTAGTATTTAGGTTAATATAATTTGCATGGGATGAATGTAGTTCGAGTTAGATGATGCGACACTTTGAAGCGACTTATAGGATTACGAAACGGACAGTCATACAGTCGATCATTCGTTTGATCTCATGTCTTTTGTCCTAGTTGTGTTGTTAAAGTTATCCGTAAAAGCCTCTGTGAGTAACTTTGAGTTGTCAGGCACGGTATTTTGATATTTAGTCATCGGTCCGGACATTGAAAAACCTATATAAATGATATAAACGGGAAAATGGCAAAATGGCAACAAAATCAATCAGACTCTATAAACCGCATATCAAATTTTTTCAGGGAGTTCCTAGTGGCTTAATGGCAAAGCGTCTGACTACGAATCAGAAGATTGCAGGTTCGAGTCCTGTCTGGGAAGTCGAGTTGAGTAATATCAACACCATCCCTCCTTTTTGACTTTTTCAACATATCAACTCTATTTCGCTTTAATTTTTGGTGTAGATCTTAAGCCATGTCTTGTATCGCCTCAATTTCTAAACTTTTGTGGTCCTTAATTTTTCTGCGATCACTGCTACTTCACTTAGCTTCGATGAATATGCATTAATTATGATTCTAGTAATAGTAATAGTCGTAGTAGTAGTAGTACAATATCTTCGTTGGATAAGGCATGATAAGGCTGTCATGTGATATCAGACGATATCTTCCTTAAGTTTTGGCAGCATGATGCGATGAAGGGCATCGGCAGCGTAACAAAAGACGCCAACGATACACCCAATGGTGATGACAAAGAGGGCCACTGCGTAGATGGCACCCATGACTTTGAAAAACATGAGGCCAGGACCAAAGTTCTTTTCTAGTTGGGATTGGGCGAGACTCATCGTCCCCAAGGGGAAAGTCATGGCCCAGAATGCTTTAGAGAATTTGACAAAGCCGTACCGTGAATGGGTCAAATCTGGGTTGGGAGTTTTGGCAAATGGTTTCAGTTTGGCGATACAGGAAAACACCGCGAGAGCGGTAAAGAAGTAGCCAAGGCCTACCAACACGGTATCTGCCATCGAGAACACGACGATAAACACGGTAGCGGCGATCTCCTTGACCACGTCGACGTTTTCCAGCAGCGACATGAATGCCATGTATTTTTGGTGCTGGTCTTGCGACAGACTCATGATAAGATGATGCAAATTATAGCCCATGAGAGCGACGCCGTAGCCACCTTGGCCCAAGAACCCTACCGGTAAAAACAGGGTGAACACAAGCGACGTCTGGGGCAGTTTATGGATCAAAATGCGAGATAAATTGATGGTAGTGATCATAAACGCAATGCCGACGGCGATGGCCCAAAGGAGAAACGTCACCACAAATGTAAGCACCTGAAGGTCGACCCGAGGAAGGTCGAGGAGAAAGATATTCCCCTGGGACAGAGCCACGGTGATGGTGACGATGGGTAAAAGGATGGTGAGATGAAGATCTTGATGGCGAAGCTTATGGGCGTTGCGGTTTTTCCCCACGTAGCAGAGGAAGAACAAAATCACTCCCGTATAGACACTGAGGGCGACCAGGATCCACCAAAGGACAAAGATCCCCACCAGGGTGAGGCGATGGTGGGGCTTAGCGAGGTAATAGATGAAATTGACGAGGGTCATGTACCCCATGGCCATACACCCCATATAGGGAGCGACGTCGGGGTCCCAGGTGAACGCTATCCGTCGTTCGGGACGTTTGATGGTCGCCACGACCAAAAACACCGTAAGCCAACAGAAAAAGAACGTGGCAATGCCAAACATGATACAGGCACACACCCGGAGCCAATGGGCAGGCCAGGGGAAGTTATACATGATATTCAGCGAGATCCCCGTCCCCATCACCAGAGTGAAGTACGCGGGAGTGAACCCCGTGATGAACCAGCGATCAATCACATCACACAACCGGCGCCACCGAGTATTGCTAGCATCAGCAGTGACCGTACCCAGTGACTTGTCATCTTCGGACAGAGGGGGCATTAGCTAATTTAGGAGGTCAGAAGGTGTCAGCCGCAGATAGACTAAGGTTGTCGCGCAGGTGTGGCGCTATTTGTAATGGAGGCGCCATCGTTGGTGCGGCGCGACGGCGATGACGTTAGAATTGTGTCAAATGGGGGCATTGCCGCTAGCTAATTGACTCGAGGTTAGTACTAGGGGGTTAGGGAGTGGTTGAAGGAGGTGTGGACTGAGTTTGGGGGGCTAGGGAGGTTGGGAAGGTGGTGTTTAGGGGGAATTACGGGGTTTGGTGCGGGGTTTGCCCCGTCATTTACGGGGTTTCACTAGCGGCCATTGCTGACAAAAAATTACCCGATTGGGACGCTCGGAAACGGAAACCGCCGCCCGAGCGGGCCTCGAGCGGCACTCGCCCAAAACGGAAGAGGACACCTAGACGACGCCGCCGCCGCCGCTGCCGTTGCCGCTCGTCGACCCAATTGGGAATCTTTCTGTGTCACCCCGAATCCTACAGAAACAACACCAGAGCACCGCATGGAGATGAGGGGAAAAACGGCACAATCGACGATGACCTTGTGTTTCCACTTTCACACCCCTGAAATGACCGTTGACGACCCCTATCTCTCATCATCGAGTGCACCTTTCGAGCCATAGGAGGGTCGGGTCGCGATCGGGGGTTGTCCTGATTCGTTCGTGGGACTGATGCACGGGGGTCGCATCGCATTGGGAAAGGGGCCGCTGGGTCGTGGAGGGCCCAGACCCGCTTCGGGAATAATGCTGACGTCACTCGGCAATACCAGCTGAGCCCCCTAGACAATCCCCCCTCCCTCCCCCTAGGCCTCGGCAAAAGTTCTCGTTATCGACACAGGACAAGCTTTTCTAGGTTTGTCTCCGGGGGAAGGTCGAGGACTATATATGTCGATGGCGATGAGATGGGCAAAACTGTGGTGGCGTCGATGACGACTCAGGGGGAGGGTGTGGCGGGGGAGCGGTCGGAGCCTAATTGGGATAGGTCGGCGGGCGGAGGTTGCCACGTCAGCGGACGGCGGACATCGCCCGTTCGAGATAAAATTTTGGGGCGGCCGCCGACGTCGGTCACGTTCAGCGGCGGTTACGCAAAACAGGAAAAAAGCGCTATAAAGGTGTGCTACTGCCCCCCGACTGTGTCCTCTACGCACTCACAGAAAAAACCTCGATTTTGCAGCCACACTAATCCCGATGTTTTTAGTCCCTCAATCCACTACTCCCACCGCTCCTGGATGTGGACCCGTCGCCACCAAGCCTGCTGTTAGAGGCACCAAACGCACCGTGTACCCGGTCGATTCGCTCGACATCGACCTCCCGGCGCTGCTGAAGTTCCACCACTTGATTCTCGAACTTCGTACCCTTCTAGAAGGCCAAGGGCTTTCGAGTGAAGATATCGATATCGAAGCCATCAAGGAAGCCATGGAAGCGTACACGCTGGACGAAGCGGAGTGGAGCCACATGGCTCTCCACGACCCGCTGAGAAACTACAGTCGTAATGGTGTTGTCAACATCAACAACAACGCCAACATGTTGTTGCTTGTATGGCTGCCGGGTAAGCTGAGTGCTATCCACGACCACGCTAACGCTCACTGCTGTATGAAGATCCTTAAGGGCACGTTACAGGAACTGTTGTACGACTTGCCTGAGGGTCACACGGAAATGGTTCCTAAGAAGCACACGTTGTTGCCTCGCGATACTGTCGGCTACATCTCCGACGATATCGGTCTCCACAAGATCCTGAACCCCACCAACGAGGTGGCGGTGCTGCTCCATGTGTACACGCCTCCCTACGCTCTGAAGTTTGGGTGTCTGATGTACGAAGCCAACGGGACCAAGCACCACGTCGACATGCTGAAATACTACAGCTGGCAAGGCGAGTTGGTCAACCTGAAGGGCCACCTGACGTGTTAACGAGTTTTACGAAGTTGAGGACGGGGCCTAGTGCAGTTGTCTTGTCCAGTTACGCATAATAAATATCATTGAAAACAACCAATCAAAAATCACCTAACAACAACTAAATCGCTTCGTACCCTTCCCAGATTAAGCTCTACCACTAGTTTACACAAAATCACAGCAAGGCTTGGTCCAATGAACGTCGTGTGATCATTAAATTGTTTTTTATCACTACTAACCATATTGTCCTATCAGATGACTCTATCAATGCAGACAACAACGAATAAAAAAAGGTACGGTTGTGATAACGACAACCAGGTGTCACCAAGGGTGCATACGACTCTGTCAGTGCTGTCAGTTAGTGCCTAAATGATGCTGTCAGCGCTGGAGGCCGCCTGCTAAGCCCAGTCGAGTAATTTTTTCACTCGTGGCCGCTAGGGACGGCTGTGATTGGTCGGCACCGGGACATATTCCCAAATTGGCGTTTAAACATGCTTTTGTCTTGGTGAACGTGCCGATATTGTATGCCGACACCGGCGATTACACAAAAGGGTAATTTTTCTTGTCGGTCCCAATCGGGTAATGTCCGCTCCAAAGCCCCCCCACCCTAAAGTAAATACCACCTCAGGGGATTCCCCCAACCGAATGATAATTCGATAATAACGTGCCAAATGATGAACCGTATCCCCATGGGATCAAATCCCGCAGTTATTGCCTCTTGGTGAACATTTTGATCGCTAAAATGTGTCAATATCAACATATGAGAAGTGATGATAGTCAATGACAAGTGATGATAGTCAATAAGAAGTGATGACAAGCGTCGAGTGTTTTAATGTCATGAGATACCTAACGTTGACGTTATATTGACTGAAGTGTATTTGTTGTATTTGTTGGTGTCCCCGGGTTAACCGTCGGAGGACTAACAGTATTGCAATCGACTTTATGGTCGTAATGGAAGTGTCATGATGATTTTGACTACTAAAGTCAGACTGGCATCTTTGAATCAGTTTTTAAGAACAATTCAGCGGTTCGATTGATTCATAGTGATTTACAGAAGCTAGTGGATAGAAGTACTGGTTGGCAACCTGATTTTGGCCATTTTCGAGATGAGATGCAGTAACTATTGACAATCTCGTTGATTCTGTTTGCTCCACGATAAACCAATACAGTGTCCTTTTTTACGACGCTACTACTGTTACCATCAAGCATGTTCTAGGTTGAAATATGCCCTAACACATCGCTACGGTTTCTTACAATAACCTTATCCTAACTGATCAAACTTCGTTATATACCATTTCAAACATTACGTACCAAACATCACTATATACAGACAGGGGTTGGCTAGCGCTTTGAGGCTTCACTTGTACAAGAAGCCCAACCAACCCTGTTTACGCGCTTGGCGTTCCAGTTCGGGGATGAACGCATCAATGTGGTCCTTAATCTTCTCCACCCCTTGTTCAGCGGTAGCTTCACGACCAATGACGTCGACAAACTTGCCTTCGGGGTCCATCAAATAGAAAAAGATCAGATGGTCGACAAGATAGTCCTGGCCGGGCTTGACGTCGGCAGGAGTGGAAAAGTACACCCGGTACTGCTTGCACGCATTCTTGACGTTTTCGTAGGTACCAGTCAACCCGACAATCAGCGGGTCAAAGTCTTCGAGGTACTCTTTGATGATTTCCGGCGAGTCTCGCGCCGGGTCACAAGTGATGAACACCGGTTGCAACTTGATGTTATCCTTTCTCAACGTGTCCAACATCTCGCCCAACTTGTCGAGTTCGTCAGGACAGACGTCAGGACAGTGAGTGAAGCCAAAATAGATGATCAGGAACTCCTTGTTGTCATTAACAAGGTTCTTTTCGGTAAACGGTTGGTTGTTGGTGTCCACCAAGTTGAAGGGACCGCCGATAAGCGGTTTCCCATACAGACGCTTCAGCTCGACTTCCTTTTGGATCCGGAGACGCTCCTTTTCCCGCGAGAACCACCAGGTGAAGATACCACCACCAACGACAAGCACCACCACAGCTTTCCACAGAGCAAACTCAATCAGGTTCTTTGATCTACCATGAGATTGGTTCGATCCGCCAATCGCCACCCGTGAAAGCGGTCTCTTCTTCGGTTTAGCATCGGATTCAGTCGCGGCATCGGCTTTAGCTCCAGTCGAGCTAGCGGGCTTGGAGTCGGGTTTGATGGGGTCAGACGGATTCAGACCATTCTGCTGGAACACCCGGACACTCTGACTGAGCTGTCGCAACGATGTGGGCCGTACCAGGCGAGCGAAAGGAGCCAAACGGAACATGGTGATTGAGTGTGGAATAGTCAAACGCCGCGCTGCGAAAATGGACTGATCGAGTGAGTACGGAGACACGGAGAAAGTAGTGTGACTCTGAGCAAAATAGCGATAAACGTGTAATCGAACAGGGTAGAAAGGGATAGAAGTTATTCATTAATTGATTGGTAGGTATTTTTCAACTGTGAATGAGTAACGGAGTGGGTTATGGTGATGAGGATGAGTTACTAGCAGTCATCACTATTGAAGCTTGACAAATTGTATCAATTAAATAAGTTGGTTCATCTGTTGATGATAATATCATAGTCTCTTGGCACAAACATATCTTGTTAAGTACTGAGAGAGTTACTTATCCGGTTTAGGTATTGTCGTTGAACACTTTGTTCGTTACTATAATCTCTCACTGGTGAAGTATTGTAATGCAGTTGCCACCGAAGTTAACCTCTACGATTTTCGACAATAGCACAACCACAGAATGACAGTTTCTGATCAATTTCCACTAACATCGATTATCTTCCATTGACTTCCATTTGATTACGTCACATTCTCCCTCTAACTTACCTATGGGAACATCGCCATCGCAATCGCACCTAATGATCTCCGACCTTATCCAATGGGCCGAAGCCAATGGCGCTCAACTTAGCCCTGGAGTCACGGCAAAAAGCCTTGGAACGGGTAATATCGGTGTCGTGGCTGATGGGAGCCACCCCGAAGTGCTGATCTCGATACCTACCAAACTTATGATCCATGCCAATTTGGCTGATCCTGTCGAATACGGAGAGTCTCCCAGTCTTTCTCGTTTAAAGTTATATCTTGCTAAGGAAAGAACCAATGCTAGTAACTTTTATCTGCCTTACTTCAAAGCGTTACCCGATTTCGAAGCGATTAACCTGCCATTGACCTGGTCAGCAGAACACCAGCTGCTCCTTAAAGGGACGAACTTAGGAGGGTCGATCAAAGACCATTTGACTAAGCTCATCGAAGAGTGGTGGCAAGCAGTGGAAAGTCTCCCGACAACCATGGAAAAACCGGCTACTCACTTTATGAACCAAAAGTTTTACTATGAGTCCAAGTTCTACGAAGCTGATGATATGTACAACTATTTGCAACTGTACGAACCAAGCAACTGGACGTCGTTCCCCGCTTATCTTTGGGCTCTGCTCATTTTGAAGCTGAGGGCGTTCCCTGCTTATTTGGCTCGCGAAGACTTAGCCAAGCTGGGCCCAGTAAAGGCTAACGACGTCATGTTGGTACCAGTGATCGACTTGTTGAACCATTCTCCTAGTGCTAAAGTGGATTGGGTGTTTGATGATGGCAAATTTGAGTTCAAAACCACCATATCCACCGTGGGTGAAGTCCACAATAACTACGGGATGAAGGGTAATGAAGAATTGCTCCTCGGCTACGGGTTTGTCCTTGAAAACAACCAAGCCGATACTGCTGCCGTCAAGATCAAAATCCCCGAAGTGTTGGTGGAAGAACTTAAACATGAAGGGGTCAAACTTCCTACCATCTCCGATTATACCATGAGCGTGGTTGACACTAGCGACACACCTGAAGATACCGAAACTAACCCTGCTGACGGTACGATATTCTTCCTTTCGTCGGTGCTGTTACCACCAGCGTTAGTGCTGGTATTTTCCATTCTCGTTCGCAACCGATGGGATCAGCCAGGATCGCTTCGAGCTAAACTTATGGGACTCCTGTCACTCACCCAGGCTCTTGAAGCCAAGATGGAGTTGATCACGGTACCTCTGGGTAACTCTGATGTCGAAAATACCGTAAGAATCTACGCTCTGAGCCAGAAACTGATTTTCAAGCTGGCACTCAAAAACATCAAAAGCGAAACCAAACAGTTATTTGCCGACCACAAATCACAACTTGTCACCCTGAAAACGGTGTGGAAGTACGACGTTAAGCTCGTTAACGCTTTGCTTGTGGCGTTTGGCTTTACTCTGCTCGAAGACGTCTACGCTCACCAATTCCAGGACCAAATGTGGTTATTGTGGCTTGTAAGATGTGCTAATCGAGACTCATATGTCGATGCTACCAGTGACGATGGTGATGAAGACAATTGGCTCCCCAAATGGGTAAAAACTTGCTTTGACCGGGTGTCGCAACAATGTGAGGTTTCTCCCCAAGAAATCATCGCTTATAAGGAGATTTATCAACAATTGGTTCCGCCACTTGCTCAAGCGGTTCCCGAAGTGTTTGGGAAAGGCGATTGGGGAGTAAAGAACTTCATTTTGGCAGCAAAGCTCTTGGATCTCGTCAGTTTTGTTCGGGGTAAGGATCAAGAGTGTATTGTGGTCCAGCCCGAAGACGTGATGATTAAGTCATGAATGTATTGAAGTAACTAGGTGTATTAATGACCCCCGGTGGTAGGCAACCCCACACTGACCTTGAACGTGTCGTAGATCAACCATTGGAACCCGGTCAAGGTACCGATCATGACGATTCTCATGGGCAACCCGTTCCACAACCCCTTGAAGCCGATTTGACCGTAGATGCGCTTGAGGGCTTGCCCCGTCAGCTCGGTGGGCTTCTTGTCGGAAGTGATCTTCGACACCATTACGTCGGCAGGGTGCGAGACGACAGCACAGAAAATACCGGCGATGTAACCCCCAGCAAACGAGAACGCCGTTTGTTGGACAGGAGTGTAGTCCAGAGGCTTCTTGCCCACCCACTTGTAAAGCTGGGCCACGGTGGCTTCGAAAGTGGTGAACTTGACACAAGTGTAAGGAATTTGCCGGCACCACAACGGCACAATCCCCTTGTACAACCCCTTCATCCCTTCAGCAGCGACCACCTTTTTCCAGCCGTCAACGACGTTGTTGGCGTAAGGAGGAATGGTAGTTTGCGTCTTCACCTTGATCGTTTCAAACGGACACAAGAAGATATCAGCAAAGAATTCGGCCGAAGCCGAAGCCGCAGCGTAGATCACCGACCGGTACTCGTTGGCAATGTTAGGACCGACAAGGTCACTGTACTTCTTCTTGAATAATTCATAACCACCATATTTACCCGCACCTTGTAACGAGTACCCGATGAAAGTAGCACCGGCCCCGGTCCAAATCAGGTCGCCAGGAGTCTTGAGGATCGTCTTGAATGCTTGCAAATTGGACCGGTAAAGACTGGGGTCCACTTGACGACGACACTTGACCAAATCAAGCGGAGTCACCGCAGTGTGGGTGGGGCCACAAGCCACCATCCCCCCCACGGTACACGCAGCGTAGTACTCGGGACTGAACAATTCGATCGTCTTCTTCTCGGGCATGGTGTCGACTAAGTTTGCTAATGGATTTCGTTGCAGGTGTCGACCCTAATAAATTGGGGATTGCTTCCGTCCGACCCAGAGGTTTGTGCAGGGCTACATGCAATAGTGCCGATAGTGAGGGATTTCAGGCGTCGGGAGTGGAGGGTCCGGCGAGTTATATAGGTGAGGAAGGGGTCATCAGGTGATGCCTCCAAGGTGAAACCAGGGGTGGCTTTGAAACGTCTTGGCTGATACTTACACCGAAACGTTCGCCGTGTAGCAGAAGTCCCCGGAGTTGATTTTGTGATGTAGTAACCAGCACCGTCGGAGGTCGGAGCCGCACCGAGGTTTCGGCGTCGAAATCGGCTATGCGTGCGAACCCACTACCCGGAGTTATGGGGAGGTACCATGCACTGACTAGAATGACATCACGTCTAAAGTGACGTCTCGGCGATGAAAAATCGATCAATCGGTCACGTTTCAAGGTCATGGCTATAGAACTCAGCCGTGAACCGAAATTGGCTCACTTAACTTGGCTTCACCTAGCTTCTCTGTCTTAACTCTGACTTCACTTAACTAATTACTCTGCTACTGCCTACTTCTCTTACAACTTCGGAGTACGTTGATGCAAGAATCTAATCGAGTGGTCTATCAGTCCCCTCCCATTATCTATTTACTACCGTTCTACCTACTGCCGTTCTACCTTCCATTCCACTTCCGTAATGCTCACCTCTGCTCCCTGCTTTTCATCATAATCATACCATTCACCATCTTCGAGGTCCACCTCGGAGAACGGAGTGTTCAGCTCTTCCCCCACCGCTTGGAACTTACCTTCAGGAATGAATTCCACCACTTCGAGCCCGCGAGCATCAATTTCCAACAATTTAGCCCACCGGTCCAGTTCATTAATTGCGGTTTTCGTCAGATGAACATTGGCACTCAGTTCACTCTTACACTCTTTGCACCGAAACACAAACAGGGCCTCGCCGCGAGAGCCCCCCATCTCGTGCTTCTCAAAGGTGTTGATGGTGACTGGCTTGTCATGGACGTTGCGACAGCGAGTGCACTCGATGCGAAACGTGTACTCGAACTTATCCTGAGGCGAGTCGGTGGGTTTGATGTCGGTGACTCCGTCGAGGGTGGCTTTTCCCGAAAGGTAGAAGATGGTCATCGTGGGGGTTAGACGAACAACGAGGTGCGGAGGATGACGATTGCCTAATTGTGCGACGATGGTCAGGGCCCCCTGGCTAAAATGGCACGACCCCTACGAGGCGATGGACAAACAATGGACTCGGGGCACATATAGACCCCCGCTTGACGGTTGGACCCGTTTTGTGGTATCATTATCTCAAGACATTTAATCCCAATTAACTCTCCAAAAGGATTTACGAGGAAGTGACTTGCCCCGAACGGACGTTTTCACAATAATCAAGGAAAACGCACCTTTGACATTGACAAGAACAAGCCTCACCCATCGGAGATTACTTCCGAATCCCATAATTATGATAAGGGGACCACCGCGTCATGGTAGTGGCAGATGAATTGAAATTGTCTTAGGCACGTCGTAACCCACCACTTTATTAATTGATAACGCTTTTGACTTGGCAAGGCTGACGAGGCTACGAATACGAGGTCTAGATGAGCTAAACGCTCAAGTTGACATGTTACTTCATTTGGGAAGCATGTAAAGTGTAACATGTAAAGGTAAGCAACAGGTGAGCATGTAAAGGTGAGCAAAAGCTAAGCAAAAGCTAAGCATGTAAAGGTGGACCGATGAGCACATGTGTGGATAACAGGACATTGTTTACAACGGCGTTGAGGCGGGACAATGGCAGGGCGTGTATCGGGATCCGGTGACGTTGCGCCACGATTAATTGGGGGGTCGTCCCGTTTCTGGTGACGATCGCAAGGTACAAAGAGTATTGTCGCTATCTCTGCGTCTCGGTCATTTATTCGGGATTTTTCCCTCCTGCCTAATCGGGTCATTGTGGCGCATTGGCCACAGCCGCCACCCTAGAACGAGAAAAGGAATGGGTTGCCATGAGGCGAATGCTGCCGATTTGTCATCGATCGTGCCCAGCTCAATCGGGACCTCGTCATTGCCAAACTCAATTGCCTCGTATTACCTGTCGGGGCCTCAATGGGGTAACTCTATGTGCGACGTAAAGCGCGCCCATTGTTCTCAGTCTCGGGGTTTAGCACCAGATAGGCACCACCCTCAGTTCGATAGAGCCAGGTTACGAGATTACCACACCCACGTCTCCACTGTTTAAACTCGATCTAATTGGTCACTGCCTCCCAGGGTTCCTAGAACCATCACCCCACCTCCATAAGTTTAATTTCCTCTCCCCTCGAAGGTGATCATGCACACCCAGCCTGGCTGGTCCATTGTCAAAGCTAGAGCCCCGATGTCATCGAGCATGATGAAATTTTCCAGGGGTATTAATTTTGTTACGTTTGTGCGGTGGCTTGGGGCCCCAAGTTGTCATTGGCGACGATTGGAGCCAGCGATTCCAAGCGACGAGGGGCTAGCCTCACGTAGTGACTGCCTGGCGCATGCAATTGAGCACATCTCCAATCCCAAAGCGTATGGAGCTACGGCGTCGCTGCATCCTCGCTTGGTCGTACCACTCACCTTGACTTTAGGCATTAGCATATTTGTTGAATTGCCGCTTACATACGGTGACACATATCTGACGTAAGCGACGCGGGATCGACAGCGATTTCTGCGCGGTCAATGCGGTAGCGAATTCCACAAAATGGCATCGGTATCGATCCCGGCACCCGGCGGTGGCGAATGACCTTTCAAACACCGCAGGCGAATGTGCTGAGGTGCGTTATGGTGCCGTTTTTCAATTACAAAGTGGCACCATCAATGGCACCGCCAATCATTACTCGTGATCGTATTCGCTGGTGACCCTTCTCCTCAAAAATGCATAATCCCCACCTTCAATACGTAGCCTATGCAAGTTATGCTTTGCTCGGGTAGCCAACTGTCCACGGGGTGCTTTGAAGCACCCCTTGGCAGCCATGTGAGTTTATTGTGGCCGGGAAAGATGACGCCTGTTTGCCTTGTCACCACTAACGTAATCCGGTAACCAATCATTCCGGAGGAAAATGCCAATGCTTAACTAGGGTGGCGTGGTCCCCTCTTTAACCTTGGCTCTGGTAGGGGAGAAAAAAGTCTGGACTTTCCGAAAAATGTTCGTAAGTGTGGTGGAGGTACAGGAACCCCATCAAAGTCGATTTCCGCGGAACGGTTACCAATGAGGGTTCCGTGGTAGATTGTGGTTTGATTTAGACACATGCCATCCGAAACAGCTCCCGATTACACAAGACGCCAATAAGACCCCCCCTCCAACACTCTAGCCTCTGCTCCTGGTCACAAATTGCCAACGTAAATATGTATCATCGGTACTCGAATGCCCAATGTTCACCGTATCGGGATCCCGATTGTGGTATTTATTTTTCCCGTCGACAAACTGCAGTACAAAGTCTAGACGTTGGAACTAGTTTCCCCATCGGAAAAGTAGATCCCACCTCCGTAAACCCTAGGACTTAGGACTAGAATCTATTGTCTCAACACCTCTCCAAATCCAGCAATGTGGTCACTCCTGAGTTGGCAACGTGGTGGCGACCCTCAACCTCCTCCCAACGTCATTGGCGTCGATCCAACGTCGGCATTTGTCAATCTGTGGTCGAGTCATTTAGTCATGGCGACGAATGCCGTATATTTGGCGATTGACATGGGCTGATGGTGGGGGATAAGTGGGGGTTTCTGCGTGGCACGGGATCGTATGGGGATCGAATGGCATGGTACCGATAGCAAGGGTTCGTGGTCAATCACCGAAAGTGTCCTATTTTCTCGTCCTAGTTCGGTAGGTTTATCCCGCGTGCAGAGCCCGGGACCAGTACGTACATGATGCATAGTTATTTTGTCAGTTTTTATTCAACCTGTACATAAAACACCCTCTAACTCGATAATTATTAGAACTAAATTAGCATAAGGCGTACGTCTTCATTGACGCATTACAACTCTTTTTTTTTTTTCCAATTAAACAAAATGCCAACGATAATATTATTTTTTCTCCCATCCACTACAGCTCAAGTGCCTCGTGCTTTTTGTGACGTTTACGGTCGTTGACCTTGAGTCCCCGGAGTGTGGAAGCTTTCTCACCACCCTGACGGATCCCCCTGATCGTTGTCGGTAGTCCGTGGTCCATTGCTTTCCTTGCCAGAGTTGCTGTGGCGCTGAACTGACAGAAATCTGACGACTACGACGCTGGCGACCGTGCAGAAATATATTAGAGTTCCTGCTCAAAATGTTCGCTCCTCCAAGAAAAAGTCTTGGCTTCCGTTATAACTCAATCGTGAGCCTCACCACTGATGTACATCGTCTACCTTTACCGCCCCCCACCCCTGGTACTAAACCGTTATTTGATGTATTTTCCCCGGGGTTTCACTGGTGCTAAAATCGCCCCCAACTTCGTCGCCATCGATATGATTTGCTAATGATGTCGCATCGGTTACGACTTTCAAGCCTCACACGATCCGACATTCTCAGATCAAGATCCTAAACTGGTGGCTGCTGTCGGTTTACGGCTGAAGCCACCACGACATTTCTTCACAAAACCGCATGAAGACTCCCCCACGTAATCCTATGCAAACCGATGACACATTTTTCACCCTCATCCTGGTAGGTGGTGAGGATGAGTTATCACCACACACCTATAGACTCCGTGTTACTCCGTGGACACCGTCTACGCCGTGTATAACCGAGGATAACCCCGTGGCTGCTGATGACTGCCGATCGAGGCGTCTCGCCTAGGGAAGACACATCATCGCATACTTGCAGCACCGTTTATTTGCGGATACCTTCCCGGCGTGTGGTGACGTGGAGGTAGTGGTGATAACCGGAGGTCACATCGCTGCTTAAACCCGGTCGTGATAGCCTAACATGCTTCGTGACCACCGGAAAACCATTGTGTCATCTTGGGCACATTTCCGGACCCACCTCTCAGCAGAGAGCGTTCTATGCATCGATAGTTTGACGTTCTTTTTTTTTTTTTTCTTCAAACGGTTATCTCGAGGCGGTGGGGGTTATCCAACGGGATTCCGATGCGTGAGATTTAATCCGGAGATACACGGGGCAACAGTACTCGCACGGAGTTCCTCCTAAGCGACATCTAACTGATCGCCAACGTGATATGTCGGCGTGGATCACGATTGGATGACTATTCGCAGAGACGGCATACCTCCGATCACTAACACCGGTGATACACGGCGATGTACAAGCGTCACGTCATCGATGTAACCACCGGATTAACTACACTATCATCAAACATATGGTGCCATTTTGCCACCGTCCCACCGTCTACCATGAAACGTAAGAAAAAGAAATGAAACTCATCCACAAACCGTCAGTAGACAGCTTCCGCGCAGCCCGGATCTTCGGTGTTTCGCCCCCCACAAAACTGCAAGTGTCAAACCCCCTGGCCCTTACTAATGCCGTCAGCGGCAACACCCGCGGCACAGGCCCACAAATGCATCTCGATCACTCCCCTGTAAAAGCCTCTTCACTAGTGCAAGACACACGTTTCAACCTGTAGACACGTTTCAGCCCCGTGGGTGATGAAGTCAACTTGCGGCTAACTTCGGAAGTGTCGGGTGGTGATGAAACTTCAAGCGATGAGAACACCCTCTTACAAGGGTGGGGTCCAAATCGGGTAAGCAGCGGCTTACCGCCGTGAATAGTGAAGAAGGCAAGTGGTTGTGCAATCGAAGCCTGCAACCAGCTTGATGTCATTAGGAGGCTTACGTGAATGTATGTATTGTGTTGCCAGGCAACGTCTATAACCCAATAAATAACCCCAAACAATGTATCGAATCGTTGTTTACTCATTTTTTAGGTGACCGCTGATTTCCAAAAGGTACGTCTTGAAGTATTCGAACGACACGAGCGTCACCGCCAGTGCCGGGACCGTGCGGAGCAAGTTGATGGTGTAGCCAGCATAAAACCCTCGAATACCGTCGGTGCGGGCAATTTGTTTGATGGTGTCGAGCATACCGACCTTCTTGCCCAGCGGTTGTATTTGCATGCGAGTCCGCAAGATTTCGTGAGGATAAGTCACCGTCAGCGCCAACATCTTCAGCAACAGCAGCGCCAATATGAGTCGAGGAAGGTAGCTCAGGTCGTGGACGGTGATGTTGGACATGAGCATCTGCTTCAACTTTTCGTACACGGGGAAGTGAATACCAACGTGGACAAGTCCAAAAAGCAGCGGTACCAACCCCAGATAGAATACCTTGATCCCTTCCTGTTTATACATCTTGATAAACGCATCGAGGGTACCGTTATAGTAGGTACGACCGGTTCCTCCTACCACCAGCAGTCCTTTGCCCGTCTGAAGCATAAGCCGAGTCTTCACCACCCAGATGGGATTCACGGCGATCAGCAGCGCCATGCCCGCCGTCACTGCCAGGAGCACATGCGATACCAGTGGGGCGGTGATGCCAAGGTGATTATAAAGCCACACTGGATATTTGAGTTTTGCCCGTTCGTACACCGAAAAGTAGATCGTCCACGTCGGTAAGTAGCCGATGGTGATGGGGACAAGCCCGCGGTAGAACCCTCGAATGCCTTCAGTCTTGAATATGTGTTTGAATATCTTGAAAAAGCTGTTGGTGCTGTTGCCGGTGGCCTGGGCCCGAGTTTTCACCACGTCGAAGGGGCACACCACCACCCCCAGCAAAAACCCCAGCGCTGCTCCGGCTAGTGTCACCAACTGGGAGGGCAGGCACTTGCTCAACACCGCTGGCGGGCTCCATTTGCCTAGCACGTCGATTTTGTGGGAGGGGTCGATCTCAAACGTCGGGAGCTCCAGCTTCAGCACCGAAAGCTCTTCCCCATGAACAACATCGGTGAAATCCGGTGACTGTTCGTCGTCGTGGGTAGGCGACGGATGCAGCATGTTGGCGTAGACGGTTGGGCTGACAGAAGACGCTGTGATACTTATCCAACTCCCCCTCGGTGTTTGGCGAACGAAGATGTGAGGGGAGAAATGTCTGGTGCGCGGTGATAGTAGACAGAGGAGAGGTGGGGAAAAGTCGAATTAATGAGACATGGTGGGGAAGAACAAAACATAAAAAAGGGAGGGGCTGGCGCCCTTTATATATGTATATGTATCGTTTGAAACGTGGCGTGTATTTATCAGTTTCACCTTTGCCTGGTTTCATCGGTGGTTTCATCATCATCGGTGTCATCGCAAGCAGCCGCGCAGACTACGGATAGTCGTGTGCTTTCGGGTACCGCTGCCCTACACCAGTGACTATTACCGAGGACGGTGCCAATGCGCGCTCCTAATCCGGTAAGTGTAAGAGAGAGACAACACCACCACCACATTAACCATCACCTCAAACAGTTACCCTGTTTCATCACTTTGAGGGTAAGTTTCCCACAGCAAGTTTAAAAGCTCTCCGCATCTCATTTAGTGTGATAAAAATCCCTCATTGTCATAGTAGCCGGAATACCAGATGCGCGGCTACTAGCCGGAATGGTACCGATCAAAGATAATTCCGTGTGATGAATCCAAATCATATCAAAACCATTTATTGATTGATCGTCAATCAGCAAAATGACTACCTTTTTAAACTACTCTTCAACGATATACAAGTGGTAGGATCAAACTGGTTCTTGTTCTTCCGTCTCATAACTAAGATCTGGTGAAAAAGCTTTAGAAAACCTAGAAAGCTGGTGATGATTCAATCAAGCAGATTGCCTGCGATTAAAGTGTTGAATTGTTCCAGACAAATGGATAGTCAGTGTTTTTCATGCCTCTTGATTCTATTTGGCAGATGGCTGGGATAGTGCAAACTGCTGAAGTAGTGCAAACCGCTGAAATACCGCTGAAAAACAGTACAAATTGGATTGGAATCTTTGAGACACAATAGTGATCTATGATCTGCTTGGCACATCTACCACCGGAATTGTTGGCGTCAATCTTTTCCGCGTCAGACGTTGTTATCAGGGGGATTGATCAGACAACAGATCGTCGTGGTTGAACATGATCAGTCAGACAGAAGCCGGTAGTTCACATCAATCAACTCATGCAAGATGCTTACTATGGCTTTAGTTCTTGTAAGTGAAAACAAAACCAATTAGATTCTTGCATCAATTTATTCGAAAACTTGTTATACCTTCATGGCTCAAATTCGTCTTACTAAAGCGGAAATGTGCTCGCTATGCCTTCAACACTTTTCTTTGTCGTTAGTACAAAAGTGATCATCGTCCTTGTTAAATCCATCTAACTCCGGTGTCGTTTTGGTTGTGAACCGCCACAAACGGGTGAATCTCCACGTGTGCTACCTAAATCGATCTCAGGCAAGCTACAGTGATATGTTGTAAGTCATGATTCCCTCCATGGATACGTCATGGTCCACACTTTTGCCATCATATTTTCCAACGACTTGTGATCATTCATCATCCGTTTCTCAATCGCCACATGGCCTCGTCTCAACACGGCAAATGACACTCGAAGCAGACACAACCGACCAGTATTTGCAGGATCTACGACATTGGTCCCGAATCGAGATGCAAAGGTTATTTTTTTCGGTTTGGCTTGCTTTCTCAGCGTTTGCGTGTGTCCACTCAATAGGGCAGTTTATTCCCACGAAGTCGATGTGGCGCTATTTCACCGACGACATGTCGAGGCTACATTACCAATGCCAAGACCGGATGATTCCATCTTTACATTTCTGCGGGAGGTTTCGTAATAAGCTCTTACGCACGTCTTTGTGGTCTATTCTCGCTCTCTTTGTCCCGCAGGTCACCTGCTTGCTCTAGTCGCCCACCCCTGGTCGGGAAGAGGGTTCGTCGGTGTCGATGCTTGGCTAGCACGATTCATCGGACACTTTCCTCTATCTCTAACCCCCATGTCTGCGTTACCTCAGTAGTTATGTCTGCATCGGCCCACGCTTCCATTGCCGACGACCAATGACCATTATCGCCACCAATGCCCCATCACGTCGACTCACAATCACCTACGCCTCCACCATCCTCATTTGTACCATCGACCAGCTTGGTACAAAACAACTAAGTGACCGCAGCTATTGTCTCGTTGTTAAAATCACGCGAGACCTTCGATTAGGTTACTAAGTGATGGAGCCTCATTGTCGCACTCACACTAATGCTGGGGTGGAACACTATAGATCTGGACGCTGGCCTCTTCACCGAGCTTGTGGAGAAGCTCGGAGTTAAAGGAGTCGAGCTTAATGACGTGTACCTGCTTGATGCCGAGTCATTGGCGGCTCTTGCTCCCGTGTACGGGGTGATCTTTTTGTTCAAATGGAGACAACACGACCAGGGCCAACTCCCCGATGGCGGCACCTACGACGCTGATTATCACCAACACGATATCTTTTTCGCTCGACAAACGATCCAGGATGCTTGTGCCACCATTGCTGTGTTGAACTGTTTGATGAACCGACCCGAAATCGATTTGGGGCCTAATCTCAGCGAATTTAAGCTGTTCACCACTGGCTTCGACTCAGAAATGACGGGGGAGACCATCAGTAACTCCGAGCTCATCCGTACCGTTCACAATTCGTTTTCCGTACCCAATTCGTTGATTGTCGACGAAGATAGTCGCCCTCAGACCGATGCCGATTTGTACCACTTTGTCGCCTACACTCCCATCAACGGACACATCTACGAATTGGATGGACTTCGCGAGTACCCCATCAAACACCGAGAATGTTCTGGAGTCGACGAATTCGTCCATTTGATCCCAGAAGTCATCCAACAACGCATCGCTCACTTTGGTAACGAGCTCCGGTTCCTGATGCTTGCCATTAGCGATAATCGCCTTGAAAAAGCTAAACGGATTGGCGACCACGTCGGGCTCGAACACGAGATCGTCAAACGGGACCAATGGCGTAAGGAAAACATGCTACGTCGCCACGAACACACGGGACTCGTCATCGAACTCTTAAAGAATATCATTGCGGAAAAAACCGACGATGAGTTTGAAGCGTGGCTTGACCAGGGACGCAAACCCGCCTAACCGACCCACTTTAAAGGGAGATCTACTTAGTGAGAGTGTTCTTTTCTTTTATTTCTCTGTCATGATGATTGAGCACTCTATATATCCTAATGCGGCGGACTTTCCTCGGGGTTCATAACCGAAGCCGCACCACCTCCCGCTCCAGTGCGGTATGCTTCCAACTGATCTTTCCGCTCCTAAGTATATAAACATTACCACGTCACCAACGTAAACGACAAACCAACCCCTTATCCAATACCATACTCTTTCAACGACAAATGAGACTATTGGCGGTGGCTGTGGCTTTGTTCACCCTGGTGATAGCAACGGGCTCTCCTCCTCCGGGAGCCGCTGACGTGGCGGCGCCTCCGGTGGCTCTGGAGGCGTCCCAAGCCGACAACCAGGTGCCTCTTCCGGAATACCTTACCCTGGACACGTTTCAAGAGGCTATCGGCTCGAAATTGCTGCTTGTGGAGTTCTTTCTGCCCTATTGTCACCACTGTACGGCGTTTGCTCCGACGTGGGAGGCAACTTATCGCGAGTTTAAGGAGGAAATGGAACGGCTTGGGATCCAAATGCGTCAGGTCGATTGTGTGTCTCTGGGTGATCTCTGTGTCCAACAGGATGTCAACGGTTATCCTCTGATACGGCTTTATGGCCCCGATCCAGAAACGAAAGCGGGAAGAAACTTTGGTCAGTTCCCTCGGACGATCGAAAAGACCTCGGAAAACATTAAGACGTTCATGAGGGATCTGTACGCGGAATTCAACGATGGTGTGCTTACGATTCCTCTGGCGCTGAGACGTCTTTCCAATGAAGAATTGGCAAATATCATCGCGGGAGAACCCGCCACCCCCAAGGCTGAGGATGATAAAACTCCACCCGATCTGTGGCTCGTGTCGTTCTGGCCGGCTCTGGAAGAACAATGGGAGGGTACTGATGGTACTCCCAACTTCAGCCAAAAGTGTATGGACTGTAAGGACTACAAAGTGATGTGGGATCGAGTGCTGGGGCAGATTCAGCTGTACTATAAGACGGCCCACGTGATGTGTGACGACCAAAAGGAGCTCTGTGACCTGCTTGGCATCAAGTTCACTGGTCGGTACGAGGACCCGGAAATCGTCGTGTTTTTACCTAAATTAGTGGGTAAGGTTCGGTGGGATTATTCGGGACACTTGGGGCTGAAATCGCTCAAAGATTGGGCGATGCGATTGTGGGAACTGTCTCGTTACGAAAAGGTCACCTATGGGGGATTGCCCGATGTCATGAGACACCAATTTGAACTTCCGCCAACTCCTCTTCCTTACGAACCTCCGGTGAAAAATCAGGTATCGGTGATCTATTTCTTTGATGGCGACAACCAGCTGCCCGAAGACGAAACCATCATGTCCTATGCTCTTGACGCGGTGATGAAGCTGCCGTTCAACGTTTACTTGTACAAAGCCAAGCATTCTAAGCTTGAGGTGGCGATGGTCCAGCAGCTGGATGGGCTTGTTAAGTACATTAACGCCATCCCTGGTCAGGATCGCACCTACAAATATGAACGGGCGTTGCACGTAGCCAGCACCTTTACCTCGAAGCCGACGTTCCTCATTTTCAAGGACGATTCGCTTATTTTCGATGTCTTCCCGGCATTTGCCCCCGAAGATGTCAGAAATGCCGACAAAGTGGGCCAATGGATCCAGCAGCATCAGTTCCCCCTTCATGGCGAGCTCACCGGTGACACTCGCCGCACCTACTTTAACCGTAGCGACGACTCCAACAACAAGGTGGTACTTACCATTGTCGACCCCAGCAACCATGAGCAAATGACTCAAGCCTTGTATGATATGCTGGCTGCTGCTCACGAATACCACCTCAACCGTCAGCAATACTGGTTTGGCGAGGTCGAACTGCAACGGGCCAAGAAACAAGATAAAGTGGCTAAGCTCACCGCCAAAGGCGGTGATCCTGGCGAAGTGGTAAAGGTGATGAAGGAAGAAGTGCCTCATTACTTTGACCGCGACGAAGCGGTGTTCTCCTACGTCGATGTCAAGAACCTTGGTGACCTCAGCAAAAAGCTCGACTTTGATTTAACTCAATACAACGTGGGCGACACCATCGTGGTTCTGCGCAACCAAAAGCGAGTGTGGAATTCCGACCGCGACGGTAACCAATTGGTTAGCGACCCGTTGCGAGTCCGCGACGTGTTGCTTGCTTTACTTGACCCGCTGCTTGTGGAGCCGGAAGTGTCACAAAAAGTGCTGGTGGTGCGGGTGTCAAAACCCAGTCGTCTGCACGCTCCCTATGTAGCGTTTGCCGCAGTGGCATTCGTGGCGGTGGTGGTGATTGGTTTCCGAGTCCGTCGGAGCCGTAGACGCCAAACCACCGGTATGGGCATTCTCGGTAACTTTGAAAAGAAGGACTAGTGAAGAACCCTTATTGCTGTAATAGTTAATGAATAGAATAACCAATGAACACCAATGAACACCACTGAACATCTTAGCCGATAAGTTGACGTAGCTTTGCTTCCAGTTCGATGGCTCGTTTATATCCTGGTGCCAACGGAGTACACTGCCAATCAACTCCTGGCTGTCCTCGTACTTCAGTATACGAGGGGATAATCATTTTCTCAGGGATAACTGTGTGTTTGCGAATGACACACCCTTCGTTAATCACCAGATTGGTTCCCAATTGACACCCGGCCTCGATGAGTACTCTCAGACCAATATAAGCACTTTTCACCACCAGTGATGGACCAACAATGGTGTACAGACCAATGATCAATCCCAGTTTAGGAGGAATCACCTTAACGTCACTGTCAACAAATACTGACTTGCCAATTTCGATGGTGGGGTGAGATTTTTGCTTGTCGACCTTCACGGGTTCCCCGAAAAGCTCGGCTCCGTGGCTTATGGTAGAGCCTCCGGAGATGAGGACGTAGCGACTGCCATGGATGGTTGCCAGTTTCAGGATCCGGCTACCCGTTGGCGTCTCAAGAAACAACAGCATCGCGATGATGGCTATGGATGATGAGTAAACAAATGGTAGTGAAAGCGAATATCCGATGTGACCACGCAAATCTTTAAGGTATCATACTTTCTAGTCAATAACATTATGAATTGACGAAAGACATCATGAAGTTAATGATATCGACATCATCGAGAGTCGAGAGTTGTTATAATGTTTAGGCTTTATGGCAAGTAGTTGGGGGATGGAGATGAAACAAGGTTAGATATAAATAAGTCGAAATCTTAGGTTTCAAATGACAAGCGATGAGGTAAGAGACCTCGGAGGACGGAATGAAATGGTACATGACATATGCTACGTCGACGCGAGTACGCCACGTTGATGAGCTCATTTTCGGAGCAACCTGCATCGGAAAAACCCCCTCCCTGCAATACGGCGCGTTGTTCATCGCTATCTCGACACTATACTATAGCTAGTTATGACGGTTACTCCTAGATGCTCTTGATGCTAACGGTTTCAAGTGTGTTTCACTTTTTTCCACTTGTTTCATGCTAAAGCGTTTCACTTACGAAACATCTCCGTCTCTCCGTCTAAAACGACGGCTTCGCTCGTACTTTGCCTCTACCCCCCACGCGGGGGGGTTGTATACACGCTTGGTCGCGTTATTTACGTGGACACAACCTACCAAAAATTTCATTCTTCAACACCTCTCACCATGACCGTGTTCCGTATCGACTGTGGCTACCGTAATTATGACTGGGGCAAGCTTGGTCTGACTCTGGCAGTGGCTCAGTACGCTTCGAGCTCGAACCCTGACACCAAAGTGGACGAGCTGAAGCCCTACGCCGAGTTGTGGATGGGTACTCATCCGCTGGTGCCTTCGGTGGTGGTTGACAATGGCAAACTGCTTCGTGAAGTGATTGAAGCCGACCCGTCGCTCGTCACCGAACCGGTGATTGCTAAGTTTGGTGGTAAAGCCGAACTTCCCTTCTTGTTTAAGGTATTGCTGATCCAAAAGGCGTTGTCGATCCAAGCTCACCCCGATAAGCTGCTTGCCAAAGTGTTGCACAGCCAGGACCCGAAAAACTACCCTGACGATAACCATAAGCCGGAAATGGCGATTGCTCTTACCGATTTCGAAGGGTTCTGTGGGTTCAAGCCGTTGGACCAATTGGCTAAGACGTTGCAAACGATTCCTGAATTCCGTGATGTTATCGGTGATGACATTGCCGATCAATTCATCAACGGGATCGACACTAACGCCGCCGAAGGACTGGATGCCGATAAGCAAAACCGTCGCCTCCTTCAAGCGGTGTTTGGTAAGCTCATGCACACCGACGAAGCCACCATCGCCGCTAAGGCAAAACTGCTTGTCAATCGTGCCGAAACCAACCCTGATGCGTTGAATGCCATCGACCCTCGGTTGGCCGAGCTCATCGTTCGTCTTAATAAGCAATTCCCTAACGACATTGGTTTGTTCTGTGGTTGTCTTATGTTGAACCATTGTGAGCTTAAGGCGGGCGAAGCGATGTTCTTGAAGGCTAAGGACCCTCACGCCTACATTCTGGGTGATATCATCGAATGTATGGCGGCTCTGGATAACGTGGTGCGGGCAGGATTCACTCCTAAGTTCAAGGATGTCGACAACTTAGTGGACATGTTGACGTACTCATACGACCCCATTGAAAAGCAAAAGATGCCCACCACTCCTTGCGATAAGGCGTCGGGCCAAGCCCTGAAGTGTGTGGTGTTTAACCCTCCCATCGACGAGTTTGCCGTGTTGCAAACGGTGCTTGATAACCTGGGGGACACCGAGCACTTTGAACCGTTCCTGGGTCCGTCGATCATCATTGCCACTAATGGTGCCGGCACCCTCAACGCTGACGGCCACCAGTACGAGTTTGCCCAAGGCTACGTGTACTTTGTCGGACCCAACACTGCCTACGACCTTGTGGCTTCCGAAGCTGGCTTCACCACCTACCGGGCTTATGCTTGAGCAAAAGCGACTCCTCTGCCTAACGCAACCCCCCCCCCCCCCCCAATATAACAATAAGCATACCCTCAACCAAGGACGATATGGCAGCGAACCAACTTTAAGTAAATAAGTACTACACAATCATTACATAAAGAGATTATCAGGAGGGTGATCAAACGTGACTATAGCTACACATCTTGATATTGTAAAGCATTAGTCCTTGTGTTGTGAGTATATTCTGTAGTTTATCTTCGTGTGTTTTCTAATGTGTCCTAAATGTTTCCAAGTCTGTCTTTTTCTTGGTTCAATATCCGTGTCACTTTCACAACATTCGAAACCACCTCAGCATTTCCAAACAACTTATGCTACACGTTTCAAAAATGAAACACAAGTTATGTCTCCAGTTTATAACCTACGTGTTCCATTTCATCTGGTATGGGTAGCGCCGCACGGTCCCCCGCGAAACTTCCGGCTATTTTTTTCAGTACTCTTATCTCGGCACACCTCCATTATGAGTAAACAAGATAACCAACGCGTCGAGGGTGTCGCTGACGCTACGGTGACTAATCCGACGTCTGAGACGTTAGAGACATTGCCAGCAGGGTCTGATGAGGTTACTCCTCTTGTCAATGATAAGTATTGGACGGTGCCGGTGCTGGAAACCGACTCGCGGTCCGTGTTCATTGGTAACCTCGACTTTAAGGCTAATCCGCCACAAATTGAACGAGTATTTGGAGAATTGGGAGACATTGTCCGGATTACCATTCGTCTGGACCGGTTTACCGGTCAACCTCGAGGGTACGCCTTCCTTGAATTTGCTGAAGCGGCGCTGGCGGCGCGAGCGGTGGCTGAACTCGATGGCCACGAGTTATTTGGACGTAAGTTAGTGGTGAAACCGAAGCGGACTAATGTTCCTCGCCGCGTATGGGATCGAGGGCGTGGACGGGGACGTGGACGTGGTGGACGTGGAGGTCGCGGACGTGGTGGTAGCCGAGGACGCGGTGGACACGGACGTGGAGGTAATGCCATGTCCCGAGATGATGGTGCTGAATATACTGATGCTGAAGTTACGGGTGATACCGACAACTACGATAGTATCCCGTCTGAACCTCCAGTTAATGGTGAACATGGTTCTTCCACCACTCGTGATGATGGAGCGTAATTAGCTGACCTCCAGTAATGAGATGCCCCGGAAACTTGATTATATGGGTTTTATCGGTTGTTTAGGCAATTGGTGAGACTCGTCTAATATACTTTGCTTTCGTTTTTATTTCACTTCGTTGTCTCTGATTCTCTCCTATGCCCCAAATAGGTGCGTGCGGCGCGCCCTCCCTTTGGTTAGGGGGCACCAACCGCACACGTGACCCGCACCCCTCTATCGATGCGATGAGATAGACACACACCTCTCTCCATCTCTGTATAACCATGACTTCGGTGAGAAAGAGAAAGATGAACCGCTCGTCGGTTCGCAAAGTCACTCGGAGAACCAAGGACAAGCAGCGAGATATCCCCATCAAGCTGAACCCCCTCATCGCCGAGCGGTGGGACCCGCTGTTGACGTTCAAGCAAAACTATAAGAGATTAGGGCTCCGGGCTCGCCTTGGTGTCGCTCGTGGCGGTGAAGAAAAATCGGTGGAAACGTGGAAAGAACAACGGGAACGGTTAGCTCGGGAAGAGGCGGCAAAAGTGACGCCGGCCGACATCGAACACACCGACGACCCGGCGAAAATCCCTGTTGGCGAAGCCCGAATCATCCGTGATGACGAAGGCAAAGTGATTAAGGTTGTCCACGGGACCATGAGACCCACCACTGACGAAAATGATGGCGAACTGGAGGTGATTCGCGAGTTTAAGAAGATGGCTGCTGAGCACGCGGCGAGAAAGCGGGTGAAGCACATGACTCCTCGAGAGATCGAATTCATTAAGGATCTTGTGGATAAGCACGGTGAAAACTACGAGGCGATGAAGTGGGACAAGAAGCTCAATCCCATGCAACAGCTGGCAGGGGAATTGCGGAAGAAGGTCACTCACTGGCGCCAATTTGAGGAGTACCAAAAGGAAGCCTTGGCTCAACAGCGGGCTGAAGAAGACGCTGAGGAAGCGGAGATCGCTGCCGAAGCTGAGGGCTCTGCCGTGTTAGATGACGACAACGACGACGACAACTAAGCTATTTTCTTCATTTATACTTATATATATATTACGTCATGACAAAAGAAGTACATCATTAGATAATCTAGGATTTATCAAGCCTCAGAGGTCCCTGGCTAGCTACCACTCGATCGACAATGTCCGACATTAGAGGAGCAAGCTCACATTGACGGTACCGATCAATTAACAAGTTATCGGGGCCCTGAGTCTCAATAAGCTCAGTAAATTTAGGGTCAATGGGAACGTTACCAAGATAAGGAAGTCCTGTTTCTTCCGCAAGAGTCTGTCCACCTCCCGAACTAAAGATATTGGTACATTCAGCACAATGAGGACAAATGAACCCACTCATGTTCTCAACGATGCCCAACACTTTGAAGTTAACCTTAGTACAGAAGTTAAGTTCTTTCTTGACGTCAGCAACCGCTACTTGTTGAGGAGTGGTGACGATGATGGCACCATCAGCATCGGCGTAGCGAAGAATCTCGGCAATGGTGATGTGTTCGTCGGAAGTTCCCGGAGGAGTATCGATGATAAGGTAGTCTAGATCTCCCCATACGGTATCCTCAAAGAATTGTCGAATCATGGCAGTTTTCTTAGGACCTTTCCATACCACGGAGTTGCCTCGTTCTCCAAGGAGGAATCCAAGACTCATAAGCACGAGTTTACCTCGCTTAACTCCGTCAACATCGTCTCCTCCTGTGTGTACGGTCACGGGAACCCATCCTTGGGTCAGTTGGTACACTTGTTTGTCTTCAACGCCAAACATTCGTGGTGCCAGAGGTCCGGTGAGATCGATATCCAATACGCCAACATTATACCCTTTATTGACAAGGGTTAATGCTGTTTGGGTCGTAACCGACGATTTGCCCACTCCACCTTTGCCGGAAAGGACGAGGATGATGTGTTTGACTCGACTTAGTGATGGAGGAGGTTGATCCATAGTCGCAGAGGATGAGAAGATGGGGTAGGCAAGGTGTAATAAAAATTGATTAGTAATCAAGATGTGGTGATAAATAACTAATTAAACATGTAGCTAGTTTAGTTACGCTTGAAAGATACTTGTTTAGTTTATTCGTCCACTGAGTTGTGGTTTACTATCACCTCGCAATCCGACTATAGCTCTGAACCGAAAATGGCCACTCTAGCTTCTGGCTTACCCGACGTTACGTTACTCTACCTTCTTCCTAACCTTAACTGCCTATTCCACTCTTACTATTGTCTACATTACTACTACTACTACTGTTTACTTCTCTTACATCATCGGAGTACGTCGATGAAAGAATCTATAGTACCACAAACCTAACTCTAACGACACTATATCCACCACTTTACGTCATTTCACTCGATTAAGTATGATCAAACCATTTGTGGGGCCCAGATCATCATCGATCGCAATCAGCAATGTCAAATAACACAGGGCTAACGTCTCAAACCGCAACCAACGCACAATTAAATCTGGCTACAAACCCACCATCATTGTCAATCCCTTCGTCACCTCACATTCACTTCCCTTACGATTCTCCATTACCTCTGTTGTCTTTTTCCTCTATTGTCCTTACTGTGTTCCTAGCATCAACGAACTTCGACAGCATTTAAGCCAAGCAAGTCAAGTAAGACAGTTAAGCCAAGTAAGTCAAATAAGTTAAGCTAAGTTAATACGTTTTGGTTTAGGGCTGAGTGTACGTTTCGGTTCAGGGCTATTTCTAGTTGGGGTTCTCGTGTCGTTCTCATCGCGAGTCGCACTGGTTCATCATCACCACTCCTACCCGCAAACATAGCTATTGACCATCGATTTGCGATGACCACGAGGCGGAAACGGTCAATATCGCCTCGTCTGTCGGCAGAGGACGATGTCTCCGGTTTAAGGGTACTGCTGCCGCCGCGGAAACGCCACCACGGCGTGTTGGCACTGGTGTTTACTTGGTTGAAGCGAGGGGGACGACCTCCATCGTCTCGTGCCCCCGTTAGCTATACGAGCGATGATGACGGTCCTCTGACACTGTCAGTGGGTCAACAACCGTTGGATAACGTCGCTATTCTGGTGAAAAAGCTGCGGCTTTCGGTGGTGCCGCCGATGCTGAACGACGACGTGCCTCGACTGCTGGTGTCAGCGAAACGGGACATGTACACCACCTACTATAACTTGAAGACTCGCTCCGAGGACGAGAATAACGACTTGGAACGTCGTCTTTCCAATGCTTACGGAGGGTTATTGAAACAACCACCTCCCGCGCTTCGGCGAGTGCTTTCTCAATCCAATTCCGCTACCGGCGGCGATACCGACGATGGACTGCCCATTCCTGACCTTCTGCAATTAACTGCTGGTCTGGGAGGCTCCCGGCTGAGACAAGCGCTGGTAATCATCCATCCGCTGGCAATGCCTGTGGAAACTCTGGACTCGGGGTCTGTGGTCAGTGTTGACGACGGATACACGTCGATGGTGTACGCTGACGATGATGGTAACTTGGTGAGACCTCCGTTCATCAACGTCGACCCTCGTGAGCGCTACCAGATCCTCCAAATGAAACGTCAAATCGACACCGTCCACCAGTACCAGGAGATCATGCGGTACATGCAAGACCCCCACGAGACCCAGCTGACGCTTACCAAAGGCAATAAGGTGGAAACCTCAACTCAAACCCACACGGTTGACCAATTGCATCGTGCTCTTCACTTTGCTCGTCATCGTCAAAATAACGGCAATGGTGCTGATGTCACTAGCAATGGCTCGACCATCAACGTGGTAAAGACCCTGGAGCCCCAAACTGCTGGTACGCGACGTAAACGTCGGAAACCGTTGGGTTGTTTCGGTATCAAACACGATCCCGAAAAGAAGCAACCGGCTAAACGAGGACCAAACCCGTTGGATGGCTACTTGGGTCGTGTATCTAAGCCTAAGTTTACCGACAAGAAGTCCGACAAGTCTCTGGTGCTTAAGGGACCTCACCGTGACCCCCTGTTATTGACTAAACGTGAGGCGCCGACGTTAGACGCCGACTACTTGGAGAAGTCGAAACGGGCTGAGGCTCTCAATGAAAACGAGGGCCAACTGGAGTCGAAACCACCAGCTACTAAACCGGTGAGTGAGCCGAGTGCAGCATTTAAGTTTGGTGGTACTACCTCCGCTCCTAAAGCCGATAACGGCACTGACGCTACCAAAGTATCGTTGTCATTCCCGAAACCAGCGGAAACTACCACGACGGACTCAAAACCGGCTGCGACCCCCTCGTTTTCGTTCAGCAAACCCCCAGCTCCAGCAGCGGCGGCTACTACCGACGATATCGATGACTCTCGTCGTAAGCGTAAACGGCCCGTGGGTGACTCTGACTCTCTGGAAACTCCATCATTTTCTTTTGGTGCTCCATCAAAGCCAGCAGACAAGCCTGCCTTCTCCTTTGGCTCCAAGACTACTGAAGATAAGCCCGCGGATAAGCCTCAATTCAACTTTGGTGCCGCTAAACCTGATGAAAAGTCTTCAGAAAAACCGTCGTTTAGCTTTGGTGCTGCTAAGACCAACGAAAAGCCTGCGGAAAAACCTTCATTTTCATTTGGTGCTGCTAAGACTGATGACAAGCCAGCAGCTGAAAAGCCTTCCTTCTCGTTTGGTGGAGCTAAATCTGATGACAAGTCCTCGGAAAAACCAGCTTTCAACTTTGGTGGAGCTAAGACTGATGACAAGTCTACTGAAAAACCGGCTTTCAACTTTGGGGGGACTAAACCCGATGACAAGCCTACTGAAAAACCAGCTTTCAACTTTGGTGGGACTAAACCGGATGATAAGCCAGCAGAAAAACCGGCTTTTAACTTTGGAGGTGCTAAACTGGATGACAAACCTGCGGCAACGCCATCATTTTCGTTTGGTGCCAACAAAACTGACGATAAAGCAGCGGAAACCCCGACATTCAGCTTTGGTAAACCCAGTGAATCTAAAGCTGCTTCGTCGTCATTATTTGGCAAACCGGCTACAACTTCGACATCGCTGACACTGTTATTTGGAGGGTCTAAGCCCTCCGAATCGGAAAAGCCAGCCTCCGACAAGCCGACATTCAACTTTGGCGGTGCCAAACCCGATGACAAGCCGGCTGATAAGTCGACGGACAAGCCGCAGTTTTCGTTTGAAGCGAAACCAGCTGCCACTACCACTACAGACAAACCGCTGTTTGGGTTTGCATCGAAACCCGACGCTACCAGCACTGCGGAAAAGCCTCTGTTTTCCTTCGGCAGTGGCACCAAGCCAGCAACTCTGGACAAGCCTTCGTTTTCGTTTGGGGCCAAGCCCGATGCTGCTCAGCTGCTGACTACTGCTGCTAAACCGTCAGGAGGTTTATTTGGTACGACTCCTGCTACCGATAACACCGCTTCTACCACATCTAATGGTAAGCCGGCGTTTTCATTTGGCACGGGATCGACGGAAAAACCCGCTGCCACCACCACCAAACCATTTACGTTTGGTACGTCGCCTGCTCCTGGTGCCTCGGGGACTCTGCTGCTGTTGTTTGGTGGTAAACCCGATGCTGGTACTACTTCCCTGACGGGGTTCCTGTTTGGTAAAGCTCTGGCTCCCACGGGGTCGACTCCGACTCCAGAAAGCAAACTGAGCCAACCGTTTACGTTTGGTAAAGCCGAGACTCCGGCCATTGGTTCCGTATCGTCGGTACCCGCGGTGCCAGCGGTGCCACTGTTCAATTTCGGTGCCACTAAGCCTCCGACATTTGGTGGTAATTCGGCTCCACCACTCAATTCTGGTGCTCCCGTGGCTGCGGCTTCGACTCCGTTTGGAAGTAATACCACGGCACTGGCTCCGTTTGGGCAAACGAACCCTCTGCTGGCTCCATTTGGCACTAACCTGGCGTTCGGTAGCAACGCGCTGACGCCAGCACCTCAGACGGGAGGGTTTGGCTTTCAACTGCGGGAATCGACCCCCGTCGCCACCAACCCCAACTTCAAATTTGCCAAAGGGGTTAGTTTTGGTACGGGGGCGACCCCTGGAGGTCTTGGTGGCGGTAACAACCCAAACCCTGGTGGTTTTGGCAATTCCATGCCGCTGATGCCTCAGTTTGGTGGTGGCAATGCTCCTGGATTTGGCCAGCAACCCAATAATGGCTTTGGTGGGTTTGGTGCCGGTACCGGCGGGTTTGGTGCCGGTACCGGCGGGTTTGGCACTAATGCCACTGGTGGCTCCGGATTTGGCACGAATACTACCCCAGGATTTGGTACCGCTAATCCCGGTATGGGTTTTGGTAACAATCCAGTGTTTTCCAACCCTCTGAGCCGACAACCGAGTCCCGGGTTCGGGGGGACTCCGGCACCGATGGAAGGGTTTGGAGGTCAACCTAACGTCATGGGGGGAGAATCTGCTCCTCCCCTTGGCGAACGGAAGTTTGCTCGCATGCGACAACGGCGTCGTCATGGTTGACACTTGGTGTAATTAGCATAGTAATGAGAGATTCGTAAGAGATTAACGTAGATGATAAAAACACGAACAGGAGCTTTGAGATTACAAACAGAAGTTTACATCTGAATGAGTCTAAATGGAAACTTTGAACACGAGGCGTAGATTGGTTTAACCAAGTCTTATCCATTACAAGAGTTAATCATCATCAATGTCATCCAAATATAACTAGAATCGTGGAAATGGGTGTTAATCCGAAAATAGTTTTAAGAGTGGTCTTACAAAGTTACACCTAACTGGTTGCAGTTGTTGTTTAAACAGTGACTGGATAAATGTTTTGTACATTAGTTCTTGTTTTTTGAATTTCTTGCGATAAAGTAAAAACTGACGTTTTATTTTGTATTTAGCTTGTGCCTACAATTTTGTAACTCGACAAATCTGATAACTTCGGTAGATGATATTGCCTCGTCTCAAAGTGTTGTCAGCATGATTCTTGATACGATTCGATCGAGATTTGTGGACACAAGACGATAATCGACAGTACATGTACTCACGACACAAATAAGGACCATCAACGGCGTCAATCTCATAGTCGGGTAACTATGATGAAATGAACTTACGAGGAGCATGGTTAATTTCACTATCTGCCAATTCAACAAATCCTAGCTCTTTAGATGTGTTCAAGTCAATCATTAAATAAATCACAAAAAATCGAATAAAACGTGTACGAAGACAAGAGACGACTATTGACGAGCTACTGTGAATAAAGGATTTCTTAATGATGTGGTTTGGAGGGTGTAATCATAATGGTTGTTAATATTACAATGAGATCTATTAAAGGTATGCAATCACGCGTCGTTCTTCTCCATCACGCTCCACCCCAACTTCTTCAGAAGCCGCTCGTACCGAGCCCGATCACTCTCCGACACCGACGGTTTGATCGATGCCAACGCCTTAGCAAAGTCATGGGCAGTGACCTCAATATCATCGGTATCCTCATCTTCCTGTTTGACAAATCCCAGCAGTTCCAAGTCCTGAAGCAGACCTTGGGAGAAGAACTTGGTCTTCAAAGCACTGACCCCGGCTTCACGGACCAATGCCGAAAGATCAGCCCCCAGGAACCGGTCGCCTTGAGCCGCAACATCGTCCAAACGAACGTCGGCGGCAAGGGGAGTGTTATTGGCACGGACAATCGTCTCGAGGATCTGTAACCGTTCTTGTTGGTTCGGTAAATCGATGAAAAGCGTCTTATCCAATCTACCGGGACGGAGCATGGCGGGATCGATCATATCGGGTCGATTAGTGGCACCGATGCAGTAGACACCACCACGATCGTTGAGCCCGTCCAATTCGGTAAGTAACGTGTTTACTACTCGAGCCGACAGCTCCAGAAGCGTCAGGTCTCTCCGAGGGACGAGGGCATCCAATTCGTCCATGAAGATGATACAAGGAACTGAAGCACGTGCTCGAGCAAACACTTGACGGACTGCTCGTTCCGATTCCCCCACATACTTGTTGAGGAGCTCAGGACCTTTGATACTGATGAAGTTAGCTCTTGACTCGTTAGCCACTGCCTTAGCCAAAAGCGTCTTACCACAACCAGGAGGACCCCACATAAGCACACCTCCAGGAGCCAGGATCCCCACTTTGCGATAGATTTCCGGTTTCATGATTGGTTGGACAATCAGCATGTGGAGCTCCTCCCGAATCGGTTGAAGCGCCCCGACTTGAGCCCAGGTGACCCCCGGAACCGTAGCAAACCCTTCCCGCTTAGCAGTGGGTTGCACGTGAGGTAAAGCCTTTTCGAAGTCAGCATAAGTGATGTCCAATTGAGCGAGTTCTTCATCCAGAAGCGGCTCGGTGTGCGATGCCAAAAACCGTTGGATGATCGATCGTTGCGGTTGATCGATATCCATATCATCGGTCTTATCGTCGGAGTTGTTATCGTCGGCAGCAGCGATGACTTCGATGATCCGTTTAACCGCCCAGATCCCTGCTTCTCTCACCAATGCTTGGAGATCAGCTCCCACGTAACCGGGAGTAAGCTTAGCTAAGTGACGGTAATTGAAATCATCACGATCAGCAAGATTAAGCGGAGTCGTCATCGCCCGAAGGATGGCTTCTCGTTGTCCTTCATTAGGAACATTAAGACACACTTCCCGGTCGAAGCGCCCGGCGCGCCGGAGCGCCAGGTCGAGCGAGTCGGGGCGATTGGTAGCCCCAATCACTACCACCGGTTTGCCGTCTAAATTCTCCATGGTAAGCTCATCCATAAGCGTTAACAACTGGGCGACGATCCGGCGCTCCATTTCTCGTTGGGCGCCGCCATCGCGCTTGGGAGTGATCGAATCGATCTCGTCCATGAAGATAAGACACGGCGCCACCGCTTTCGCCTCGTCAAAAAGCTCCCGAAGCTTCTTTTCCAGCTCTCCCAGCATCCCCAGCACGATCAGGGGCGCCAGCACGTTGAAAAACGGCACTTGGAGCTCGCCGGCAAGCGCGTGAGCCACCAGGGTCTTCCCACACCCTGGAGGTCCGTAAAGCAACACCCCGCGAGGTGGTTGCACTCCTGTACGTTGATAAATCTCCGGGTGAAGTATAGGAAGCCCCACTGTCTCCATAAGTTGATTAGTGACATCATCCATGCCTCCAAGACTCGCCAAGTTCGTTTGCGGCGGCGTCGACTCCAACTGGCGCTTACGTTTCTTCCGAGGCTTTTCGTCCAGCGGTTCCGGCGCGGGCGCCGGCGCCGTGTGCTTCTTCATCTGCTCAATAATGTCTTTATTGGCAAAGTTATGGATATCGACGTCATCGACCAAGTTGGTGGTGTCGTCATCGTCGGCGCCCTGGGCGCTCAGAGCGCCGTCGCCGTCGGCGCCATCGGCGCCATCACCGCTCACTTCTTCCCGTTCCTCTTCACGAATCACCCGAAGCACCGGGTCCACCAGCTTCTCCAACTGCTTGATCTTCATCCGTTTAAGCTTGAAATCCCGCCCCTGGCAGTACTCGATCACCTGCGCTACCAGGAGGGTGAACGCCAGCGCTGGCGCCTCTGGCAGCGACAACTCGTTGAGAAGGCGATGGATAAGCTCATACACCTTCTCGTCGAGCAGGCCCGTCAACGTTTTCGCCATGGAGGTTGTGGTGTGGTGTGTGGGATGGGCTAAGGTCGTGTCCCGGCAACCGCTAACTCATCGCTCGCGCGATGAGTTTACGTTTCTACCGGTTGACGCCGCAGCCGCACCAACCTCCCCATTGTCCCCTGGTTCGAGTTCTGACGTTGACATGAGATACAGGGGCTGATACAGGAGGAGCGTTTGAGGCTGAGCGATTTATTCATCGATGAAAAAGGTTAATTTGCTCAGGGGTGGTTGCAGCGGGGGGTTCGCGGAACTCCGTGAGCGGCTAGGACCGTGTGTGGTAAGGTTTAGGGCTTACCGCTAAGCGTGGCGCAACCGAAAAACTACGTCGTCCCCCAAATGGGGCAAGGCATACGATTTTCACTACCGCCCATTAGCTAATATGCAACTTTCGACCGCAGACTTTACATTTTACCACGTGCGTTACGCAGGGAACCTGTGACAGGAGTTCCGCAGGCACACAAGGTAGGTCTCCGCGATGCATCACACCCTTCGGCATAATTCCGTGGATATCCGTGTGGCGGCAAACGGATCCAACTGCGCTCTATTGTGTGCCTCCGCCACTATTGCCTTATCGGGCGTCCGGATTCCTCCATCTAACTCCGGTGGTGCATCGCGGGTATAGATATCGCCTACGGATCACATTACTGGCTCGACCATGAAGTGGTCATCGATGTCCGCTTAGGAGAGGGCTACTAGGCTGACCGCCTAACTCCGAGCGCTTACGCACCGTCACACTACGTCTATGACGACGGAGTACAAAAGAAAGGTCGCCGACAGTCGGCTCCACTTCGGGTACAGCAGACATAATTTTCTTCACAATAATATTGCCATACTCAATCAAACAGTAACACACAATGTTTAATGGTAGTCCAACGCCTTGATCAGCACTTGCACCGCCCGTTCAAACTTGTGCAACCAGTCGACAAACCGTTGGTAGTCGTCGTCTTGGATGGCTTCGGTTAATCCGGGTAAGGTTTCGCCAGCGTAACCGGTGAATCTACCGGCAGCAAACACTTGGTGCTTGAACCAAGGACGCAAGTGTAACCCTTCGTCGACCAAAAAGTTGGCTTCAAACCGGTGAAGCACCCCGTTGTGGGCCTTGACCTTGAAGTGCAACTTAAGCTTGTCCCACCAGTGCAAGTCGTTCCAGTGTTCGAGCTCGTCGGCAAGGTCGATCGACCGGGCGTCGAACTTGCGCAGAGCTCTAGTGAAGTCCTTCAATTGGTGAGTAACACTCTTGAGTAAATCACGCAACGTAACAATGTCATCATCACCATGGTGCTTGTCTCTCTTTTCGTGGTGGTGGTCATCATGGTGGTGATCGTCGTGGTGGTGATCGTCATGATGGTGGTCACCATGGTGGTGGTCACCGTGATGAGGGTCATGATGAGGGTGATCATGGTGAGGGTGATCATGGTGAGGGTGGTCATGGTGAGGGTGGTCAGGGTCATGATGAGGGTGGTCGGGCTTCTTGGGGTGTTTAGGATGCTTAGGCTTCTTGGGCTTCTTAGGGTCTTCTGGATCCTTAGGGTCCTTCGGGTCCTTCGGGTCCTTGGGGTCCTTGGGGTCCTTGGGGTCCTTGGGGTCCTTGGGGTCCTTAGGCTTTTTGGGGTCTCCCGACTCCTTAGAGTCCTTAAGACCATGCATCGCCTTCCATCTAAGCATACCGGGACAGCCACCCATTCTCTGGGCTTCCAGCTTCACCCGTCTGTCTAACCATTTCGTTTTAACGTTGTCCTTCACCGTCTCAAAGTATTCGTGCAACTTTCCCACGTAGTCTAAAGTGCCAAACTCTAAGATTTCATGTTCCAGCAACGTCGCCACAAGCTGAGCCACATACTTGGCAGCAATGTTGTGGTAAGTAAAGTGAGGGTCACCAAACGTCTTCACCCAGTGGTACAGGTCGTAGTTGGAGTGGTAGTGGTAAACAGCGTCACCCTTGCCACCCTTGAACCCAATGTCAGCCAGAGGAATACCCAAGTGTTCCAAAAACACCGTGTAGTCCAGGCCCAGACCCAAGTGCTTGATTTCGCCGTTTTCCTTGACAAAGTTATCGTACAACGTACCGCCACGAGGGTGTTGAATGTACTTCGACACTTCAAGCAATACGTGGTTGAGCAAAGGCAGAGCACCAAGCAGGAAGTGCAGGCCGGTCACCGCCGAGTCCAAGTTCAAGTAGGCAACGACATTGCGTTGGTATTCCTTAGCGTAGTACTCACCAGCTTCAGTCAGACCAATAAGACCGTACTCTTCGCCATCATACAGGTGCAACACAATCGACCGTTGGAACTTGTAGCCCAAAGCGGCCACTTCACCCAAGGCGCGAGCCACTTCGAGCAACACTGCCGAGCCCGAGTTGGGGTCACCAGCACCGCCACGAATCCAGGCGTCGCGGTGGTTACCAATGACGATGACTTCGTGCTTCTTTTCTCCTTCAAGTTCACCGTAGACGTTAGTGATGGTTTCGAGACCAAACTTTTGTTGCGAGTACAAGTTGAGAGTGAGTTGAGGGTGAGGTCCAGTGGAGTAGTCAAACTTCTTAAGACCACCCTTGCCGAACGATTTACCGTGACCGTTAAGCTTAGCAAGAATGGGTTCGGCATCCTTGAACGAAATCGGAAGCACGGGAATCTTCGGGATCGACTTGTAAGGGTCGTGGCGCTTAGCCCCCTTCTTCAGCGGCTTGCCGGGGGTGGTAGGGTCACCGGGAGCGGCGCCAATACCTCCGAGGAACTGGACACTACCCCGTTGCACACTCAGAGGTTGTCTCGACGGACCTTCAGGGTAAGCCTTGTAGCCATTTTCCGGAGTGATCCCGTGGTCATCACCGGGGTCAGTGTAAAGCAATACCCCCTTAGCACCGTGATCTTGAGCAAACTTGACCTTAAGTCCGCGGAAGATACCTCCGTAACGACAGATAACAATCAGATTGTTCACCGACACCTTACGCTTGGTCAATTCAGCAAAATCGTCAAGAGTACAGTACAGACCATAGACATAAGGAGCAGTGACGTTACCATTGGCACCGTAGCCAACGAACGTGGGGACAGTATCCTTCAACAGGGTAGGGTCATCCTTAAGCTTATCTTCCTCAAGCGACGCTTCAAACACCACCTTCTTACCATCACGGAGCCACAACCCGTGGTCCTGAGGCTTCGAAAGCAACACTTCGTATTCGTCGGTGGAAGGCTTAAACCCAAATTCCTTAAACTTATCCTTAGTAAACTCGACGAGGGCTTCGTTTTCTCCCGCCAAGTGGGACTCGTTAGTGTACCGATGAGACCAGTCACCAGCTAAATTGATGGCCAATGCCTTATCAATCTGGTCGCGGAAGTTGATCTTATCCGGCTTGTTGGATAACACCACTTGGGCGGCTTTGTAAGGACATCCCCATCCAGTGAGACTGTAAAGGAAGCCAAACAAGACAATGCCAACAAGCCACTTCTGCACTCGACTGATCCAGCGAGGACGCTCCGGCTGTAAGAAGCGAGGAGTCTTTTCCATGGTTTTAGTAAGCTTAATTGCCACTATGGATGGCGATAGCAATATATAGTGGATAGGAGCAACGGGACCCAGGGGGGGAGAACCTGCATAGTTGCAGCCAATCCTCTAACTTGCTTGTGTGCAGTACAGACCCCGTCCCACCCATAGCGCTTATAACCACTTTAGGCGAAGCTCCGCCCCCCGTGTTGTCAAATTCATGGTTGTGGTAGTGCTCAATTGTAACCGCTTTATTAAATTTGAAACACTCATGGTTCAGGTTGCTTTGCTAGCAATTTGGTGCCGTTCCGTCCTTTGGCATTGAGCAAGGTGGCGTTGTGGCGGGGTTTGTGAGCAAATGCACAAATCGGCTAAATTGTCCCGAGCCCCTAATACACGGGGATAACTTGGCACATGATTTACGAAACGGGCCATTATTTGAGCTCAAACTTGGACGAAGTGTTTTAGTAGTTGTAGCAGAGTTTGTGGTTTCAGCAGAATTGTGGTTTCAGCAGAATTGTGGTTTTAGCAGTGTTTGACATTTGTGTCAAGTTGAGGAAAGTCGCGGATTCTAAGTGTGCTTATTGTGGTGTGGGTGCCTCGCCAATGATTTATTAAAGTGTGGCAGTCATGCTCTATATACCCAAAATACTGGAAATGCAAACGATAATCGGTGTCTAGAAGTTGGACCCTTGGTTGATATTCCGGTCCCGTACCCCTAATTCTCCCGTCAAGAACTCGTCAGTGCCCTTACCTTCCTTCTTCCAGAAGGTCCACTTGCCCAGTTCGTGTTCTTGATGTCTTCTCTTGCGTAAGTAGAAAAGAAGAGCAATGACACCAATAATCAATGCACCACCAACACCAACCACGACCCCAACAACAATCTTATTCGATTCACTCAAACCTCCCCCCAGCTTCTCCTTGTTGTTGTTGTTGTTTTCGTTAGCGGCACTCGATGGCCCGGACTGGTAGGTCAGCGTTACTGTGACTACCAGCCCCAGCAAGGTGGTGACGACTCTCGAGATAAAGTCCAGAGTCACCAGAGGTTCTTCCAGTGTCGTCAGCAGGGGGTTGTCGTCGGTGGTGGTTTCCAGAGGCGACAGCGTCGTTTCGTCGGTTGACTGGTCATCACCGGTGCTCGTCAGAGTTTCCTCGGCGGTGCTTTCTGCGGTGGACTCAGTGGTATCCGACAGGGTATCTTCATTTTCTGACGACGTGGTTGGTTCACGCGTCAGGGTAGTGCTGGTCGAGGACGTGGTGTCACGCGTTCTCGACGAGGTGGTTTCTCTCAGAGATGTCGTTTCCTCCGATGTAGGAGACGTCAGTTCTGACGTCGTCTCGCTAGTTGTAGGGGTGGTGGAGGGGAACAGCAGAGTTGAAGGAGAAACGAATTCGTCCAGGGTTTCGCTGGTCGTGGATTCGGTGGTGTCTTGGTTCCACGACGGTTCCGAGCTGGCGGAAGGAGTTTCCAGAGGCGACTGACCGGGAGTCGCAGGCGTCGAGTTACCGTCATCCAGCGACCCTTGAGGCGATGGGGTGGCGGCAGTGGATGGAGTCGACGAAGTATCCGTCAGTAAGCCAAAATCGCCGAAGCCAAAGGTGGGGGTTTGCGGAGTCCCGACCGAGAAGAAGTTACCAAATCCCGTCAGCGTCGTTTCGTTGTCTCGTTTAAACAAGGCGTTGGGGCTCAACTTGTTTCTGACGTTACGGATCATATGGAAAAATCCCCACGAGTTATCGGTGGAATGGATTTCGGACTCCGCCACTTGTGCCGCCAGCTGAGCGTCGTAATTTTGGTCAAGAAGCTCCGATATCCGCAGATCTAACCATTGTTGTTCTTGAGGAGTATAATGATGGGCACCAGTATGAGCAGCGTCGACGATAGCGTCAAGCACCGCCAAGCTGGGACACGGTAGCGTGTCATCGATCACGAGGTCATTGGAGGCGGCAGCCGTTGCTGCTAGTAACAGCACTGCCACCAAAGCTTTGCGATTGGTCAACATGGCGCTAGTACCAATAGTGTAAACGCCAAAACTCACCACTCTTCTTTTTTTCAAACTAAGAAAGGATGGCTCAGGTGTTTATTTGTGCGGTTAGTTTTTTTTTTATTTCGCGCAGATGGATTCTGGCAGGGTCCGTAACCAGGTGATACTCACCTAAAAGTCCTTACAGGTGGGCGCAGGAGAGGCTATGAGGAATGACGACGAATTCCTTGGAAGTAATGACTTTCGTCGTCGCGTGCTGGTAAAATGCAAAACATCTCGCCATTGAATCAAGTTACCAAGCGTTGAGGGAAAGAGTTCTTTGGTGAAACACGACACTCCGACACCGTGTTACACACCCTAATTCCGCGTGCTCATTGACTTCGGGTTTACGTCGGGGTCACGGCATTTGTCGTACCGCTTTTGATCGTCGTCGATGACGGACGCCGTAACCTTCATTTCGAGGTGGCGCCAACAGTTCAGTCACGGTTCTGGATTTTTGACGACACGACACGCCACTACTACCGTGTCAGCCTTTTGTTTCACACTTATCGTCGCGACACCATTGTTCCATAAAGTCTCACATCGTCTTCGCGTTCGAGGTGAATGTCGCACGCTGCGGCAGCTCATTCCCCCCCCTGTGGCAAGCGTTTTAGGTCCGATGCTGCCAGTGCATCAACGGCGATCAACCCGCTGCGCAGTGCTGAACGCTCATTGGCTGCGAGTCGATGTTTGGGGGTGGCCACAACGACAATTCGCCTGATCTGAGTGGTGGGTTGAAAAAGTGCTTCCGCTAAAAATAGCATTTGAGCCGGACACGAGCCTCGAGCCATCGTCGAGATCGAACATCAATAGACTAGACGTGTCAGGAGAATGAGTAACTTACGCAGAACACGAGAGGAACCAAGTCTTGTACCTGTCCCTTCCCCCCCCTACTGACCCGACATTTTTTTTCATCTCATCCTGTGTTTCATTAATGCCGGTTTCGGATTCGCGGTGTGGGCAGTGCCTGCACGTTTTAAAAATCGTAGTTGAGGACGCCGCGCGCCCTAGCCTCCCTCGTCTCCCCATCACCGTTGTCTATGCTACCACTGACGATACCCCGCGGGTCACGACAACCTCAAGTCTATTTCGGGGAATCCTGGTTTTGAGCGTGGACACCCTCATGTTTCGTCTATACCAGTCCTCAAACGTGATGATGCTACTTAAAACAAGCACATTTCACCTAAACAATTTATCAATTGAAATAATCTCGAATCGTGAGCCATGACTACGGTAAACGAAAAAAGAAAACTCATAGACTGAAGCCGAGTTCCTTTGTCATTGCCTATTTTGGTTCGGTCACCTCCTTTACCCCGTGGTATCGTTTCTTGCTTCACCCCTAATCCCGCCATGGGACACGACCCGAGATAACGAATCGTTTTCCTCACCGGAGCTTTCAAACCTCGATTATCCCTGGTTTAATTGTGGTATTAAGTATCATACTTGCTAGTCTCGGCATGCCTTGGCCCGAAATTTGGTGGTGATCTCTCCTTAAACTTGAATATCCTTGCCGACTATACCGGAACCTTGCTTATGTAAGGTAACGTAAGGATGCGGAGAGGTTATATCCATGGTCATTGACTGGCGAATGGGTAATCGTTAATCAGCGGTTTACTTCCTCAGTGGCTTCCAATTGCTTCTTTTTATCTTCTCTTTTTTTCCCCAGTTTTCCTAATGGCGTGACTTTCCCTGCCGTAAATTCGAGCTGGCTGCAAATGATCGAACGACATACGCTTTGGCTGTTGCTTGCTGTTTTGTCGGGAATATATAAATCGATTATGTGTCGATGAAAATTCCTCAATTGTTACACAATGTTCTCTTTCCAAGACTACGACCGGCTCATTCAACACATCGATCAATTGAGACGGGGGGCTCAAGTGTGCCGCAAGGTGGAGACGCCCGACCAGTACCAAGTGGAGCTCACTAAGGATGGCTCGTTCACTGGTTACGACTTGAAGGCAAAGAGGGTCGGTGATGGCTTAGCCCTTGCCGTTTTGAACGACAGAGACGGCTACTATAAGGAGTTTGTCTTCCCTCATGGCGACCCTGACCGCGTCCATTGGGAAAACTCGGGCAACAAGTTGACGTTGATTGTCCCTAAACGCAAGCATCCTCATCACTTGTTGCACCAGATGGTGTCCGACAATTATGATTCGAGCCAAAACAGCGCCATGATGAAGTACTTGGAAGAAGGTGGTGATGACGAATTGTGGGACGAGGCGGAAAAAATGGTCGAAGCGTTGCAGCTTGCCGATGAAATCGAAGAAGAGGATGAATCGTACGTCAATCGCAAGTACTTGAAGCCTCTTCAGGATATGGTGACGGCCATCGACACCGCCGAAGATATTGAGGACGAGGACGAACGCTACGAACGCCAAAAGAAGCAAAAGCAGCAGAAGCAGCAGAAGCAATCCAATGGCAACAATACCAAGGCTAATGGCAAGCCGAGATCGGTCGACCGGTCGCGGTTGCAGGCTCTGGACTTGTTGGCGCGTGCCTATCGTCTTGTCGAGCAATTAGACAGCCACAACAGGCTCAGCGAAAATGAGAAGATGTCGAAGGCGCTTGAAATTGCCGAACAATTGGAAGACCAAATCGACTTGCTTGAAAGCGAACGCATGGCCACCGCCTACGAAACCGCCGGCAAAATCCGTGACGAAGACGAACGCTACCAGAACATGAAGTACATGAAACCGCTCAATGACATGGTCACGGCCGAGGACGTTGCCGAGGACATTGACCGTGAGAACGAAAGATACCTCCGGGCCAAGCAGTCGAGACAATCGAGACAACAACCGTCAAAGCCTCAACCCAAGGGCCAGCAGCAAAAGTCTTCCAGACCAGCAGTGAAGCCCAAGCCGGCGCAGTTGTCGTCGAAACCGGCAAACTCGTCGTCTTCGTTGCCCACTTCCAAACCCAAGCACGCGGTGCTGCTTGAAGATGTGCCTGACGAACAATTCATGTTCAGAAAGGCGTTGTGAATGCTCTAATGGTTGTTTATAACTGAATTGCAAAAATTGATGGATGATGTGTTAATGCATGTCCCTGCAGGCAGCATGATTCCCCAGGACAACCGGGTTGCAGCTCCGATTTTAGACAATAGGGCAACGCTATGATAGGCTTAAACCGTTGGTACAATCGATCCTCTTCCTCTTCACTACCGCGTCCCTCATTGACAACCCAGGGTTTATAAGTATGAGCTCATTCTTGTCTCTTTTGCTCTAATGTTCCGATTACCCAGGGAGCTCATCCTTGAAATTGTCAATTGGCTTTCTCTCGATGATGTCATCCATATTCTCGATGCCATTGAATTTGGAAGTGATTGGCAGCCAGTGTACTCTTTACTCTGTGGATGTAAACGACAAGTGAAGGGTCCAAAAGTTCTACGACATTTGAGAAACGTCGATTATGTGGTCACTGAAAGCGATGACGACATGACCTATAAAGGGATTGTCGATATCCAGCTAAAACAACCGGGGATTATTGTACCGTATCCGGAAAAAGTCATCTCCGCTTGCATGACTAGAGATTTAAGTGGGGTGTCTATCTTTACCAACTTACGCCAAGTGGAACTCCGAGGGTGTGGTGACGTTAACCTCCGCCAGTTGTGCAGACTCGAGCAAGTTGATGTCAAGTACACTTCGGGACAATTGGATTTACCCGATAGTGTGGTGGAGCTTTCGTTAGTGTCGTGTGACCTCTCGGTAACGCTTCCTCCTCACCTTCGCACCCTTAAATGTGTGGAGGTAGACTTTGTCCATTTTGCATCTTTGGTAAGGAATAGATTCGAGTACGTGAGATGGAGAGCTACTAACCTTCCGTTGTCGGTGGTTGGAGATGCCAACGAGGTTGATTCCGATGAACAACCCGTTGTTGGTCACAGATACACCACGTTTCGCTACTCGCCTCGTTCATACAAAACCGGTCATATCCAACTGGACGAGTGGGATACCCTGGAGCTAGTCGTGTACAATGTGGCGTTTACTAGCATTTCTTTGTCCCATAGTCTTGTACTGTTATCGTTAAATGGGTGCCTGTTGCACACCATACCCAGATTGCCACAAAGTCTCCGTCATCTCAGTCTCCGAAACAATCATTTACAACAAGTGAGGGTGAACTGTCGATTGAAAAGTCTTGACGTGTCGATGAATGATATTACTACGTTAGATGGTCTCCCTGCTACGCTCGAAGTGGTGATAGCATCCTTTAATTGTCTTCGTCGTATCGACATTCCTCCTCTCGTCCACACGTTAGACCTAACGGATAATCTCCTCAATGACTTTGACGTTCCTCATCACGTCCACCGCATCAATCTCCAGGGTAACCCCATAACGTGGCTCCGTTCTTGGTCCGGGTGTCGAGTACAAACCCTGGTGCCTCCAGCGATTCATCATATCGTCTAAAAAATCAATTCGTCTAAATCATATATAAGAGGAGAGAGAGAGAGAGGCTAGATAATCCACAGAGCCAACATTGCTACCGCTAACATCAGCATGCTCACCAGAGCCGTGGTAGCACTGCTTTGCTTTTTCTTCGAGTCATCACCCGATGGCTCAGCAGAAGTGGTGGAGTCGCTAGCAGAGGCTTCAGCTTCGTCACTCGAGTCAGACTTGGCGCCAACCTTGGCCTTACCTTGAGGTAAGTCTCCGCTAACACTTTCCACCGAGGAATCATCACCAAACACCATTTGCCCCAAAGAAACCTTACGTTCTTTAGTGTCATAAACGGCGTAAATGTGGTGCAACATCGCTGGCCCAAAGAAGAAGTCGACGTCCAGAGAACCGCCGTACATTCTTACCGAACACTTGGAGTCCGAGTCGGTAGCCTTGGCTTGTAAATCTTTAAACGGGATACGGACCTTAACGTCGTCGCTAAATTCAAAGACAAACAGAGCATCAGAATCGACACAGTCGCCTTCCGCCAGCGGGAGCGCTCCCAGAACCTCGGAAAACTTGAAATGGTCCTTGACTTTGTCCCATACTCCCTTGGGCATCTTAAAGTCGGTGACTGCCGAATACAGGTAGCGCAAATCGACGTTATACGCTTTATCTTCAGTCACCTTATCGGTCTTGTCACCATCTTCGATGTACAACGCTTTAAGAGCCACCAGACCGATGAGAGCCGAGGCTTCTTCGGGCAAGCGGATATCCAAATTGGCTAACTTACCGTATTTAGCGGTATCGACCCCACCGTACAAAAAGTTGATCTTGGAGGCGTTCAGGTACACCGATTCGGCACTGTACACGGAAAACACCGGCTTTTGAATGACACTGGACTTGGCAAGGTAATCGATGAACGAGTGGTCGGACAACGCCAGATCGTTCAGTTGGATGCCGTAACCAAAACTCGAACCAAGCCCACCCACGTCAAACTTACCAGCATTGGTCTTAACCGTGAGGGCCAGAGGCTTCAGAAGCCCAAACGGAACCGCTGATAAATCAGCTACCCCCACACGAACTTCGTCGGTGGCCCACAGTCCGTTGTACCATTTATTGGTGAAGGCATCGTCGCTCACCTTCAACAGTTTCGAGTTGCCGGCGTTCCAGGCGTTGGCACAGAGCTCCTGATTATCCTTAGCTTTGTCCTTGGAACAGGCACCGCTAGCATCGTTGATAAAGATGGCACTTTGCTCACTGATCCCGACAAACTTGACTTCCTCGTCGGCCAGACCCACTTTCATGGGGAACTGGAGTTGGCCCTGGTCGTGGAACGCCAGCAATAACAAGGTGCCGTCAGCAGCAGCGGCAGTAGCCATCAAAAGGAGGGAATAACGCATGGTATTTTTGCTTTAAAGATTGTTGAAAAAACGAATGTACTTGACCACGGGGCCAGGGAAGATGAGGAACGGAAGCGAATGGACAGAATACCTAGCCGGTAAAACAGCAAACGGGCCCGGTTTTGTACCGAGGCGTTTGGGCCCCACCTCCCCCACCGGCGTGTGTACACAAATACCATAAACAAACGTGCGTCAAGGTCCCGGGGTGTCGTAAACATCAGGCACCTGTACGCGCTAAATGCACCGGGATCGTGTACATGGTTTACGCGGTGGTGACGAAGGTGATACATCCCACCCTCACGACGACGGAACTCCCCGACCCCATGACAAATCCCACCATCCTACCATTCCCCACGTCTACGGCATAGCAATGTTTTGGTGGTTAGTGTGCGAGCGATGGCCGAGGTGGACCCGTGCAGAAATCGGTGACGGTTGAATCGTCACCGTCTTCCCAACTAAGGTGTTTCCCCCCGCCTTGACACACTAAAAAAGGTTAACTGAGCTTCCCTAGAAAGCGCTCGGCTCGAGTCCATGAGGTTCTAGACGCCTCGATGCCTAGGAGATACCCAATTGTCGGCCCCGGTATCGTCGGTTGGAGCCGAAAGGATGACATTAATCCCCGGTCGGTACCCATCACCGTCGCCGGGAACGGAGACCAAGAAATTTCATCGGTGTTTACATCAGATCAACTTTTAGTCAGCGTCTTAGTTGGAGGCACAGTGTCATAGAGGTATGGAACAAACTTTAACCAATTGCTATTGGCTAATGCCTCATTTAGTCAGCAATGATGGTGGAGAAGGGAATGTGGACATGCAGTTGTGGTTCGGGTTTGGTAACCACTGGTGGGGGTGGTTAGGAATGATAAGAGGGTGGGATATGGTTTCCAGTATCATTGGTGGGAGTGGGTTCCTGTAGGCGCGCGCCTCGCTAACGCAGGCCACTTTCCCAATGAGGAAGGATCCCCTCCCACCCTAGGCTGTTTCCAACCTATTTGGGACAAGGTTCTGGGGACAGGGCTACGAACAGAGTACCGATGAAGCTCAGGAGAATTTTTTGCCAATTAAACTAATGTTGTTGAATCCGATCAACAAACATCCTTTACTCTGACACGGCGAAAGAGTAAAGGTGAGTATATCTATGATGATGTACTCATTTTAACCGAATTGTCCTTTTACGTACATAATCATGGGTTTATATACTTGATGTAGGATCATGTGCCTTGTGTGGCCACAATCCCTAGTATTAGCCCATATTTGCTCAATTTGCATG
>JAJMSK010000029.1:0-148759 GCA_030578555.1 Diutina neorugosa | reverse complement strand
CCCGATGACGTCCGATACCAAAAAGACGTTAGCCTACGTCCAGACGGAGTTGCTCACGTTATACAAAGCCCGGAAGCTTTCGTTTCTGAAGGCGACAACCACCGAGATCATCACCAAGGCCCTCGCCACCACCATCGCCCAGGTCAACGCCATCGGCGCCAAGCTGGGGTGCGGCGATAACGCCCTCAACTTCTTGGTGGAAAAGGCGCCGCAACAAGTGCTGAAGATCTTGGACATTGCCCTTAGTAAGCTGATCAAGGAGGTGGAACCGGAGCCGGCTCCGAGCACGACTCCCAGTCCGAGTCCGACGCCGGCGCCGGCGCTCGCCAAACCGGCGTTTAAGGCCAAACCCCCCGGACTTATGGGCAAGCCCGGCGCGTTCTCCCGGCCGGGTCCGGGGCCGCCGCTGGCATCGGCACCAGGAGGACCAGGAGGGCTTTCTCGTCCCCCGACATTCTTGTCGAATAAAGATAAACGCGCCGTCGATAATGGCGACGACCTGGCTCGGAAACGAGCCACCCTCACCCGGCCGTAAAAGCTGCGGCGATGTATCACTTAATAATGGTTCTTGGACCATCGCTTAATAGACAAACTTGTAAACCAAACCATTTACACTTCTTGTAAGCCTCATTCAAGATGGTTTATTATTGTAATCGTCTCAGTCCACGATAGTGTACGGCTTTAGTTTGTGGACAACATTATTGATGATTATGATAGTAGTAATGATAATCACCAAGAGAGTTGGTCCTGGAGTCGTTGATGCAAGAATCTAATACGGCTGTACGGAGAAAAAGACGTGATAGAGGGAATAAGCATCATTATATTCAGAGAAGTGGTAATCTTGACTTGTTCATTCATATTTCTCATCACCAGTCATAGTCTCATCACTAGTCATAGTGTCATCACTAGTCATAGTCTCAACAATGGGTTTATCCATCCAAGTAGGCTTTCATGGTACTGATTTCGATGGCATCAAACCCAAAGTCCACCGGTTCATTCTCATACAATATATTCCACCGCCCCGGGTAATCACCATTGGGGTTAGGTTCGGTGCTGATGAACTGGCGTCGAGCTTCTGGAGTCAGGCGAATGTATTCCAAGTACGCCGGCACTCCGTTCTTGTGTTTACAGTTATCGGCAACGATCACCAGTCCCACCGTAACCAAGTTAAGCGTCTCAATCGTACGTAAATCGGGGAGGTACAACTCTTTGGCATGGTCGACCAACCAAAAGTCGATCACCGACCGTTTATGAGGCTCCGCCGCCATCAATTGCTCCCGCAACGTGATTAACGTATTCGACAGTTCTCCCACCAAAAGCTTGACGTTGGTAATCCCCGCCAAGTCGAGGAAATGCTGGGTGATATCCGCATACTCCTGGTCCAATTCGAGACAGTAGTAAGTTCCCAGCACCAACGGAGCATACTGAAGCGCCAGGTACCCCACGTACAGTCCCAATTCGGCCCCGTTTCTCGGCTTAAGCTCGGCTAACCGCTCCCGAACCTTGCCGGCTTTGGTCGCCCCCATGGTCATGAGGCGAGTCTGTTGGCAAAACTCATCAATGGCATCGACAATGGCTTGAGGGTTGTTTTTAAGCTTCGATTGGTCGAGGGAATCGACGTATTGTTTGCATTGAGCCGCCTTTTCATGGGCAATTTTGTTAAAATCTTCTCCTGCTGGCTTGCTCATTTTCGACACTCAATTGATTCGGGAATTGTAGAGAAAACCGACGGTTATTTATACAGGTAGTGCTGTCCCGCTTCCCCCCTCCTTTTTATCCCCTCGTTCGCTTAGTCATCACCGATAATCCTTGCCTCGGGCCGACCTGATCCTAAACCACCGAGTTGATCACTACTTGACAACTTCCGTCATTGACTCAACCACGATTACCACGAGTTTATCCTTTTAGATGGTTATACCCCAGACTGACAGTGCGACCTGGAAACTAATGGGAACCCCGGAGGTGGTAGTAAGGGCAATTCTTGCCAAAGCCCTCTGGTGGAACGGCACATTATCATCTCTTTCATATGTACACTCTTGTTGAGCAACTCCGAATCGGCATTGGTATCGGAGTCGGTCTTTATACACTACCTCCCCATCCGCGTTGCCTTATCTCACTGTAGTCGTAAGCCCCAGTTTTTTTGTGAGGCCCGAGCAACATATATATACTCCCTCACTCAGTCAAAGCCCACTTCGAAACACCCACTTCAAAATGTTCCCAAACAGTTTGGGATGATGAAACAATTCGTCATTATGAAACACCCCCCTTGATTGTTTCACATCCCTAACTCCCCCAAAATCTCCTACCTCGTCATAAATGTTTTTCTCTCGCTTAGCACTCACTCACTACCCTCACTCTCTAAAGCTCGTTTGTCTTGTGAGAGGGGCAAACGACACCACACCACCTCAATGTCGAATTACTACGCTCCCGATCCGTTTGAAAACGCCTGGGGCGACGCTACCAGTCCCAATCCAGGGGCTCTGGCCTATGGAATTAACTCGGGCCTCGGCCAATCGTCGGCGGCGCTCTCGCCGTCGCCATTCACGTCGCTGAATGATATGCCCCAGCAATACCAACAGATTCGACAACAATATCCCGACGTCACCACTCTGTCTCAGTTTGATACTGAGATCGTCCAAAAGGTGGTGCAACAGGGACTGTTATCGTTAGCCCAGGCGGCTAAAGTCACCAACACCGTCTACGACAACTTGATGCCGCTCGACGACAAGGGGTTTTTGCAAGCGTTAGGGGTATTGGCACTTGAACTTGAAAACGAAAGTGGCGACTACGTCACCCTTCAATACCGCATGAATAACTTACCTGAATTGCCGCCAGCAGTGGCAAATCTCTTTCTCGAACCCGCTAATGTCGCCGAACCCGACCCGTGGCAGGGTAAATCAACTAGTCTTCAGAGTCCCATCAAGGTACACCCCATAACCCCAGCGACGTGGGACCCATTGTTGACTGACCGGTCGCAGCAAAGTCTCGAAAACCCCAATGACGACTCGGACACGACGCCGACTCAACCGGACCCTCCCGCCAACCTGAGAGAAATCAATACTTATTTGAACGATATCCGGGCCCGCTTCAACCCGTTATCGGCGAATGAGATTCACATTAAGGAGATGCCCGAACGAGAAGGGCTCGTGTTTAAGCATACTAACTACAACATCAGTCACAACCTCCGCCTTGGTACTACTCAGCCAGGGGAGAAGAGTGTGGTCCGACGCTACCTGGATTTCGTGTGGCTTCTTGAGTTTCTCTTGAAAAAATACCCCTTTAGAGTCATTCCTGGCCTCCCGCCAAAAAAGTTTAATGGTAAGTTAACCGTCACAGTTTGATCATTTTCGTCAAATTTATACTAATCGCCAGTAGGCCTGTCGCCTGATTCTCAGTTCTTACAACGTCGTCGTCGCGGGTTATTTCGCTTTTTGAACCAGTTAGTCAAGCACCCCGTGCTCAGCAAAGACCCGGTGGTGGTGTCGTTTTTAACCGTGCCCACCGACTTGTCAGTATGGCGCCGCCAAGCTCATATCGATGACAACATCGAATTCAAGGGTCAAAAAATTTCCACCAACTTCATCAACACGATCTGGCCCGCCCTTGGTACCGAGTTTATCAATGCTTGGGCCAAGGCGGAAGACAACATTCCTCGGCTTATTGAAGTGTGGACCAAGATCGTCATCCTTGGCGAACGTCACGAAAAGCGGCAACAACAGATTGCTCAAGATAATCTGAGGTTTAACGAGATGCTTCTGGCATTTTCTCACCTCGATACTAGTCTTTACCCGGTGGACGATCCTCATCTGGACCCGCTGGCGATGGGCAGCAATAACGCCCTGGATACCCCCAACATCAACGAGCTGTTGCACTATATCGGTAACTCATTCACCAAAAGCAGCGATGTCCGCATCGACGAGCTGTTCCAGTTCAACTCGGACATATTGGAGCAGATGAAGGGGTACTTGGATTACCTTTACTCGATGCAGGAGCTTTTCGAGCGGAATAAGCGACTTAGCACCAACAATATCGACCAACTCGAGATGCAAATTAAGGAGAAGGAGGCTCGCTACAATAAGCTTAATAACGAAGACGTCGACGCCAAGGGAGCCCTGATTGCTAATTTGCGCCAACTGATCATCAATGACAAGCAAGAAATGTTCCAGCAACTTAACCGCGATTGGCTCATTAAACAATGCTGCCACGAAGAACTCACGATGATGCAACAGACCCAGTTCCTCGTGTCGCAAATCTGGCTTGATTACGCCCGCACTCGGTTACGCAGCCAGCAGAAGTTATTGGAGATCCAAGATAACCTCGTCCAAGAAATCGGACTGCTCATGCCGGTGGAACACTCGTCGTAGCGCCGCTTTGGCCTTCGTTTCTCGGAAAATAAACGCTTTTGGCACCTCTCCGAACCCCCCTCTCTTACCTAATAGAGCTTATGGTCCGGGATGGCTTTAGCCCATGCGTCCGCGGACGCACGGTTCGGCCTCCGGAATAACCCTCTCGACGACGTATCGACGTTAGTATGCATCGGGGACGCTGGCGACGCTAGTAGCGTGCATCGCGGAAGCACTGGGGGCGCCTCGTGCGTCGGGGAGCTGTCGGAACCGCTTCCGTGACCTCCCTCCGGGGTTTGATGGTGATACCCTCACCACGAGAGATTTCGAGGTTAGGAGCTACTAATGGCAACCGGAGGTCTAGGGATCATGTCCCCATCGTCCCATGATGCTAATGGGCCCATGCGCGAGCTGTAGGCTCCGATCGACGTACAGCCGCCACAGTTTGTCTCGTCGTCATCGCCATAGTCAAACCCCGTAAATCGTCTGCACGAGCAACGGTTTGCGTATTTTCGATGCAAGGGCGCATGACCCATCATCGCCCCAGAACGCACCCCCCTCCCACCACCTTCCCAATGACGCTAGCCTCGCCGGAGGTATAAGTTAGCCCCACCGGGCCTTGCTGTTTATCACGGTTACACACGCTAGCGACATTATGGTGACGGTTTCGCAGTTCAATTGGCGCGATATTGGTGTTTCTATCGGCGACGTTCGTCTTTTAGATGACGTGCTGGGGTCGATCCAAACCGGAGAGATCATTGCCCTTATGGGTCCGTCAGGGTCAGGAAAAACCACCCTTTTGAATGTGCTTGCTCAAAGAGGTACTCCTCCCAAATCTAAGGTGGCAGGACGGGTTTTCACTGATTCGTTCGACGTCACGGCGTCTAATATCAAGAAGTTCTCGTCGTATGTGGAGCAAGAAGACTCGCTTATTGGGTCGTTGACGGTGAAAGAAACGGTCGACTTTAGTGCCAAGATGCTGGATGCGGCTCACAATAACCGGGAGCTGAGGGTACAACGTAATGATCGGGTCAATGAGATTCTTTCGATGTTGGGGTTATCGAACCAAGCCAACACTCGAGTGGGGACTCCCCTCCAAAAGGGGATTTCCGGAGGTCAAAAGAGACGTTTGCTGGTGGCATCACAAATGATTACTCACCCCCTGGTGCTCTTTTTGGATGAACCGACGTCAGGCTTGGACTCCACCGCCGCCCACTCGGTGATCCAAACGATCAAAAACGCCGCTAAACAATTCAACATGATGGTAATTGTCTCCATCCATCAACCTCTGACAGCAACGTTCAATTTGTTCGACAAAGTGTTGTTTTTAAGTCGGGGGTGTACCATCTATAACGGACCGGTATCTCAGCTTGTACCGTACTTTGACGACATTGGGTGCCCCATTCCCGACCACTACAACCCCCTGGAGTTCATTCTTGACCTTATCAACACTGACTTCTCCGATGCCTCTACCGATGTCGACTCGATTGCTTGTGCTGAAAAAGTTGAGCACTTAAAGGACGCCTGGAGACGTCAACAAGTGGAGTTGGAAAAGAAAGTAACGCAACAATCGCGTGCATCGAGTGCTGAAACCTACCCCGTGGGACTCGAAGATACTCCTTGTTCCAAGAACGTATGGCAATGTCTTAAGTTCCACTTGGTTCAAACGTGGTACCTCATCCAACGTCTTTGGATCAAATCGAGACGCGACGTCCTTGCTTACTACGTGAGAATCGTCATGTACTTGGGGTTGGCTATCCTTATGGGTACGGTGTGGGTTCGTCTTGGTCACGACCAAAAGTATATCCAACCATTCATCAATGCCATCTTCTACCTGGGAGCATTCATGTCGTTCATGTCGGTAGCTTACATTCCTGCCTACCTTGAAGACTACCAATCATACAAAAAGGAGCACTTGAACGGGTTATACTCGCCCTTTGCCTTTGTGGTATCGAACTTTGTCATCGGGCTCCCGTTCATCTTTATCATCTCGGTGTTGTTTTCCATTGTCACCTATTTCCTCTGTAACTTCAGACTTAGTGCCAGTGGGTTCTTCTACTACGTCATGTGGTTATTCCTTGACCTTATCGCTGCCGAGCTGATGACGGTGTTTGTCCTGACGGTATTCCCCATCTTCGTCGTGGCGTTGGCGTTGACCGCCTTCCTCAACGGGTTGTGGATGGCGTGTGGTGGCTTTTTGATGCCGGAAAACGTGTTGAATGTATTCTACTCCAAATGGTTGATGTACATTAACTACCAGAAGTACGTGTTCCAAGGGATGATGTTCAACCAGTTCCCGGCTCTGAATGTGTTCAACTGTGACTCTAACTGTCACTGTATGTACACGTCGCCGCTTCAAGACCAGTGTAAGATTCTGGGTGACGCCGTGTTACAAGCCGTCGGTTACTATAAGGAACAAAAGGGTCAATGGGCGGGTATTTTAATCGCCATCATCTTTGTCTACCGGTTCTTGACCTTCCTTGTGCTCTACTTCCGCAAGAAGTAGATTAATTTATCGTATAATAATTAATCCAAACGTACCATCGTATTATCTATAAATATCTCCGTCAATCTATGACTTATGCTTCACCTTTTATACTGGTTTGGTAAACACCCCTTGGAGCCAGTTACGATACATCTTCAACTGCTTCTTCCGGTTCACGAGTAAACGTCTATCGGTAGCAATCTTGTTTTCTTCAAACCCTCCATCCTTACAGAAGATCTCTCTAAGCTCTTCTTCGGTGAAAAAGTAGACTCGAGTACCATCACCACGAATGTAGAAGTTGTCTTCCAATAACCGACCCTTTTTAAACCGTACTTGGGCCAAATCGTAACGACCATAGTCTCGGAATAAGATCTTCCCCCCCGGCTTTAATACTTTATTAAGATTAAGCATCGCTTGGTGCCATTGGTCAGGATGTAACGCTGAAAACACAAAGATCATAATGACGTAATCGGCCTGGTGTTCTTCCATATCTTCGGGAATATTCCCTTCAGGGTTAGCCAAGTCCCACACCGACGAGTACGCCACCCCCTTGTCGTGGTTAGGCTCAAACTGAGGTTGCTTTTTCACTACATCTACCGCCACTTTGGAATAGTCGCAAGCGTAGATCTTGAGATTAGGATTAGCATTTTCCGCAAGAATCGGGTAAAACGTGTTCCCAGCACCACACCCCACCTCCAAAATCGTCACCTTTTCGGTTCTACCTTCACTAGTGATGTCGAACAATTCGGGGAATTCGATCTTCAACCATTTCCGATCCTTGAAAAAGTTTTCTTGGTTGTTCTTATAGAAAATGTCCCAAAACTTCGCTGGAGTCAGATTGAACCGTTTTTTATCGAACTCCGATACCGGATAATCGTATTGCTTTTCAATAAGCTCTTGACATTCAGCAATCTGTTCTTCTCCCCATTCGACGTGATCCCAAGCGTTATGTTCGAACACTTTTTCCTCACTCGTGAGGTAACGTTGACCAAACACAAACGGATCATCCTTACCGATACGCAGATCGATCACTCCGTTGATCCGCTCATCTAACGATGGCTTAAGCACCTTGGCTTCGGTAACAGGAGCCTCATGATCGTTATCACTGGTCATCGCAAGAGCGGAGATGTCAAAACGGTGTGCGCGTCGCGTCTATAGTTTTACGATGCCCCCCGCGTTTCTTTTTTCTGATACCGCAACGGTGATTCAGATTATCATTCAAACATTAGTTGTGTGTCAGATGAAGATTATGACACAAGTCCATCTCCCTTTTCTCCTATTGTTTGAGTAGTCTCATTTTACAAAACATTTTTTTTCTTATCATCATCACTCGCTCTGAGACTGCCTAAGCACCACTTGACTACGGTTCCCCCTCACAACGATCGCATTATCATCACGATTCATGACCCTAAGTCCCATCATTGATTGTCAACCTCACGCAAGCGTTTAAGCCCTAAAACCCTCCTCACATCCACGTCGCACTCCTTGTCCTTCTTCAACCCTACACGCGCTCGGTGTGTCGATTGCTGGTTGTTTTTGTCGATTGCGCGTTTGCTAAAAAAACATCGATCAGCTATATCTCGGTGGTGAGTGTCCCCTGTCGACAATGAGCAGTAAGAAGCGGCACTTCCCGCTAGCCAACGTGCCCCGGCTTCCGCTTAAGGAGACGAGCGGTAATATCCCGTCGCCTCAGCTCAAACGGGCCAAGGTTCATCCCGACCCCACTACGGAAACCTCAGGGGACTTGGGGGCCGCCAAACCATCAAAACCGGCCCCGGCTCGAGGAGGACGATTGCAGGGTGACGAATTGGTTCAATGGCAGCAGTCGTGGCGCAAGATCATGCGGGAACTGACGGTGTACTTCGAAGGCGCCACCAAGGATTCCAATCCGGGCCAGGTGTCCGAGTTTCGCCTTGCGGCCAAGCACTTGAAGCAGATTGGGTGCCAAATCCTGGCGTTTTACGACTCGAACGTCACCATCATCGTCAGTCGTCGCAAATTCGAGGACCACCGCAGTTATCCCCCCACCGACATTTTCAGCCATGTTAGCACAAGAAAGATTAAAGTGTGGGATTACGACAAAGTGTTCCGCTTTCTCAAAAACCTCGGGGTTAACACCGACGATCTGCTGGCGGCGACCGGTGATCACAATGACAACGAAAATAATTTATACACCCTTTTGAAGGAAGAGAAGATATACGGGGCGACTGAGCGTGATCCCAACGCCAAGCGGGACGATCTCCACTATTTGGAAAAGAACTATTTGTTTGTTTATGACCTCAACCAAAAGACCCGTCCCGTCGCCGTCCGCGAATGGGGCGACGACCAGTACCCTCGCCTTCACGCTACCCTCGACGGTAAATGTCCCTTCATCGCCGAAAAAACCGAGCTTTCGGAAAAGAGAAAGCAACGGCGCCAGCAGAAATTCGAAATGACCCGTGACTTTAGGGAGGTGCTCAAGGCAGCGTCCCAGCGAGTGATTAATGGGGAACAAGTGAGTTCTGATAGTAATGGCGACGATGAATGTACCGTGATTGAGCCGTCACTGAGCAAAGTGAGTGGCGACGATAATGACGACCAGATCAGCATGGTGCCGCCACTTCCTCGAGAGCTGTCATGTGTCGTGGGTCGAGCTCCGCTTGACGTGGCGGCTCTGGGATATAACGGGGCGCTGAACGCGGTCCTGATTGATCTGACCAGTCACTCGGCCAATGGTGGTAACGGGTTAGGCCCGATCGTGTCCCAAGTGACCTCTCGCAACTTAAACAACTTGAAGCGGCGTATCATCAAGAAAAAACAACAACAACAACAGCAACAACAGCAACTGGGGCGAGACTCCCGCAAACGCGACGGTGAGTATAACCCCGGGTACTGCGAAAACTGTCGGATCAAGTACGATCACTTTGACGATCATATCCGCCTGTCGCGTCACCGTCGGTTTGCTGCCGACGACCGTAACTTTGAAGATATCGACGCGTTGATCGCCACGTTACGTGAGCTGTCTGCTATCGGTGGTTCGGCTCCGTCTCTCGCATGTTAGCATTATCTGCATATTAATGATTATGATTAAACCTAGATACTATAGTGTGGTATACATCAATAGAATGATCTATGAAGTCGTCCCAAAGGAAACGAGTTACGCCGATTCAAAGCAGAACGGAGGTGTGCAAGTGGACGATAGGCAACCGTTGTTGATGCGGATTTCGTGTCATTAGGGTAATATGGTTCATGATCTGTTTCGAGCAGAGAAAACCTTTCAGAGAAGAATTACCACGAATGCCATATCCTCGGCACCTTTCCGACTTCATATGATGTGGGCTTTACACTGAGTATAATTCAATGACAAGTAAATGATGGCACTAAATTGCAAGCATTCCGACATTTGTGTGTCATAAAAAACATCATCTTTCGTAGCTCGTATTAGTGGTCAATTACAAAACATTGCCATCATGAGACCTTAGCCCAAATAAAGCGAACATCATAAGTGATTAACTAGCGACTCTAGCATTTTGAATCCAGCTAATCAATATTACTGTAGTAAGTGAATTAGAGATCATCAACATTATGTAAGTACTATTGTCAGCATTGAATGATCAACACCAAACCATACCACTATTTAACTCACAGATTGACTCAACTCATCGAACAATACGTGTGTGGAATGGCTTATCAAAGTAGTCTGTCATGATTTAAGTAACGAGTTGGAGATAAATCGATTTATTTCGCATAGTCGATCTGACACTGACCCCTACGCATAGTGATTAATGGTACTCGACTACAGATGAAATCCATGAACCATAACCATCATCATCTTTGCCTTAAACATCATCTTCCTCCCACGTATCCCCCACAATCCTAACATCACCAAAAGCTAGTCACTAAGATGATTCATGCTACAAGCCAGTAAAGCCAACTTCGGAGAAAGATTAAATCCTAGTTGATCGGTGAAGGGCTGATTCATAGTTAGGGCTAAATCCTAGTCATCGGTGAGAGGCTAAATCCTAGTTGGAGCTGGATACTAGTCATTGGTGAAGGGCTTAATCCTAGTTAGTCGTTAAAGGGCTAAGTGTTAGGTCGCACTCATCACGAAAAACTTCACCAACATGAAGGTTACCCTTGCGTCGAAGGCTCCTCAGGTGGCGTACCCGGCGTTCATCTTAGCCAACTACGTCAACAGCTCCAAGGACATCGATGGCAATGTCGAGGTCGACATTGTCGACGACAAGGAAGTCGGCGACGCTAAGCAGCTGGTGCAATTGCAAGACGACACCACCGTGGTTAGTGGTCAAGCTGATGTCATCGCTTACTTGACCGACAAGTTCAAGCTTAACCCCGGTTCAGCTCAATGGACTCAATTTGCCTTGGATAAGTTGTACAACAAGAACTTTGGCGTGTTGAAGGATGATCTCGAACAACTCAACGCTCATCTCAACTTGCGGTCGTTCATCGACGGCTACTCGTTGACGGTGTCGGACATGGTGTGCTGGGGGGCGATTCGGGCCAACCCGCTCAAGATGAACCACGACATGTTCATCAACGTCGGCAGATGGTTCGACTTTTTGGGTCTGGACCACCGGTTCCAAGCTGCTATCGACAACTACGTCAAGCTTTTGAAGGACTTGAGAGCGGCGGAAAAGGTAGCTAAGGCTGGGGGGAAAAAGGAAACTCACAAGGCTAACTTTGACATCGACTTGCCGGGGGCAGAAATGGGGAAGGTCGTCACTCGGTTCCCTCCTGAACCTTCCGGGTACTTGCACATTGGACATGCCAAGGCTGCGGTGCTTAACGAGTACTTTGCTCACCAATTCAAGGGGAAGCTCATCATCAGATTCGACGATACCAACCCGCTGAAGGAACGGATGGAGTTCCAAGACTCCATCATCGAAGACTTGGCGTTGTTGGGAGTTAAAGGGGACGTGGTGCTGTACTCGCTGGATTACTTCGACAAGATGTACGAGCTTGCGCTTAAGATGATCTCCGAAGGCCACGCCTACTGTGACGACACTCCCGTCGACAAGATGAGAGAGGAAAGAATGGACGGCATTGCCCTGGCGCGTCGTGACCGCCTGGTGGAAGAAAACATGAAGATCTTCACCGAAGAAATGAAGCAAGGCACTGAATTGGGCCAAAAGCACTGCTTGCGGGCGAAGCTTGACTACGCTAACCCCAACAAGGCGTTGAGAGACCCCGTGATCTACCGGTGCAACTTGACTCCTCACCACCGTACCGGCACCACCTGGAAGATGTACCCCACTTACGACTTCTGTGCCCCCGTGGTCGACTCGCTCGAAGGGGTGACTCATGCCCTTAGAACCAACGAATACCGCGACCGGAACCCCCAATACGAGTGGATGATCAAGACCCTCGGCTTGCGTCCCGTCACCATCTGGGATTTCGCCCGGGTCAACTTCATCCGGACGTTGTTGCTGAAGAGAAAGTTGCAATGGTTTGTCGACAAGCAATTCGTGCTGAACTGGGATGACCCTCGTTTCCCCACCGTCAGAGGGGTCCGGAGACGGGGGATGACCGTGGAAGGGTTGCGTAACTTCATCATTGCTCAAGGCCCGCTGAGAAACGTCATCAACTTGGAATGGTCGCTGATCTGGGCGTTGAACAAGAAGATCATCGACCCCGTGTGCCCTCGGTTCACCGCCATCGATGCCGAAGATGCCGTCGTGGTTAACCTCGACGGTCCCGCCGAACAAAAGACTGAACAACGTCCCAAGCACAAGAAGAACCCCGACGTCGGCACCAAGCCCGTGATCTACGCCAACAAGATCTTGTTGTCTCAAGAAGATGCCGCCTCGTTAGGTGACAACGAAGAAGTGACGTTGATGGACTGGGGTAACGCCATTGTCACTGCCATCCACAAGGATGCCAACGGGAAGGTGACTTCGGTAGACGCCAAGTTACACTTGGACGGGGACTTCCGCAAGACGCTGAAGAAGTTGACCTGGATCGCCGACACTCCCGACAAGATCAAGGTGCAACTCGTCGACTTTGACCACTTGATCACCAAGGACAAGTTGGAAGAAGGTGACAACTTCGAGGACTTTATCACTCCTCAATCGGAATTCAAGACCGACGCCATCGCCGACTTGAACGTGAGAGACTTGAAGGAAGGTGACATCATCCAATTCGAAAGAAAGGGTTACTACCGTCTCGACCAGCAAGGCGATGTCCCCGTGTTGTTCTCCATCCCCGATGGTAAGAATGCCGGTAAGAAGTAGGTATATAGGATTACAAGACACCAACGCTTGAACGGCTCTGATGACGTTCACCACTTTGTCAATAACAGTAACTGGTTTACGTTGGTTAATCTTCCTTACGATTTCTTTAGAATGACTCACACATTTTCATTAAACTTATATTATTTCTCATCGATGACGGATTATTAAAGTAATAATGACGTTAATTTACGAATTTAAAGTTGTTCGTGTTTGTTAAGTCAATAGTATATCGCTCAGTTTTTATCACTCGACGATTGGTAATCGATCATTCTCTATTGGTCCATATAGACATCGATACATTTCTACCAACATTGGGTAAATCATTGACAAACACATAATATCTTCAACTGGCAAATACTGCTACCGATCAATATACGGTGATGCTTAAGTGAACGATTTGTCAGCAGACATGTGGTAGCGGTGACATTTGTCACCTCCGTCATCTACAATCTCCCTCAACTGATTACGGGGTGTAAGGTAGCATTGTGCCACTATGTACAGTTAATTAAAGTCTTTGGCCTGCAAGTTTCTCGTCATTGCCGGCAACGCCACGCGGATGCCATCCAACTCCTTGGTCATTTGGACCTGGCACCCCAAACGCAGCGTCTCCGTCAACCCAAACGCCAAGTCCAACATATCGTTTTCGTCGTCACTGGGTTCGGGGATCTCGTCGTAAAACTCGGGATCAACAATGACATGGCAAGTCGAGCACGCACACAGACCACCACACGCTCCTTCCATATCGAGACCATGGGCCTGAGCGATGTCCAAGATGTTATCGCCTTCAGCCACTTCGTAAGTGAACTGGTCGCCTTCCTTGGTGATGAAGGTAATGTGCAATTCTTCACCAGGATTAGGCTTGTGTAAATGACCGTGGTTGCGGATGGAAGTCTGAGAAAACCACCGAGAAACGGGCCGAGCAAAGGGAACAGGCAGGGGACGAGCAAACAGCCGCAACGCCATTCGGGAAACGGCCAGCGACCTCAAACTAGCGAGCATTAGGTATGGGTGGTGGTCGTCATCAGTGGTGCTCACCTGGAAAAATATGGATGGGGCCGGCGCGGGGATGGTCTTTCCCCGGGCTGCGTAACCAGGGAGGAAAAACTAGCATCTTCGGAGAAGGAGAAGGAGACGGAGAAAGAGGAGAAACACGGAGGAAACGGATTTTACCGAACACACTTGTCCGACGTCAAAGCGACCAGTTTCTGCTGTTATCTTACACAACCAGCTACACAATCATTACCAAAACTTGCTCGCCAACACCAAGAAAATCAATAAAATCAACACGGCGATGATCGCGTAACTGATGAACTTATTCGCCACTAACCGTCGCCCCATGCTTTTCAACGTACTCACCAGGCGATCGACGTAGGACTCCGCCTGAGATAACGTGTTCCGAGCCCCCAGAATCTGGTCCCGTTGGTAGGTTAAGTCATTGAGGATCCCCAGCCCGATTTGCTCGGTTTCAAGGGCAATTCGTTGCGAGTCTTGTAATCTTTGGCTCAGCCGTTCAAGACTCAGGTTGTTCTGTAAGAGCTGACGTCTCTGGTCGTCGGTGGCATCATCTTCCAGGTCGCGGTACCGAGACCCGAAAAGGTCGTGGCGGTCCTGAGTGCTCACTTCGTGGTCCAACTTCAGCTTGGTGTCCTCGACGTCCTTGCGGTACTGACGGAGCTTAGTGTTGTAGCTCAGACGTTGCAGCGTCGGCAAGTTCTGGATTTCAATCCCCATTTGGTCCAACACTTCGTCGGCTTCGTCACACGCCAGTTCGATGGTTTTAAGCAACAGTTTGCGGGCAGTGGCGTCGGCATTTGCAAGCTGAGATAGCTTGGTCTTGGCCTCGGTGATTGCAAGCTCAAAGTCCAGCTCGTAGGCGGCAAACAGGTCCATGGGGGGCGGAGGGATTAGTGGTTAACGAGGTGGTGTGACCTGAACCGTGGCTTGTGCGGCTGCGCCCATGCCGAGAGCAACCGCGGTAGTGTCGGCAGTTGAGTTCCGGCACATTGACGCGTCACTTCCGACACCACTTCCGACACCCTACCGACAATATCACCACCAGTACTCTCGCACTCCATCATCAACCATCACCTTGTCTAGTTGACGTGCCATGTCCGAGAAGACCCGATCGCAGCTCCTCGAGCTGACGGTAGGACTGGTGAAACGATACACTCTTATCAATCCCGTTGACGCCACTACGAAACGATTTGGGTTCCGGTGCCCCGTGTGTGATCTCACCTATCAAGATAACTTAAAGTTACTCGACCATTTCAATAGTTATCAGCATCAGGCTAAAGCTGGAACCACCACTACCGTCTCCAGTGAAGGTGAAATCGAACCAGGGGTTCCCCGAGCATCATTTGCTACCGTGGTTTCGACAATGGAGCAATTGATTGCTCAACGAGTCGACTCTCGCGACCCTAATCATGATGAACGAGAACGCCAACGACGTCAGGTGATAAAGGACCAAAGAAAGCAACGTCGGAAATTGAAGCGACGTCACCAAGAAACCGAAGCCAGTGCCGAAGTGGCCGCGGCGCTAGGGTTTGGTACGTTTGGCAAACGTCGCAAATGAGCTAATTCTCTCTAAACCATGACACTAAATGACACTATCAAGAATTGATAATAATGAGGCTAATCAGGATAGTCAGGATAAGTCATCGATGACTAACCCAAGTCAATTGATGACGGTGATGACTGACAAATTGATCATCGAATCTCGTGGATTTCGATCGATCGTTGACTAGCCATAGATGGCTCCGTTAATGCCGATGACCGCGGGGGATGGGTGGTTATCTGCAGTACGAATCTGTCATGATGATCGCTGGTGCGTGCGTAATTCATTACTCAAATGCAGGACCTAAATTATGTAAATTTTACAACTGCTTAATGTGAGAGGAGTATATAAACTGGCGCCATCAACCTTTCGGTGATGGTAAGTGCTACATCGAGAAGAATGGTTCAAAGAGGAATTGCTAAAGTTATTGAAGGGATTGAACAATCCGAAGGGGCGGGGGCCCGAGTTCGTCGCTCAATTGGTAACATGAGTGTTCGTAACTTTGACCCCTTCCTTATGTTCGATCATTTCAAACTGAACGGTCCCAATGGGTTCCCTGAACACCCTCATAGTGGTCAGGAAACCATCACCTATTGTTTGCAAGGTCTGATTGCTCACGAAGACTTGATGGGCAACAAGGGGATGCTTTACCCCGGAGATCTTCAATTTATGACTGCTGGTAAAGGTATTGTCCACCTGGAAATGCCGGTGGAACCCAAGGATGGTCTGGGAGCACAATTGCTTCAATTATGGGTTGATTTGCCGGCGAAGCTTAAGGAGTGTGAACCTCGTTACCGGGACTTACGCGAATGGGAGATCCCCGTCGCTCATTCCGAAGACGGATTAACTGAAGTCAAGGTGATTTCGGGTAAGCTGTTAGGAGTGGAATCACTCAAGGACTTGGCCTACACTCCCGTCGAGTTCTACCACTTTATCTTGAAGAAGGGAGCTACGTTTAAGCAAGAGCTTAACCCGGAATTCAGCTACTTCTTGTATAACATCAAGGGTAACGGGCTTACTCTCAATGGTAACAAGAAGATCAAGCAATACGAAAACGTATTTTTCGCCAATGATGGTGGGGACTTCATCACCGGGGAAGCGTCGGAACCCACCGAGTTTATTCTTGTTGGTGGTCAAAGATTGGACCAACCGGTGGTCCAACACGGTCCCTTCGTGCAAACGCTGAGAGATAAGATCATCCAAAAGTTCACCGATTACCAATACGCTCGTGGTGGCTTTGAAAAGGTTAGAGATTGGCAAACGCTCATTTCCGGTGGGGTCACCGAGGATATGATCAATGGTCCTTTACAAGGTAACCTCGACGCTCGGGAAAAGGCCAAACAAGAATACTTGAACGGCAAGGCGTAAGCCAAAAATAACGGCATGGTTTAGGCAATACCGTTAGTGTATGTAGATTATGGAGTAATATAATGATAATGACATAACAAATCGTGTAGGACAAATAATCCAGTCCTTGAGGTTGGGCATCGATCACCACGGCAAAGCTACTCGCAATGAACCTCGGAGACATTGGCTACGTTAACTTTACCTATCCCACCAATCGACATCAATTCTACCAATCTATTGATTTAGAATCACGATATCATTGATTTGGGAACCAAATATCTTTGTTCTGGCTACTACCACAAAATACCCTAGTAAGCAAGTGTTACAATTCCTCGAGAGTCACATCTCCAACGATGTATTCCGAGTTAAATCAACAAAACACTAACTTTATCCCTCGAGTTTATCATGTCATGTTTTTTAGGGAAGAGTTGCTCAATTAATCAGTTAGAGAGACTGTCTGACGGAATCACTCGGCTAGATTTCCGTTAGCCGTCATCGACAGCCGCGACACCTTCGCTAGAGAAAATTCCGCACGTCAGCGGGTGCCCTAGGAACCTCAGACAATTATCATCGGCGCGCATTGCCGGGTTCGAATCGCCAGGGCACTAAAGAGTCTAGACCGTGGTCCACCACTCACCACCACCTCGACCACCCTCGACCTCTAGCGGCTCAACCACTTATCCAACCGAAATTGTAGTCACCTGTAACCCTTGGCAACCTCGGTACTCGTCTACCCTCGACTTCCGGCACCTCCAACGCCCCCAAATTTTGCCCCACTCTCGTCGGGTCTCAGACCTCATTTTGGCTGCCACCGGCAGCAAGACCCTTTGTAGACATCGCGACTCGGAGGAGGCTTCAACCCCCTTTATGCCCCGAGATATCGTCAACATGCTAGGTCATAAGACCAGCACTACCTCCAATAAGGTCACCAAACCCGTCCACAAGCGCCACGACTCCGCCCGGCCGCTGAACCTCGCGGGGCTCCAGGTTCTGTTCAATAAGCGATGGACGATTGGTCGAGACGTCCCCATCATCTGCAACCAGCCCGACCCCATGGTGTGTCTTGCTGCCGTCGCCGATGCTCACAGCAAACAGATCAAGATAGCGCTGTTCGATTTGGACTATACGTTGGTGAAAACGTTGACGGGAGCTCGGTTCCCTTGCGACAAGGAGGATTGGCGGTGGTGGAACCTGGGGGTGGCCAAACGGCTCAATGAGATTGCTAAGGAGTACCTCGTGGTCATATTCACCAATCAGGGAGCCGTGGTGGCTAAGAAAGACGCTAAGCTGTTCACCAAGTTCACGCAACGCGTCAATGGCGTCGTCGCTGCTACTAAGCTCACCGAACAAGTGGTGGTGTATGCTGCTCCCAAACATACCGATAAGCTGACTCGCAAGCCCGAAATCGGCATGTGGACCGCCCTCGAACAATTTGTCGCCGACAATGGCTACTCCATCGATAAGCTGGGGCTGTATTTCGTCGGCGACGCTGCCGGCAGACAAGGCGACCACTCCGATTCCGATAAGATGTTTGCCGAAAACGTAGGGATTGCGTTTCGAACTCCCGAAGAGGAGTTCACCGCCCAAGACCCTTAACGACGTTTATATTCTCTCGACCAATGGGTCCGCCACTGGCTGGTGGGCCGTGATAAATGTGATGCCTGTCGGAGAGAGATTGTGCCATTAATTAGGTGCCGACTGCGGTGCTGGTAATTGTCTATACCCTAATCAACATAATTCATCATCATCCCTAAGACATGATCGATAATTAGCATAATCTGTGGTTACTTTCCCGATTGACAAACCTTATGGACAACTCAATACGTAATTAATTCATTGAACCAATAAGTTAGCGTTAGCTTGTGATGTCGATGGTCACTTCGACTCCTAGCGGTACCAATTTCATCGAAGCCGCGACCCTCGCCTTCGAAAATTGCCACCATCCTAGCGCGACTCTCAACCTCTCAATCCCACAATGTCAGACCCATTCTCCATCAACGGGGGCGCTGCCGTCGCCATGGTCGGCAAAGATTGCATTGCCATTGCTTCGGACTTGCGGTTGGGTAATCAATCGCTCGGGTTGGCTAACGACTTCCACAAGATCTTTCTGTATGGGGACAAGTGCTACATGGCGTTGACGGGGCTTGCCACCGATGTGTTGACGTTGAAGGATACGTTTACGTTGAAGACGAACTTGTACCAGTTACGGGAAGAGCGGCAAATTGAGCCGAAAACGTTGGCAAACTTGGTATCGTCGACGCTTTACGAAAGACGGTTTGGTCCCTACTTTGTCGGGCCCATCGTCGCTGGTTTGGACAGCAAGACCAACCAGCCGTTCATCTGTGGCTTTGACTCGATTGGATGTATCGATTTCGCTAAGGACTTTATCGTGTCGGGTACCGCTGGCGACCAATTGTACGGGATGTGCGAATCGCTTTACCAACCGGACTTGGAGCCCGAGGACTTGTTCGAAACTATTTCCCAGGCGCTTTTGAACGCCGTCGACCGTGATGCGTTGTCGGGATGGGGGGCCGTCGTCTACATCGTCACCAAGGACCAGGTGATCAAGCGTAAGTTGAAAACTCGACAGGATTAAGCGGGGGGTTGCCCCAAATAGTTACGAAATTAATGATAGCGTATCCTTTCTATATACATGATATTAGACTTTTTGAGGTCAAGATTACTTCGACGCCTGCTTTTGCATCTCGAGCTCGACCACCTTCTTCAAGTACCCGTTTTTGCCGTATAATTCCTCCTCGGCTTGTTTCCGCTTCTTCTCGATCTGTTGCTGCTTGACTCTCGATTCCCGGATCCGTTCCTTGGAGTCCTCGACTCGAGTGTAGTGGAGACATCTGGCGAGTTGATCCTTTTCGTAGTTGCACTTACCGAGGGCTTGTTTGAGGAACTCGGTGCGGTGGCACTCTTCAAGAGCGTCCATGAGAGCCTCGCAAGTGTCGAACCGCCGCTTATCCAACTGAGGGTGCATTTGACTAGTGGTGTGCTTAACAAGTAGTGTGCTGGATGGGGTGAGGACCTTCAAACGCCGCAGATATGACATAAGGAAAAAAGAAAAGCCCGATGTGGGTGGTTCGAGTCTCGGGTGTGGCATTTTGGAGGACACCAACGATACCATCATTACTACTACCACACTACCATCTCCCATCTCCCCTCACGCTAATCCGGTAATCTTACGTCTAAATGCCACCACAATGAAGTCGCAAGCGGTGGCTGCAAAACGCGCTAATGGTGCTGGCTACAAACGCGTCTTTCCATCAGTCACAGCAACGCTACGCTATTGCTCCGCAACCCTTTCCTCACCAAACCGGTAACTCCTCAAATGATTTCCTACCCCTCATAGACCTTATGAATCACTCCACCACTCATCCTGCTCATTCCCCAATCCATTACTTACTGTTGCTTTCTATCACTTCATTTAGTCTCGATTGATAGTCCATCGCGTCGTTCGCGTTTCTTTTCCCTCACTCCATTACCTAACAAACACTGCCTCCATCAAGACGACTAACTCCTAACGCTCCCTCCCTCCCCTCAAAACGTCACCACAACTTTTAGTAGTCATGTCTAGTCATGACCTTTATCACTCCCTCAAACCGTACTAGCTTCCTATCATCACTAGCGTCGTCTAATTACACTATTGTGTGAGTGTCGGGCACGACTTTTGCCCTGGGCCCAGCGCTACGCTACGCGCACTCACGGGAATTTGAGGAGACCTCGATATCTCCCATCGACAGTGACCCCGGGCGCAAACATGGTGTCTCCACGGGTGTTCTCTCCAAGTGGGATGGACCGAGACACACCAGACACGTCCGACCATCTGCCCGACGAACACGACGGCGTGATGAAGCCGTTGGCCATCGATTACCTCGCGGTGGCATCCCCCCACGATCTCGACGATTTCTTGCAATTGGACAGTGCCGAGGTGTCAGTTAATGGAGATCGGGATGATCCTATCAGTTGTCTATCACAAATAGAGAAAACTGTTGATTTCTCCCAAGAAACTGGAGTCTCTACCGACGCGTTGATGGATGCTTCCTCTACGACAACTCTTCAACCATCAAGTGAGCCATCGAACCTACCACAATCACTGATACTGGCTGAAGCTGTCCCCACTTGTACATTATCACCACCGCCAACGAACGATGACCCTCCCACTGAAAACATCGTGGCTGAAGAACCCCGGACTAAACGCAAAAGAAAACCGGCTAAATCCAAAGACTACCCCCTTGACGAAGCACCGGCTGCTTCCACCAAACAGCATAAACCAAAGGGTCGCGTTGGCCGTCCCCGGGTTCACAAGGAAACACCACCACCGGTTTCCCGAATTAAAAAAGGATCATCACCACCGGTTTCCCGGGTTAAAAAGGAATCACCACCAACAGTTTCCCGGGTTAAAAAGGAATCATCACCACCAATAGTTGCCCCCGGTCTGTCGTTGCAAAAAGAACTTCATCGCACCCTTCAACCCCTCATCCCATCGACTCCTGATACGAGCTTTTCAGCCTCCGACATCGAAGACGAGTTGGAAGAACGGTACTTGGATGTTAAGGATTTGGTCAATAATGACCTCACTCATAATGCCATCGTCGTCACCTTTGAAGACTTACCGATACCGTCGGTGGTGAACCACATCAAACGAAAATTCAATAACGTCAAATTCACCCACGGGGAGAAGGAAGTTGTTAAGCATTTCATTCACCGCGACGGTTTCGACAGCGACATGAGCGACGACATTATCGCCTACCTTCCATTCCGCTCGGAAGAGACGATTCGTGCTAAGTACCGTGAGCTTCAATTTAACGGCCAGCGTCGTAATAAGTTCAAAAACGCTACTGAAGCTCTCGTCTACGAAGCACAATGGATTGTGTTGGATTCCTCCGATAACGCGAGTCGAGTGTCGCGAGCGACACGCCGAGCTAAACGAGTTGCCGAATTGGATGCGATGCAAAAGGAGGCGGCGGCGATCACCAAACCACCCAAGCCTCAAATGCTGCCCGAGGAAAAGGCCGAAGCTGAGCGCCAGCGCCAGGAGCGCAGGGCGGCTCGTGAAGCCGAGCTCGCCGCCAAACGGGAAGCTTCTCGCCGTGCAGCGGAAAAACGGAGGCTCGAGACCCCGTCAAAGCCCAAACCACAACCTCAACTGTTTGTGGCGTTAAGATCGCTCTTGGAAGGCGCTAAACATTTTGTCAGTATTGTCGGTGATGGCAGCGAGGTCAAGGCGGGGCAGAAGCGCAAACGGGCGGCCACGGTAATGTGGGTGCCTGAATTTCCCAATAAAGTGGCTAAAGGACCACAGATGCATCGTCGTCGTCGCCAAGAAGCCGCTGCCGCTGCTGCCGAACAGGATGATGACGACACTTCCGATTTCGAACTAAGCGATGAAGATGTGGCTGTATCTAACGACATCAAAGTGAAACGTGAGCCTAAGCCGATCAAAACGAATCTGCGGTCACCGTCACCGGGAGCCCCGTTAATGCTGGAGAAGCCCGTCAAGCCCAAGAGGAAAACCCCGACGCCAGAACCCACCACCAGTCCATTCGACCCCACTGACATCGAACACGATACCGAACTTCCTATCCATAAACGCCAAGTGTTTGTGTCGGAGGTTTATGAAAACAAACCTCTTCCCAAACTCGTATACGATACGACGATCAGTGGTATTGATGATATGTGTCTGCCAGGAGAGGCAGTGCCTGTTGTTGATGACCTGGCGGTGGCGATTTGCACCAGCCATCCGAGAAATTACCGCAATCCTCCACCGGGATTCCCGCCATTCTTTGGTGATGATGGTACTCCCGGGGTATCGCCTCCGGTGAAAGTGCGGTTCCTTCTTTACCCCCAACACTGTGAGCTGTTCAAGCTTTGCGTCCCGAAACTGAATGAATTGGACCCAGTGTACGAGATTGTCAGGTTATGGCAAATACATTACGGTATGTATTTTGCCCATCTGGACTATATTCGCTACGAAGTCGTCCAGTTATGCCGTGAGCTCGATGAAGCCTTCGACCAACTGGACTTTGCTCAGTTCTTGTACGTCATCGACAAGTGGAACGCGCTTATGATGGTACTTAGTCCCAACCGGGCAGCCGTACGTGACATCGAAGCCAGTGGCGATACCGATATTAACCACGAATTGCGCCACCAGTTTTTGGCTCCTTGTGAGCGCAAGCATGTGAAACTTGATGATTTACGGTTGCAAATGTGGGTCAGCGAGATTACGGGGGAGCCCATGTCTCCCCCTTACCTCCCTACCGATATTAACTTGGTGGCGAAACTGGAGACTGCTACTGTTGACAGCGCTAGTAACGGCATCGTCAAAATGGAGCTCAATGGCGATACCGCTTTGAGCGGTGAAAGCAACGGTGGTGAGGCTGGCCTTGGCCCCGTGGACGCGGCGGAGTCCTCGTATTACGCGATTCCAACTGAACTCTACGCTCATATGTACCGTCGCCTTCAGGAAAAGACGACGTGGCTGCGGTTTGCCTCGCAAATGATCCTCCTTCGGGTGTACGCGCGGGTGGTGTCGCCTAATTCGCGGAAGCTTCGAGCCTACAAGCTGTTTACCGCCGAAGTGTACGGAGAGTTACTTCCTTCATTCACTTCAGAAGTGTTGCAAAAGGTCGGGTTGACCCCCGAGCAAAAGTTCTACGATTTGGGACTGGGAGTGGGCAACACTGCCTTCCAAGCCGCACTTGAGTTTGGGGCTAAGGTCTCGGGTGGGTGTGAGCTCATGCCCCATGCATCCGAGCTCACTACATTACAAGAAGCCATGTTAAAACGCCACCTTAAAGTGTTTGGTTTAAAGCAGCCGAAGTTTGACTGGGCTCTTTCCCAGCTGTTTGTCGATAACCCTCAAGTGGAACAGCTGTGCCGCGACTGCGAAGTAGTCATTGTCAACAACTACTTATTTGACGTTAACCTCAATGCTGAGGTGGGACACTTATTGCGGGATTTGCGCCCCGGCACCAAGATCATCAGTTTGCGCAACTTCATTGGTCCTCGTTATCGGGCCTCGGGAGACCTGGTGTTCGATAAGCTCAAGGTCGAGCAGCACGAGATGAGTTACGAGATGCTGGTGTCTTGGACGGCGAGTAAAGTCCCGTACTACGTGCTGACGGTACAGGACAAGATCTTGCCCGAGTACTTATCGATGTAAAAAAACTTAAACTCATATATATAACCTGTTTAAAGAAAAATACGTGTAAATCTGAATTGTCACCATCATATCACCCGGATCATACATGGATGACAGTCCAGAATCACGCCACGGTATAATACGGGGTTGCGGATATAGGGGAATATATTACAATGCTAAAGGGGTTTTTGTCCAGGCCAAGGGCTTTCTAGACATCATCTTCATCGTCTTCGTCCTCCTCGTCATCATCCTCGTTCCACGAGTTCTCCACCGTATCTCTCACTCGCTTGACGTACTGCGACCGGTGGTCCTTGTACAAGTTGGCTGCTTCGACGTTAGCCGGCGAGTTGATGTTAGGGTCGTTAAGTAACGATTGGATCGAGGTTAAGATCAGCGACACGTCGTAGGTGGGCGACCAGCGGTTCTGCAAAATGTCGAGACAAAGGTCGCCACTGGCGTAGACGTTGGGATGGAACATCGGACTGAGAAACTTGACGCTAGGAGGCTTGTTGGGGTATTGTTCATCAAACTGGAGCACGAGCCGGAAGGTGCCGTCTTCGTAGGGAGTATCGTTGGGTCCGATGATCACCGCATTCCACTTCATGACGTTATCGGGTAATGGCAGCGCCGACACTCCCAGAGGAGGGTCTTGCTGTATACGCTGAAGGAGGTTAGTTGATTGTTGCTTGTTACGCCACGAGTAAACCAAGTTTACGTACCTTAAAGTCCCGCATAAGTCGTCTCTTGGCTGGAGTAGACATCGTGTGGTTAGTCTGTGGCAAAAGGCGTTGGTGCGACTTCTCAAGATCACTACCACCGCGAAACGCGGTAGCGATAAATGATGACTAACGGAATTGCGGGGACAGTACCAAGAGACCTGGAGGCATTAAATGAAGATTTAACGGAAAGTAATAAATTGGTTAATAATTATCATCGTTTAAAGAGATGGTCTTATTGTTGACGATGAGTTTACTTACTGGTTTTCGCTCGTTTGAACCTCGTCGTTTGTCGCGCTAGTGACCTTTGCCACCGATAATTTGCCACCACTAAGTGGCATAGCTGCCTCCTCAGTGCGTGGCAGCGACATTAGTTACCCGCTAACCAACGGAGAGAAAAAACCTTCGCAATTCTCCGTTAACACTATTACTAAGAGTTGATGATATCTATGGACTGTGGTTTACTTTCAATAAAGGGTAGCACTTATCGAGAACGATAAATTGATCGAGGGAATTGACACTGTAACTAACCACTCCACCTGATTGATTTAAAATTCCATTTACGTTGGTGCTCTTCATGTAAATCTTAGTGGTTAGCGAATATTTGGGGGACCATGGATTGTTGATGGAATTACGTCACGAGTGGAGGAACAACGTGAGGTATTTTGCGAGATTTTCCCCATAATTCCGCCGAAATACCGCTAACTGGATTTATGTTTCAATTTGACTGCCACCCCATGTGACCAGCACCATTGGATTCTCCGACGTTTTCTGATCACTTCTTGTTAACATATGCCGGGGCCATTTTCTACCGTTACCGCTCCATTGACCCTAATGGGGTTTTTTCGTCCTGCATCTTAACGAATCCCTTCGTCCAAGGTGGGTTCACATTAGTAGCAATCGGCCCACAAGGAATACGACCAATCACTAGCCGACAACGTAGTGAGCTTAAATCGCGCTGTCAGCTCATTACCACCATCTCCAGTATCGACTTCATAACCCCAATTTTTCTCTCGTTCCCTCGTCTAGTTATCTATCATCCACTGACAAAAAAAAAAAAAAAGACAATTCCAGACACCGAACACAATGTCCGATAACAGGTGAATGCCATGTCGTCAGTTTACAAGAAAAACGTCCATGTAAAGGATCAAGGGGGGTGACCTCACTACTCAATGGCAATTGCCTTACGGATAACGCTCGTCGGGTAGACTGTATGGAGATTACATCATCTTCCACTGGAAGGACCTACCCGCATCGATGTTGTAATCCGTACTGCACGTTTCGCATCGAAGAACATAGCCACATTGGCTTTCGCCTCAGGTGACTGTCGGTGCGGGAAATTCAGTTGTCTGCACCACAAGCGATAATCACTTTCTCCCGGTAATAAACCTGGCGGTTGTCGTTTTTCCCTCATGGATAAGTGTTAGGTAGCGACCATGACGTTATCGACACTATCGCGTGCACATGCCTTCCGGGGTCGTCTGAGTGTTTGGGAGTGTATAAACCCAAAACCGCAGTGGTGGTACTGCACATAACGAAGCCTAATTGGCAAAGGCAAAAAAAAAATTTCATCGTCAAAATTTCGGGGGTCAACCACCGATTACGGCGGCAGTGACGAGTAAGCTTTTTCCCAAATTGCTTGCAGCTAGCTAATTAGGGACATTGTTGGTAAATGATAAACATGTGCTCGTCGTAGGATTAGGCAATAGCAATTGTCGGGAGCTTTTGTCATTGACACGATGTGGTTAGCCCTTCGTTAATGGTGTTAGATAGCTCTTTACTCATGGCTATAGTTTTTGTGGTGTTCCCCCCACATTGTCGTCTGTAACATTGAGACGGTTTACAATTAGTTATTGAAAATCATATTTGTATATACTACAGTTTGTTGAAAGGTATCATATCTCGGATTAACGCTCCGGAATGGTATATAGTTACAATAAAATCAAACAAACAAATAAAAAAAACCCCAACGAATAAAAAAGATAAAATCATGTCATCATCATCTAGTAGAAGACAAAGTTGGCCTTACCCGAGACGACGGTGACGGTGCAACCATCCGAACCCGAGCCCGAGTACTGGCCGTTTTCGTACTTGCAGTCACCGACGACGTTGGCACCTTCTTCGGCGACAATCTTGACGTTGTAGTTGGGCTTGTCGCGGTTGTTGGGGTTGGGGATCAACGAAAGGTAGGTCTTACCTTCGGTGGTACCGGCCCCGAGGACCACGGGGGCCCAGTTACCGACCCCCGATCCGTCGGTGCCCCAGATGCAACCATCTTGGACGGAGACGCCGGCGTTGTTGACGTAGTATTGCGATGACGTCTTGCCCCCCTTCCACTTGAAGTAGGTGTCGGAGTCGACCACCGAGCAAGGAGCGTTACCCTTGGCTTGCAAAAGGGTAGGGATGTTCATGTTTTCCGAACCGGGGTAGTCGGTTCTGCAAATGGCGACGTCCTTGTCGATCTTGGAGACAAAGCCGGCGGTTTGGGCCCCCCATTCACACAAATACTTGGCGTCGGGGTTGGTACGGTACAACTTCCCGTTCTTGCATTGCAACCCACCGACGGAGGCTCCCGAAGCCGGTTGGCTCGAAGGCCATTGGGTCTTCGACATCCCCGCGGCACACGAGTACGAGCAAATGAACCCGTCCTTACAGGTTTCCGAGGTTTGCACGCCGTCAGGCAGCGAGATCGACGACCACCCGCCTTGGAGGGAGTCGATCCAAGTGATGGGGATCACCCCTTGGCCAGTGGGCACCTTGTCGCAGTCGTACTTGCCGTCTTCAAACTCTTCAGTAGGAGCTTGGTACGCCTTCAAGTCACCGTTGATCGACTTGACGATGTCTTCGTCGGATCTGCGGTGGGTGTGAGCGTCGACGGAGTCACCACGCTTGTGTTGGTGGTGGGAGTGTTGGAAAGGAAGGGCGACGATGGTCGAAGCCACGGTGAAAAGAATGGACAACTTCATGATTGGATATAGCAGTGGGCACGAGGTAACACGTAAAAAACGAAAGACTGGAGTTAAGGAAGGACTGTAGTTAGGTGTTTGGAAGCGTGCTTGGAGTCAGATCAAAGCGCGGACTGATTTGTTTATATAGGATTAGACGAGCACCGCTTTGGGATCGATGTGGTGCACCGCCCTGCGGCGTGCACATAGGCGTTATTAATGCCATTATTTTTTGTTCGTCGAAGCTCTACTGTGTAGTAGCATGCTGTCCAGGGCCCCTAACTGGAAACCCTCTGCCGGTTTTTTGTTCTAGTTTCTTTTGTGCCCCCACCAAAGCCCTCCACTACCAACCCATTGGTAACTAGGCACCTAGGCAAACCGGTCACCCCTTGGCGACGCGACATCACGGCATCCACCTGCCCATGTTTCAGCGTCGTCACCCACTCGTCTAGACTCTCGTCCCACTTGCTCTGTACGTCAATTGCCCTTCGTCCCACCAATTTCATGTCGGACGATAGGAGGCTAGTTCCGATGGCACCCACTACGCTCTGCTGATTTTTCGTTGACTGAGGGCTCGGGGCTTCCCAGCTTTGGTTGGGTGCAGGATATGGCCCTGTCTCGTCTGGGAAATTTCAAAACATTAGGAGCAGGGGTATCGAGCAACTGGAGATGGTGGAGCAAGCGAATATTTGGCTTTTTGTTGGGGGTCGGGGCTCGTCTGCTACAAGGGGGCTCGGACCCTTTCCACCTTCCAATGATAATTCCCTCTGGAGGCTTTTCCCCCCCAAGATGATTGGTCTTCGGTCGACGTATTAGCATCACGGCGGTGAGTCGAGATGTTCTAGGCCCCGCCCCCACCTCAGCGTATCATCTGCGTCTACCTGCTCACACAGCGTTTAAATGCCTTTCCCGTCTGGGGTTGTCCGATGATCGACAAATTAGATAGTGGGATTAGAGAGACACAGACCTGAGTGGGTACGTAGTCTTCATTACTAATGGTGCGACCAACGGTGGTTTTGACCACGCTACCCTATGGTGTTTTGTTTTCGATGGTTCTTTTTTTCGTCGCGTCGCAACTCTACAATTCACTAAGATATCATCAACACCGTTGAGTCTCTACGTAATGACTACGACATCGTAGCTAATCATCAGTGGTTAATGGTTAACCATTAGTCAACCACTGATGGTCGAATGCGGTAGTCAATTATTTTTCTACATCATCACCAATCCTGTGTCGTGGTAGCGTACGCCACTGGTTCACGTGATTGTTTGGTGGCGGGCACGACCATGGAAAAACTTGGTACAGCCACGCCCTCGGTGTCCGAATTCCGTCGCCGTCGACACTCGGGGGGAATCCCGACAAACCACCCACACACACACCACACACCATTAACCATATCCTTGTTTATCAAACGTTTTAAGTAACGATGGTGCTTGACGGCTAAAGCTAAACCCCCACATGGGGGGTGTGTCAAAAGGTTTGACACTTACAAGCGATGGCGTGTCGTAGGGGGTAACCAGGGGGTGATCCTGAATCACAGCCAGCCACCAGCGGCTCCCCTTGTCGTCTATACGGCATATACAATCCAACGGCTTCTGCATAGGCGCTATATTATATGCGTTAACCCTGCGTGTGCATAAAGTCTTGGCAACGGCTAGTATGCCGACATTGCCTAAAATGTATAGCGACAAAACCCTCACCTCACGCGACCCATAGCGAGCAATCGTACCCCATATATCGAACTCGAGACCGGTTACTCCATCAAAGGGTGTCTTACATCTTATAAACTCTCCCCATTTACTTGGTATCGGTAGTATTGTTGATCTCATTGTCTATCGCATGTCGCCGGTGATGTGATGCGGTCTAGACCCTTCGTCAATTGACCCTTTTCGATTTATTGGCTGCAGCCGACATCAACGGCCTTACCGCACTCGATGCCCGTCCACTGTCACGTTAACGATAACGACAACTGTCATCATTTTCCCAAATAAAAAAAAAAAGAAAAGAAGCCAAACACCACCTCCGCATTTGGCGTCCTCGGCGGGGCTTTGAGACATCGCCGAGAGTCATTCCACCAGCGGATAGATGCCGGTGCCGTATACCCTGCTGCTAAATCATCTTACGACCTGCAGAGACTGGTTTTTCAAAGAAGACTGCCGTTTCATTGGCTGCGTTTTGCACGATAACACAAAGCTCAACGAGAGGTGGGGGAGATCAAAAAAAAAGTAGGTCGATGCCGTGCTTCACCCTCGAGGTATGATTTTTTCCTATTGCAACCATATGGTCCAATGAGGCTATTGGTTCAAATGCCGTAAAACCTTATTCGGTGGTTGCTTTTTGGGTTCCCACTGCATTGGTCCAGCGTCGAGATGAGAACCCTTCTAATGACGTGCGCTAACGAACATATCGGTCACACCAACGCACCTACCTCCGAAAGCACTTTGCCACCATCAGTGGGGACATCGTACATCGTATTGATGTCGGCTGTGACCCTACCGCCTTTACTCTTCTTCGCATGTTAAGCAAAGCGAACAAAAAGAAAAAAAAATTTATCGATGAGTCGAGAAGTTATCAGACAGATCATCAACAGTAGGTTAATTGGGAAAAAAAAACGAACACGGAAGCAATACGGAATCAATAGGGAATGTTTGCTTGAGTATAACTTGTATTCCGTCTTTTTCAGCTTAAAGCAACCTACTACGTTGTCTGTGAAAGCAACCAACTACGACGGCTATGCTAGGACAAGGCTGTTGCTCGACGATCGACTAACTTTTTTGGCACACGACTAATTCTCGTTGCTCCCATCACTACTTGACAACAAACAATACCATTGTTGCGCAAAGGGCCTAGATCCTCACCCCCGATCTCCTTAGACCAATCTCGCTTACTCTCTTGCTATTGTCTCCATCGAGGTTGAGCCGAAGACCACCTCCTTTGGTTTCTAGGGTGAGACTTTTTCTATCAGATCAAGCGGGAGAATGTTCACAAAGTACATCCTAGTTAATCGGCCGTTGCTAGGCAACCACCGGTAATAATTTTACCTGATTTAGTCAAGGGGGAAGGGATGAGAACACGATGGTGTTTGTTGTTGCAGAACGACAAAAGAGAGCAATATACTCAACAAACGGGCTAATGGCCTAGCCCGAGGTCGACGTAGTGTAAATGCAATTAGATCACTTTCAAAGGAGGGAACCGTTACGACATAGCCACAGAATTCATGGAAATTCGAGAGGGTGCTGGGTCATCACTACGACGTTACATCACACTCCCCAAGAGCCATTAACATTAACGTTGTTTAGCTCTGAGGTGTCCAAAACAAATGGCAGGTGGACTGAATCTGTATCTGATTTTATGAGCTAAGATACTGATGTGCTGTGAGTTGGCCAAGGAGTAGAGATGATACAAATTACTACTTTCATGATCATGGATTACACGGATCAGTGGCTTAAATTATTAACTTGTTGATTCGTAATACATTAGCTTTTCATGTGTACGTCTAGATGATTTCACCATTAGCAAAGGTCTTGCCCTTGACGAACTCTAATCCTTCACCGCCGTAACTGGTGGTCGGAGTCACCTCCACGAGACCATCGACAATCCCCCCGTGTTTACGCACCCACAGCGTGCCCAATTCGAGGTAATGGTTACGACAAGTCGTCGGGGTATCATTTTTGGCTCCGTCGGCGTTTTTGAGCGGGGAGAATTCGTCGCTGCGTTCGACTTCAAGACAGCCAAACTTTTCCATGGGTACCAGGGGGAACACATCAAAGATGAACTGTTCAAGTTTGATGCCATTGGGCTCGGTGGGCTTCGTAAACACGCCCTTTTCATTCAAGCCGGGGATCTTCTTCTTGGCAATGTGGAAGGGTAACCATTGGGGCGAGTCCACCCACAGCGGTAACGACTTCACCAACGCGTCGAGCGAGTAGTAGTGGTTGACGATGTTAGCTGCCCGCAAGAACAACCGCGATGGATTGGCCGGGTCAGTTTGCGACGCGAGCTCGGGGGTGATTTCCGAGTATTCGATGACACACGGACGTTGGTTAGCTTCGTCCATCACGATCAACCCGACACTTTCCAGAGCATCACGTTTGCGGACCACTTTAGCAGCAAGATCAAATTGGTTGGTGATGGAGAACCCAAGGAACATGGGGTCAGCCACCTTGACGAGGGCATTATCGACACAGTAAAGGTGGAGGTGTTTGATGCCTCGGCGGTGCATGTCTTCAAGAGGACCGGTTTGCAACGCCTTGTAGAACCCTCCGTTACCGTCAGGAGACTCACAGTAGCGATCGGTTTGTTCTAACAAGATTTGGGTCCCGTCGAGGTTGAAGCAAGGAAGGGTACCTTGGTTGAAAAACATCACTTGCGACTTATCGAGACCAAAGTAGTCATGAGCCTCAAAAAAGTCTTCGGTGGGTTGTCGAGTGGGAGCTGACGTCATGATGTACCAGGGAATCACTCCCCCGGCCAATTGTTGGATTTTAATGATCCGTTCGGCTTGAATTTGGAACAACAGCTTTTTCGACGGTAAGCCAACGTCGTAGCACCCTTTCGGAGCCAGCGACCCAAGACGAGTGCCTTGGCCCCCAGCAATCAACACCACCGCCACTTCGCCGGCTTTGATGGCATCTAACCCCACTTGGGACCATTGGCGTTGAGTAGAAGCGTCGGCATCGTCGACCAGAGCCGTTTGCGACGTGGGAAGCTGAGTCAAGTGACGAGCCAGAGCGGCGTTCTTCAGGTATTCGATGGCTTGAGTCACCAGCGACATCAACTTGGCAGGGTTGGTGATTTGCGAGAGTTGTTTAGCAAAGCTCTGTTGCTGAGAGATGGACAAGCCATCCCAGTACTTGAAAAGCTGGTGCTGGCCCGCCTGTTTGAACGAGTCGACGATGGGTTCGATGGACGACGTGGTCATGGTGGTAGAAGGGATGGGCAGTGCACACAAGTCGGAAGTTTGCGAGGGGGAATCAAGGACACGACAATGGAGATCAAGAATGAGGCAGCAACGTCACCGTAATTTGGACAGGGAATTAGCAAAGTACGCGTTCGACGACTAATAGGATAAACCGAGCAACAGAGTGGTTTAACTAGAAGAGAAAGGAAAGCTCCCGACAGCGGAGGCAGAGTTATATATACTTTTATCGACAGAGCTGGCCAGGAGGCGTATGGCTGGTGATCTGGCGACTGTGTGCAGTACATGTGTAAACATCCTATTTTTGGGTGAGAAAAACTCTAAGAGGCGGAGTCAGTCAAAGCACGTAAAGCACTAGCAAACTAGCCCAACTAAACCGTAAATACCACCATAAACCGACCATAAACTCAACTAAATTTCTACTTCAAAGGAAGGATTATATCCTAGTCATTTGCTTCACGTTTGTTGTCTATTCTCTGTCTGCCGGGGTCCCTGACAGAGTTGTGTCATTCCTCTTTGAGGGAGGTGTCGCGACGCATGCCATATACCCGACGAGGAACGAATAGCAAATTCGCCTTTTGATCCCAAAGGTGCGCGCGCGTCGCTCCAATTACGAGACAGGGAATGTAAAGGAGGACGTGATTAAGTGATACGTGTTGTGTACGTAATGTAAGGAAATGTGTGTGTGTGGTATTTGTTAGATATGTGTCATATTCAACACAGCATATTGTTTGTTTACTTTAGGATTGACGTGGAGACGGCTAACCTTAACTGAGCACATGCCCTAGTATTATCGGCATCGGTCCTTTTTTCGAGCGCGAGCCAGCGATGTCAAAAAGCGCGCGCTGGCAAACGCACCAATCAGAGGACGCGAACGGGGTACGAAGAGAGTCTAGTCAATCAAGTGTAGTAAATTAGGTTTACTTAGTAGATTATCAATAGTGGTAACGTAGTCTGGTTTTCTCTTATATTAAACACCATGCTTTGGTACGGTAAAAAATTAGGCCATGATCAAGAACGCTCCCACGATCGCCGCCACCGACGGGAAGAGATGGGCGGCGCTCGACTTCTTGCCGTCGCCGTCGGACGAGCTCGAGCCCGACGACTTGGAGTCATCGGTCTTACCGTCCTTGCCGGTGGCCTTAGCCGAGCCCGACGAGCTGGTGTCCTTCTTTTCCGGAGCCGAGCACACGGGGTTGTTGGCCTTGACCTTGCTCTTGTCCAACGCCTTGGAGCAGTCCAATTCGTCGTTGGTCGATTCCAAGGTGAAGGTACCGGCGACTTGCTTCAATTTGGGCAATTCGAAGGCGCCGATGTCCCCCTTGATGTTGAGGGCGCCCTTGATGTCGGTGACTTCGGGGAACGAGTCGCCGAGGTCTTCCAACTTGGTGTTGTTTTCGAACCCGAGTTCACCGCCGATGGTGGTCAACTTGGGGAACGACACGTTAAGCAACTGGGTGTTGGCGACGATTCTCAACGACCCGTCGACTTCTTCGAGCAGGGGCAATTCGAGGTCTTCGAAGAAAGAGTAGGCGATCTGGAAGGTCTGGTTGACCGACTTGAGCTTCTTAAGCGACACCGAGTTGACGTCCTGGATCACCACCGAGAACGCTTCTTCCAACGAGTCCAAGGTGACGTTGGCGTTGTCGTCGTTGAACGACAAGATGAGCTGGTCGGTGATCTTCTTCAACGGCAACTTGATCAGCGACATGTTCTTGTTGTTGTCCAAGTCCAAGTACGCCATTTCGGTGACGTTGGACACGAGACCGGTGAGTTCAGAAAGGGCGGTGTCGGAGATGGTCAACGAGTTGAGCTTGGTCAACCCCGCGTTCAAGTTCATCCCCGAAAGCGACGGCATCGTGATCAACGACAAGTTCCCCGTCACCGACGACAACTTGGTGAAGTCGATGTTGAACACCGAGGTGAACTTTTGGATGTGCAACTGGCCGTCGACTTCCTCTAAGCTCCCGAGCGAAATCAGCGTCACCGACGTCGAGTTGGTAAGGTCGAGGTTCCCCTTCAACACTTGCACTTGGGATAAGTCGACGGCGCCCCCGAGACCATCACCTTCGACGGTGATGTCCCCGGAAAGCGTCGGGCACGCGTTCAACGCCGCCACGCCAGCAGCATCGGTGACGGTGGTCAGAAACAGACACTTAGACGACAGCGCCGCCACGGCGCCGGTGACGGCTGCCGCCACCAGCACAGCACTCTTGAACGATACCATCTTGGTTAGTAAGCAAAATCTCGCAGGCACAAGGGCGCGACCCGTCCTAATATAACGAAAAATTTGCCGACCCTCGACGCGCCTAAAGGGTAAACATAGCAAAAGCGCGCCAGCGACTGGTGACGACGAGGCGCCGCCCTCAGGAGACCAGTGCAGCGCCGGCGCCACCACTGGCGCTACCGCGACCGGGAGTAATTCCCTAATCACGTTGGTTGTATGATGAACGAGACAGAAGCCAGCGATGGACGTAGGTTGTGACTAAGCTCACTCTCCGAGGTCGACGAGGCTTTGCTCGCCTCAGGGGACGTGGGGGCCACAGGGGGGGTTGAGCAGCCCCGAGTTCGAGGCATCGGCGCACGCCCCCGACTCTAGAGCATAGAGAATGACGGGGGCTCAGTCATGACCCCAACATCGGAGCATGATAACCCCGTGATCAGTACACTACCTATGGTGTGATATTGACGGTAATTTCCTTGCTTTCCTTGGTTGTTGTTGTCGTTGTAGTTATTGTTGTTGTTAGTCTGTTGATGGGATCAGGTGCGAATTTGCCGCGGCTTAGCTCGCACGACCCGGGGAGCCGATTGCTCCGCATCCCAAGTTTAGAACCACTACCATGGTGCCATTACCGATACAAAAACACAAAGGAAAAACCAGTAAAAGAGTAAAAGGAGTAGGGAGAAGGTCTAGAGTTATCTGGAGGCTATAATGCTTATTATTGTGAGTCTCGTAAACGGCTTTTGGCAGGGTTGGAGGGTAGTGGGGTGCGGTAATTGTGACACCGCGATCATCAACATGACACCCTCATTGGGGGGGGTTGTGCGTTGCGAGCCCCGGCCAACGATCAATGGGACTAGGAACATAGCCTCGTTTTCTGACGGTTACCATGTAAGTGTGAGCAGGTGAAATTCTATCTATCCCCGCAATACCCCATTGTCGATTAACTGTACTTATGTAGTCTCCACCATCGACGTCAGATTTAACTGATCGCTCAATAGCCGATTACCCTCGACAGTCAACTACAAAACCATTGAGCTGGGCTCCTTCGTATTTGGCTCTTTGTTGGTACAAGACACGGCACGTGGTAAATCATTACAACCACACTAGATTAACGATGATTCTCTCGATATCGAAGATAATTATTGGTACCGTAGCTGACGGTTTGAGTCTGTTATGTAAAATTTTCAAATATTCCAAATTATCATATCAAATCCTTGCATCAACGTTCTCCCAACTCGATAAGAATTATTTGTATTATGAGTTAGGCAGCGAAGTGAAGCCAAGGTAAGGTAGAATCGAATAAGCCAGAGTGGGAGAAACCTAGTGGCAACTAAAAAGTTTACCACGATGGAGTGAGGTGAAGATTCACCGATAGTGTGATTTAGGTCGATGAAACATTCCGATCACTGAATAAAGTCTATTTGTACTTGACGTCACGCTACTCCAATCGCGTCGACAATCAATTGCAAAATTCAAACTTAGGCAGTAGTTTCCTCGACAGATGCTTTCACGGCTGTCTAGCGTCGAACAAGTCGCGGCGTCACTCATTTTCATTGTTAGTCGATTGCTGCATGAAAACTGTTTACAAATGAGAGAAATGAGGAAATCAGATTATGCGGCGGCACCTCCTCCAAGGCTACTACTAAACACCACTAACCATTGTGTTATGGACAATCACGGAAATCTCCTTTCCCACTAATTCCCTCTCTTTTCCCACTCCAACCGTGTCATCGAATCCCCCATTTCTCATTAAATTCGGTAGTATTATTCGCAGTCATTTCATCGTGGCGTTGTGTTGGTGTTGTTTTTCACTGTTTTCTTGCTACCACTCCCCATCTGATAGGTCTCGGCTCAGGGTCCATGCCAGGGTTCTAGTAGCCAGGGGTTGCGACGCGTATCGGTAGCTAAACCTTATGTTGACGCGACCCCCACTCACAACCATCCCACCATTTAACACCACGAATAATCATACGAAATACCGACATTGACACTTCTCACCACCACATATTAACCCTTGGAATAACCACGGTCCGCAATAGCTCCATCTCGCACTAGTAATCGCTCGCTGCACTGTAAAGACGTCAAGATGCACTTTGTCGCCAGTATAGAGATGAGTTACCGCTGATCATAGTCTGATCGACCCAATCGATAATACCAACCCAAACAACTAAAGATTAGACCAACGTTTTATAGTTACACTTCTACTAATGCTTACCTCTTGACAATTGCCACTACTCGTGGCAATTGCCACGACCATTAGTAGTTGGCCTGGTTTGCCATGGTCTCCGTCCCGATTAGGCAAATGGTAAACATCCGCCTGCACACAACTCGGACGAAAACGGCAAAAACCCCAACACATCCTACCATTATATACTCCTCAAGATCGCGTCCCTCCAGCCCCATCTTAAAGCCCACTAATACCATGGACGCGATGACGGCTCGGCTCCATCCCGACCGCCACCCGCTGGGGGAAAACCTGTCGTCGGATACCTACACCGAATCGGAACTGGAACCCGTCACCAAGACCGTTGCTGAGCTCGTGGGACAAACTCCTACCACTCTGACCACCAATTTGAAGCTTGCGGTGCCCTCCCTGCCGTCTAAACTGATTCTCCGGACCAAGGAGGCCGCCAGCCCTCGCAAAAACGTCGCGTTTGACCCTCAAGACACCATGATCCATCACTACCCGTTGGAAGAGCTGGACGTGAGTCTGGAGCAGCCCACCACCCTCTACCACCCGCAAAATGTCAACTGGCTGGCGCCGGCGCTGCCGCTGACGATCCTGGGGCCCCCACCGCCGCCTCATCGTACTGATAGTCGTCAATTTGCCATGCTGGCGTCGGCTCGTCCCCAGCTGATGGACGAAGAGCTCATCTACCGGGAACGTCACCATCGCCAGCTGGTGGAACACAACCTTCATCTGCTTGCTCATCAGATGAGACGGCACCTGGTCCAGACGCCGCAACTGGCGGTGCCACCGCTGGAGTTCTCGTTCCGTCTGCTGGGCCTGCTGCTGCGACTGAGTCTCCAGCTGTTGCACGATGACAACCGCCACCTTCCCCTGCAACTGACCAGTGCTACCAGCCACGGAGTCGTGCTCAAAGCCGGGGGTCTCAAGGGGTTTAGTCTCGATGCCGTGGACCACCTCATCCCCACTACTCACACCGCCAACGACCTCCAGCCGCTGCCGACATTGACCAAAGACGTCCAGTTCCCTGGAGACGGCTCCATGGGTCGTCTGGGGAGCGATAACGACGACGATTTCGATCGTCTGTACCTTCTGACCAGTCAACTGATCATGAACATCTTGAACACCGCGGGCTCGAGACACACGCTCGTCGACGACGTGTCTGACGATGACGACGTCAACCAAGTGGTGGTGAAGCGAGAGTACTTCTCCATGGATGACCTTATCATCAAGCAAGAACCCGAAGCCAGTACCGTTGTCGCGACCAAGGTCGAAGCGGTGACGGTGAAGCAAGAGGGAGACGACGAAATCAAGACCGAAAGCGAGGATAGTCTCTTTTTCAACGATGCAGACCCTCCCCAGTCTCCGGTGGAACGCTCGATGCCTCCCCCGCTTAACTTATTGCCCCACGACACTTACCCGCTGCTTTCGCCCACCACCATCGATGCCCTTAACCACCTGAAGGTCGAGCTGGTGCTGGACTTTGGTCGCCAGTCGCAAGTGCCTCGCCTTGTCGAGACTGGTACCAGCACGGGGCTGCTGTCGTCGGTAGCGTCGCGCCAAGTATCGCAAACTGGCTCCTCCCACGACAACCACGACCCCTCCAAATCGCTCGACTCGTTCGCTCAGCTGGTCCGCTACGAATTGGACTCCCAGTGGCGCCTTGAACACTCCCACGACGGTGACCGTGAAGATAACGAGGAAGTCACCGGCTACATCGACCACCCGACCCTCGACCCGCTGGCGACCACCACTCCCAAGTCGCTGAGGTTTGCCCTTAACGATAGCGGTGCCGACGACAGCATCGGTGCCGACGATGCTCTTGCTAACTCGTCCAACATCGCCCCCCCAGTGGAACTCACCTTCCCCGATACCCCGATGGGGGCGACCACCACCGATGCTGCTAACTCTGCCAAAGACGTTGCTATCAACGATTCCGCCAGCGATGACGAGCCGATGGTGTCGCTTGACCCGGTAAAGACTGCCCTTGACCCTGGTGTCGCCGATGGCTTCGAGGCGCTGTTGAGTGCTGAACATGACCCTCACATCAAGGCTAGACCCACCAGCTTCTTGTCGATTTGGCACCAGCAGCAACGCCGGCACCCCGAGACGTTGCGAGGAGTACGAGGAGTGTTAGACTCGGCTCCCCCGGCGGTAAAACCCGTGGCCCTTCCTCAAGCTCGTCCCCAGAAGTTCAAGGGAGTGCAAGTGGTGCTGCGGCGTGTGGTGCTGCCTCTCATCAACACCAGCGGCGACTTGTTGCCCGAGCTTTCTGATGACCTGGGGCTTGCTAGCCACTTTGGCTTCCTTCAGCAGCGACAACTGCTGGGAGAACTGGCTCGTCTGTTCCGCCAGGCATCCACCCGGACGGTGCTGATGACGTCGGCGGCTCCCGTGGCCCCACCGGTGCTTCTGCTGACGCCGCTGTACTCGTTAGAGCCCCAGCGTATGACTGCTCCTTCCAGCATTAGCCATGGCATCAACGACCAGCCCCGACGTCTGCGGTTCCGCGTCCCTACCTTTGAAATTGAGCGGACCAACCTGGTTCTCTCGCCGAAAAACCTCTACAACAAGGACATTTTCGAGGATCGGGACCACGAACTCCGGTCGAAACCGCCTACCATCAAGGGCTACGGGCTCACCACGCTTCCTCTGATGGACCAGGACGATGTCAAGCGCATTCTTCTGGCGAAACAAGGCATGTCTCAAGGCGAGTACGCTCAGATCAAGCTTAGAGGCAACTCGACTCAGCGGACCCTGGTGGCTGCTCCCACCGTGGACCACGGCAAGTTGGAGAAACACGCCCTGATTTGCGAGGCGCTGATGATGACGGAAGAAGATGCCGACGACGGTGCCGATGCCGGCGATGCTCCCGCCCATGTGGCTCGGGAAGTGCTTAAAACTCCCAAAGCGTTGCGTCTGACCGACCAGTTCTTCCACGACTACGACTTGTTCCAGGAGCTGGACTTCCCCGAACCCGACCCCGAGCTTTGTGGTGACTTGAAGTACCAGTTCATGTACGCTGATTACCCGTTGGAAGGACTGACGACGCCCGCTAACTATGAGGCTACTCCCAAGCCTACCACTGCCAAAGCGAAGTCTCTCGACCCTCTGTCACCGACTCGGACATCAGCATCGCCCGCTCGTACCTCGGTGTCGCCCGTTCGTGCTTCGGTATCGCCAGTACGGGCTCCCACTTCACCGGTAAGACTTCCAGCCTCGCCAACCAAGGTTCCTAAGAGCCCGCTCAAAGTGGTAGCCAAGAACGGTGAACCGGTTCGTCGCAAACCTCTTGGACCCAAGAACATCGACAACGTGTCTCGTCAAGTACTGGATCTGTCGCAAAAGGCAGATATGGTCATGGTGGACTCGCCGGAGCCGGAGGCTGCTACGGAACCTGTAGCCGCTGAAGCTATCGAACTGGTTGCTGCTGATGTTGAACCCGAGCCCGAGCTTCCTGACCGCGGCAAGCTCTTCTTCCGGGTGATGGGTCTTAAGAACGTCGATCTTAAGGACGTGAAGAGCCGCGACGCCGAGTTCCTGATCACCTTGGACAACGGGACTCATAGCATCAAGACTTTACCGTATAAGCTCACCAGCGCCCATACCCTCATTGGCAAAGAGTTCGAGCTCACGGTGGAAGACCTGTTGACGTTCATCCTTACTCTCAAGATGAAGTACCAGCGCCCTCAGGGTAAGTTGGTCGAAGTTCGCCAAACCAAAACCGTCAAGCCCAAACTGAGATTGCAGCGGATGTTGGGACAAAAGGAGCAAGTGGTGACGACGAAGTTCGTTCCTGAAGACGCCCAGGACTCGTGGCAACATAAGTTTGCTGAAGATGGTCTGTTTGCTCGTTGCTACATCGACCTCGAACAATTCGAAGATCAGATCAGAGGCTGCGCCGGCAACTTCAACTTGAACTGCTTCAACGAGTGGGAGACGATGAATGAAAACGGACGCACGGTCAAGGTCAAACCGTACCGTATTGGTGAATTGGAGGTGCGGATGTTGTTTGTGCCTCGTACCGATAAGCACGAAGTGTTGCCGACCCTGATGCGCCAAGCTCACCAACTGGTGGCGGAGTTGCAACGGGAGCTTCGCAACTACAATGAAGGCTACATGTACCAAGAAGGTGGGGACTGCAACCAAATGAAGCGTCGTTTCTTTAAGCTTGAAGGCACTCTGCTCATTGCCCACCTGGAGTTCAGTCACAAGACCCGAGCCAAGATCAACTTACTGAAGGTGGTGCTGGTGAAGTATACCGATCGGGAAAACATCAAGCACGGCAGCCACCGCAACTTTACCGATGCGATGGTGATGGACAACTCGTTCCAAATCAGATTTGCTAACGGCGAATCGATCGACTTCTCCGCCCCTCTGGAAATGGAGAAGATGAAGTGGATCGAGTTGATTGAGCTCATCGTCAGCAAAAACCGCTTCCGTCGCCAACCGTGGGTGCAATTGATGATGGAGAACCAAAGCGACTTTGACGAAACAATGATCATTGGAGCAAAGAGTAAAGTCCATCTGGCATTCCCTCAACGATACGAGGGGAAGGCCGTGGTGGCGTGACAATATAATTATTTAATATGCTAATGATAATGATTTTCTTACGGGATACTTAATGTAATGTTTAATGTGATATGAGGGCTACTTGAATGAAAAGCATGAGCACGCTTTGGAAAAAAATAAGCCCGATGCGGGGCTCGAACCCGCAGCCTTGAGATTAAGAGTCTCACGCTCTACCGATTGAGCTAACCAGGCATTTTTGACAAAAAATAAAACGGCTATGTCACACAAAACGTTTAACGGCATGAACTTGGCCAAAAAGCAGATTTAGAATCTAATAAAATGGTCTTATATGATAGACAATATTTACAAACATAACCACTGTAAAAATTGACGTGGTTATGGGATGGATACGCCCACATAGCTGAATAACTACCTTCCCTATTTTGTTTTTCCTCACCTCTTTGGTGCGAGGGAAGCATGTGTTTGCTCCCTCACTCGCAGATATCTGGCTGAAGTTTTTCTTTATAAGGCAGAAACACTTGAGAACACTCTAAGTGACACCCCCATATATAGATGTTTTACAGTTAGATATTAATGCAAACCATTAAGAAAAAAAAAAAAAGGTTGCTCAGGGAATTGGGGGCAGATACAGGTATTTCAGTCAGAGAAGGACGACTTTAGGAAGCATAAGATGGCATTACGACGACAATTTTGAGGGGAGCACAGTTAGCTTTGAGTAGAAATTCAAAATATAAAATTCATCCTTAACGATAGAAGCCAAGCTACATGAACGGGCAAATATCAGAGGCGTCAAGATCGTCACACTTTTGGAAACGATGGTGGTTGTAAGTTAATGTGAAGGTGTCTCAATCCACCCAAGAGTGGTTGAATCTTCTCCGTCGTGAACAACTGTTTCGTGGTCGTGTACGACTGTGGGGCGATGACTTTTCGTGGCTATACGGGGGTCGCTTGCGTTGTCGTAAGGCAACAATGGAATGCAAAGTGGACACGGAAGGAGGGGTTTGTTCTACACGGAAGGAGATGGTTTGTTCTAAACGAACAGGAGGTGACCATTGTTAGCCCCAAATAATGGCATGTTCACGGTTGAGGTGTGGTTGTCGATCATCTTTCGAGATATTGACACCCAAAAATTGAGCAGAAAGAGAGTGAGTGAGCGTGTGTACCGTTGTGATAAGAAAGGGCCAACATTCACTGCAAACTGACTAACCATTTTGCCAATTTGACCCAGTGAAAATTTTTTCCTATACGGTATACGAAATACGAAGTCGCTTTGGTTGACGAAAAGACACGACAATGGAGACGTACCCGCCTTTGGTGTCTCGTATTGAGCCTAGGTCGTCTAACCGAGCCCGCCTCTCGCTGCTCCGACCAAGTATTTAGCTTGGTCATTTCCTCCTGGCTTTCGACAAACCAATTTTCATGGAGGTAGCCAACAGCTACCTCGGCAACGACGAGGTGACTGCACCCACCCGTCGTTGTATGATGCTCATTAGGGAGAAGGCATCTGGAGTCCTCCGGATGTGTACTCCTACGGTTCCAGGTTGGAGAGTGCAGCTGCCACCTGGTCCCACCCCTGGGTCATGCTTCACCTAGGGTGTCGGGGTTATTTGAGGGGCGGGTACACGCTTCGGTGTGTACCTTTCGCCTTACGTTTTTGGCCGACGGTGCATCACGATTGACCACGCCCATTAACGCGGGTTGGAGATAAGCACCAACCCCCACACACACAGGATTCGTGCCTCCTGGGTGGCGTGAGTAGATCAAGGTCCTGGGGAGTGAGCCTCCAGTGACTGACCGGCAAGTCGTTGCTACGGAGGCGGCTTGTCGGGGGTTGGGAAGTACGGCCTGACCCCTCTTCGAATGGCGTAACCGGTTCGGCGTCTGGAAGAGTAGTTGAACGGGACGGTGTCGCGGACTCGTAGGTCCATCGCTTGGCAACGTCTAATGGGCCAGTGCAAGAGATCGGCTTGCACGGTGCTGGATGCCCCAGTGACTCCAATTCGGCTTCCACCCAATTGGTTCTGGGACTAAGGGTTGTACGGTGGGATGTTTTGGGCTGGACAATGCGGTGGTGGCGGACACTGCTCGGCTAGATCTTTCGGGGTCTAGCTGTACAACCGAGCGATGCTCGGGCGAATATTGCCGTGGGGTACGATGTGTGGTAGACACGATGATGTGGAGCAGGGGCGGAGTCGAAAGAGTGGATGTGGAGATCGTCTCGGTTGGCAGCCGTGACGGGGACAGCACAAAGTACAATTTCATCTGGCATGGCATTTTAGGTGTCCACAACTTACTCGGTTTTTTTTTAACGGTTGGTCGTTTGTGGGTTATCATGAAGGTTTCCTGCGCTGGGACGTTGACGGGCGTCAGCTCCGCGTGTTGGCAATGGGGCTGGATTGTTGGTACGAATGAATTCACCAGGGCTTAGTGTGTTGACGGGGACGTGTGTCTCTAGAGCATTATATCGCAGCTTCTCGGGTTAAACCTTGTTGCTCTGTGGTATACAATGATGATGGGACCGCTTGTGGTAACGAAGGTTACATGGACTCTGAGTTATCAAGTATTGTTGCTGGGCGTGCAAATCATGCTTGCTTTGTTTCGGGTTGGGATGACGATGGACCAGTCGAAAGACTACTCCTGAATCTCAGCTGGAGCAAGTAAATATGATAAACCATGCTTGCTTGTTTTTGGTTGGGATGACGATGGACCAGTCGAGGGTGATTCCAAGACTATTCCTGAATCTTAGCTGGGGCAAGTGAATATGAGCGCTTGACAGTGGTGCTTGGTAACGTTGACGAAACTATTAGAATCGTTAAGTGCCCATGCTTTTAGGTTGAAGTGATGATGGATACGTCGAGGGTGATTCCAAGACTATTCCTAAACTTCGTCCTGAACTTGTGGGTTGAAGTGACGATGGATAAGTCTTGGGTGATTCCAAGACTATTCCTGAACTTCAACCCAGGTATGGGTATCAGTCAATGCTTGTGGCATAGCTTAACGACAACGATAGGGCTTTGATCCGCTTGGTCATTCTTCGAATGTCTTGCGAGGAGGAGTTTGTTCGGTAACCGAGTTATTAAGGGGCTTCCGGGCGATGGTTGGCGGTGGTTTCCTCGATACTGTGATGACGACGGACATCGGATAGACATCCCGAGTCGTGGTTTCCAGGGAACATCGTCAACTGACGTGGACTGGCATGGGCCGGCGATACGGAAAACCTCTTAGCGTTGACGAACATGTCTTGACATCCTTTTTATGGGGCCCCCATTGCGTCATCTGAGGTAGATTTGGACTTCAACAGTCCAGGTGTGCTGATTATGGCAAGGTGGTGTCTCATAGCGAATTGAGGAGACAGCCGCTGTTCTGAGTCACGAGTGATCCTGGAGTTGGAAGTCAGGGTGATATTTGTTGGTGCTGTTATGATGACGGACCCTTGTAGTTTGGTCCATGAGTTTCATCCCGGATGATTGATTGTTGCTTGTTGATAGCTAATATAAATGAGGAGTGTGGTAACAAAATTGTAGAGTGCGGCTTATCACCGCACAGGACTTAGTCAGGGAGAACGATTTAAATGGTTGGATAACGACAATTGGACGGTCAATGACTGTGTACAGTCTATGTTTTGATTATAATCTTTCAAAAGACGGTAACTCATAGGAAAGCAAACCGCATCGGGAAGGGTTGACTTCCCTTAAAGGAGTTTCACAAAATCTTCATAAACGTGATATAATAGTCTCCCCAAATACCCTTCTTTGCATTGATAAACCTGAATTGCAGACTTATTATTCTCATTACTCCCTTCAACGCCAGATTTGGTTTCCTTCCATCACCACTTCACTTGAAACTTTTGATCGAAAACGAATTTTGAGGTGAAAGAGTACCTCTAAAGGTAATCCTGTGTATATTAATCCCGTGTTAACAACACTGTTCGTCGAACTAACAATAACATCTGCCCGATGAATGTAGTTCTCGATCACTCACGTGGTTAGTTTTCTGAATATATTTGTCATTACTTACTATATGGGTCTTATGATATCACAGGCAGGTATACCTTTGTCCTAATAGTACATTCGTCAATTCGTTAAGTAAGGAAGATTGAGTTTCATTATTTCGCGGCACATAATGAACCAATCAACCTCTCGCAAGTTTGTGTGCTGATGGTCTTGCTTGAGCTTCTCTTGTTCTTCCCATTTAAACAACTCATACATGAAGCGCAAGTTCGGTTGAATGATGATATTGAGACGGCGTACCCGTACGTAGAGGTAGGCGTTGGGAATGGTTATGTCGAGTCGTCTCATCACCTCAGCGATGGCCACGGTGGCACTGCGAGACACGCCCACGCGACAATGGACCAAGATACGTACTTGGCCATCCAGCTGAGTATATTCATCATTCAAAAACTTGAGGATCCGTGGCAACAGTTGTGAAAGCTCATCGATGCCATCGTCGAGTAAATTGTTGACCTTCATCACCGTATCCACCGAGTACTCTGAATCGATCGAGATCATCTCGATGTTACCGTTATCCTCAGTAGTCACTTTGGAACCCGCAGGAATCCAATCTAAACATTCTCCAACACTAATGATTTTGGTGATGCCAAGCTTTGTCAAAACTGCCGGGCAGTTGGCATGCTTTAACGAGCCCAAATAGAGATAGGGCAAGATACGCAGGGGAATCGACCCTTCAACTTGTTTCACCCACAGGGCTTCTTCACCCTCATCGGACTCCTCTTCGTCCAGTTCGTTGGCAATGTATCCTAAACGACAGCTATCGGTGACTGATTTGCGAGGGATTCCCAAAAGGATTTCATTGATTTCTTGAGGCAGAATCGTTTCGGGCACCAGCCAGTCAATGTCGTGGCGGCGAAGAGGCGAAAACTTTCTCACTAATGATTCGAGCTTCTCCAAAATCACGGCGTCGGAGGGGAAGATATAGAACGGTCTTCCGTATTTGTTGTGAAGGGTAATCATCGCATCGCCTAAGCTGATATCCAACAGATACATCAAGTATAGTAGCACCAATAACAGCAGCTCAGTATATCCATCGTTGCAATAGATCAATGTCAGTTCAACATTTGCCGCCAGCAGCGTCAGCAGCAGAAACATGTAGATAAGCTTGCAAGTATTGACAATCAGGGCGAGGTTATCAGGCTTGCAGTCACCGATACCGACACTCCCCAGCGGAGGGAAGTCGAGAAGATGCATGATCTTGTCGTTATCGCTGTCTCTAGCATTCTTGCTCCGCAACAGGCACTTATAGATGAGCAGAGCAAGGGTGGAAGGATTGGGGAACCGAGCATCGGGGTGGCAATGGAAGAGCAATTGCCAATTGGCTTTGGGGTGGGGAAGCGAGTCAAGAACATTATCGGAGTCCGAGAGCGATGTCACCACCAGGTTTGCGGGATCGCAGTACATGTGAGGCCATCCCTTCAGTTCATTGGCCAGAGTCAGTTCTTGAGTAACGAAGGAGTGGTAATCCCAGAAGTTACCCGCCCACACTTGGCCGTTAATTTTCGTCGCCAGCGCCATTCTCATGGTTTCGACCTTTTCGCGAACGATATAGTCGTTCTTCCACAGAAGCTGGCCATCAAGGTCAGCCACTGCTCCCAGGTGAGTATAGACGGCATAGGTAGGTTCGAGGCCTTCGACAAACGCCTCATGTTGTTGTGCTAACCATAACACTCGGGCAAAGCTATCAAGATGATGGTTGCCGTAGACGATAAAGTCCAGGCACGAGGCCAATTTAGCCACCTGGATGTGGAAATTGCGGAGAGACACGCCCCGATCGGGGTCCAAGTTGAGGAATATCGGCAAAAATTTGATGAGGAGACAGTCGCGAGTGAACACGTCGACGACGGGGTCTAAATCAACGAGGTCGGGGTATAAGTTGGAGAAGATCTCGTAGACAATGCACCTAACTTCGCCTCGCAGCACGTCGACTTTACGGAGGACGTCCTTAAGTTTAACGGTATTTTTGAGGACGTTTTGGGTGCTAAAGTGGCGATAATTGTGGAAGTTATGCGGCGTGAGGAAGTGGGTGGTGAAGGGGTCGACGGAGGAGTCATCGTCGCTGTCGACACACATGAGGAAGCGAGCCACGCGGGGTTTATCGACCAGAAGCGGAGCGTACTCGGGGAATTGCTGGTTAAGGAAGAACTGGCGCTGGGCAAAGTTTTCCTGGTGCAATCCGTGGAGCCAGGGGAACATTTCGTTGGTCAGAGGCAACGGCTGGTTGAAATACCATCGCAAACACGAGTTTAATCGAGGAGTGGAGAGCGACTTGATGACGACATCGACACCATCCAACTCGGGAGGCATGTCCATACGAGGAAGCAGTCGATAAAACGTCAGCAGCGACAGCAACGGCAGGTCGTCGACGAGTCTCCCGTCTAGCGCCAACGTGGTAGGGACGGGGCTAGGACAACTGTAGCGCTTCCGAAGGTCGCTCATCAGCAGAAGCAGCAGCAGCGGCAGGATCGTTGCAGTCATTTGCATAGTTCCCCAGGGTAATGTTGAATATCGCTGGGGGTTATGGAGGCAAAGAAAACGGAGTTGAAGTTAGGGAAAAGGTTGGAGACGGGTGAAGGGCTTCTCAAGCCGGATGGGGACTGGTTTCCTTAGATTATATGCAGGAGGGAACAATTCACCTGTGGACAAAAAAGTGCGGTGCGGCCCGAGGGGTGAAGGAGGGGGGAGGGGGGAAGGAGATACAAAGCCGGTGACAATGGGTTATCTACTGCTCTAAGTGAATATGTGGTGGTGGTGTTCTATCGTTATTGGTTATCAGTAAAACAAAGGGAGATTACTGGTTTAGGTGCTTAGTTGCTTGTGATAGTCTGGTGTGGTCGGGTCGAAGAGGGGTGTGGCTAGAGGGAGCGGAGTCGAAATGCGGGGTGCGCCAGGAGCAAGTGGACGGCACTATTTGACTCGGGCCCGAAGGGGTAATGATAAGACATGCGCGTTAGACAGTTTACAGTTATGTGGCACGTGACCAAAACATCACCCGCGTAACGTTTACAGGGTCTAATTGTGAGACCTTGGAGTGTTAAAAAAACATCGATTGAAATCTATATAATGGGAGATTGTGGGTGACTAATCGTCAGTTGACGACTTAAAAGTCCTTGTTGACCCATTGCCAGTTGATCTTGATTCTACCGGCACTGACGTCGTTGTTGGTGAGAGTGTTGTAAGCCTTGGGAGTCAAGTCCAAGTCGTCCCGCTTGCAGCTAGCACAAGTGTCGACCACAGTCACGGTCACGGTGTTGCCGTTTTCCGGGTTGGTGACCTTGATCTTGGCTCCACACACGGGGTTGTTGTTGTTGTTGGCTTCCTTGTGGGCAGCCTTGATTTCGTTTTGACGGTGAGTGGAGATGGCCACGATCAAGTCGTCTTCGGTGTGGTGTTCACCACACGATCCTAAGGCAACCGAAGGGTCGTAGTAGGTCCCGTCACCGGTGTAAGTCTCACCCAGACCTTCTTCTTCATCGTTAGAAGAAGCCGACGAGGACGGCGAAGGAGTCGCTTCGGTGGACGAAGGCGACGCCAGAGGCAGAGTCGAAGCCTTTTTGTTGTCTTTGTCGTCGTCGGAGTCGGGTTTAACAGCAGCATTGACGGCTCCGGTGACCTTAGCCTTATCGGCATCACCATCAGCATCACCAGCGGTGGTAGCAGTGGCAGCGGGAGTGATCAAGGTGGTCACCGAGCCCGAAGTGACCTTGACGGTGGTGAATTGAGTGACAAACGCCGTCTTCACCTTGGGAAGAGGCGACGAAGCCACGAGCGACGTCAACACGGTGGACAAAAGAACGGAAGTGAACTTCATTGGGGAATAATTCAAGGGAAGGAAACGCTAAGGGAATGTAGCGGGTATTTGCTTTAACGATAGGCAACGAAAGGAAGGAAGGAAAGAATGAACGAACTCGGAACGGTTCAATAGCTTCGACTCTGACAAGTGAGGTTGTTGGTTGATGAGACGAATGGTGGTGATGATGGCGACTCTAAATACTCGAATCGGTTGCACGGTGATGAGTCCGTCCCCTGGACGGGTAACCCAACGCTCGACACCAGGACTCGACGACTTACAGGTGACTCGACACTAAACCATCGAGGCCGTGGGTCGATGGAACGTTTACGTAATAGCCCCCACGTCGTCCGCCTCCGACACGGCATGGTCCCCTACGAGATGTAGGTACTGACACTACCCCTATCTTGATTGTTCCCTGCCTCTTGGTTAGCCTAGTGGGTGACTTACTCGCGAGGCGTACAAATACGCAACCAATATAGTTAGAGTTGCGAGGTTGCTAACCGGTTGGTGTTGGGGACAACCGTCGAATATCTGTCGACTCTAGCCACTAAAAACACTAACCAGCCGTGACGGTTAAGCACACGACTATGGTATTATCGTAATACCATTAGGAGTAGGTATGGTAAAGGTCTGGTAGACATTTGGCGTGTGGTATGGTTCTAGAATGACTAACGCTTACGACGATCCACAGAAGTGATTCGTACATCTGAATCATCGGTTGATCGTTGGGTGGTATTCGATCACAGGCGGAATCGGTCTAGACCATCGATATCATCATCGCACTTTTTTTTCCAGCAGGCACCACACATCCTCCTTACTTTCGACGCCGTACAAACACAACCAAAGTTGTCGTGGCAACCAACGTCTATCGACCATCTACTCTATTGCTTTTTCTCCTACTAAGTGAAAAATTATTGGTCCCAACACTTGGTTTAAACTTTTCATCCTTGTTGAAAAAGAAAATAAAAATTCAAGGGTAAGAAGGTTAGCAAAGAGAACTTACGGAGGAAAAAGCTTAGTAGGGAGAGCTTAGGGACAACTTACGAAAAAGCTTAGTGAGACGGGCCCCCTATCTGTACTGTATGGAGCATAAAGAAGGTTGGAATGCCTTTCGAGGCTCGATGACGTCATCGACCTTTGTTACCACGTACGTTAAATGTGGTGCATAGACACATATCAGGCGTCGATGCAACGGCGTTGAGGTGTTTATCGGGGTTCCATGGACTAGAACCCCGGAGAATTGCGTTAAAATGCATGCTCCGAGTTAGAGATAGTGGGGGAGACATAACGTGGGATTGTGGAGCCCAAAAAGCAATGATAAGCAGACCAGGTTCATGTCTCCTTGGATAGTAGCTCTGGTCATATTTGTCAGTGGTCTACTTGGATAGAAGCTCTGGGAGCTCTGGGGGTTAAGTGTGCACACAGGCAAGGGATAATGTGTGTAGATTATCGTATTCCTAAAGTTTATTGGAAGTGTGGTGGTGAAAATTGTGAAATTTGCGTGTCCTGGGGGTTTATCACAACAACGACGAGAGCTTCGCGTACTCCTTGCGACCTTTACACTCCAACATGTAGATCTCGTCGGTCAGACACTTCACCAATAACCCGGCGCGACCAATGGGCTCTAACGTGTACTTTTTATCGGCAGCAGCGATCATCCACGACACTTCGTCATCGCCATCGAGCCCCTTGAGGACAAACTGGAGGTAGTCGCCCAGGGTACGGGCTTCTGACACCAAGTAGAGGGTGAGCAGGTACATGCCAGTGATCGTCCACAGCTGCGGGTCCTGGATGGCACTATAACCTCTCGTTTGCACCAGCATGCGAATCTTCATGTTCAGCAACACAAGAAGGCGGTCATTAAGGGGGTCCCGCAAGATCCCTGCTGCTTCGTGGGCCAGTAACGGACGGGTTTCCGCCACTGCGGGGAGCTTAGTCTTTTTGTGGAACCCCAGACCGACCCCGGTCCCCAGTCCGTAGGTGGAAATCAGGGTAAGCGTACTCAGTTTGGACGCGGGCGCCGAGTGGTTATCCGATGGCAGCAGCAGCAACAGCAGGGTCAGAATCAGCATCAGCGAGTAGTCCTTGGCGAGGTCGGCTTCGCAAAGCCACTCGCTCATCTTCACGTGGAGCGCCGGCGCCTTGCACGTAGTGATCAGCACGAGCAGCGGCGAGGCAGCGCCAAGGATGCGAGCATGGATGTGAAGCTCGCGAGGATTAGCAAGCCGAACCGTCAGCGTCGGCATCACTTCGATCACTTCGCGCTCGCCATCGACGAAGAGCCACCCGCGGTTGATGGTGTTATTAACGATGAATTTGATGGTGGCGTCCCCGTGGAAAAGTCTCGACCAGTCTTCCGCTAACTGCTTGACGGTGAGGGTATGTTTGGGAGTGGTGAACACGGTGACGTTGGTGGGTTCTTTAGCAGCCGCGGGGGTTTTCGGGGGTGGTGGCGGGGGTGCTGCTCGAGTCGGAGGTGCTGGGGGTGCTGAGGTTGTAGCCGTTGTCGCTGGAGTTGCTGTAGCCGCAGTAATCGTTTGTGAAGGAGTAGCAGTAGCAGCAGCACCAGTAGTGGTGGTGGTATTAGTCGATGATGCTGCTGAGCCGTTAGTAGTAGTACCAGTAGATGGAGTGATGGTTTTGGCACTGCCTAACGTCAGGTTGGAGCCATTGGCATCATCATTCACCGACACTTTCAGCGGGTTGCGGAATAAGTTAAAGAACAGTTTGCGACGACGAGGCGGCAGGGGTGTCGTCGCTACCGAGGGGGTAAAGTTAGGCACATGGCCAGCGCCAAAGTTAGCGATATCAACCTCCAGTCCCCCGGGAAGCTTATAGATCAGCAGCTTCATCACCAGCAGGAGCCCCACCGGCTTGGTGTCGATTTCATCGATTTCACTCAGAGGTGCCAGCAGCTCTGGAGTGTAGGCGAACTCGGCCGCCAGCGGCGCCAGCGCCGGCGCCGGGACCAGCACTGGGGCTGGACGTCGTTGTTGTCCCGCAGCAAGCCGTGCTGCTGGCCCTTCACACGGTGACAGGGCGGTATACACCAGCAGCGATGGGGTCAGCGGTTTGCGTTTGCGCGGCGCCGGCGGTACCGGTAATGCGAGCGAATCAAGCGACACGTTGGGGGAAAGGTCGTCGAGCGTCGGTCGAAGCGGCAGCGGAGTGTCGTACAACTGGTAGAATTCGGGAGTGGGAGCCGGTTGCAGTGGGGGAGTGGGCGGGGGCGTCGGCGCCAGCGCCGCGCCATTGGCGGAGACTTGAGGAGCACTGACGAAGCCAATGCCGAGCCCCAGCATTTCCTGGTGAGGGCTTGTAGGGGTAGCGGTGGTGTCGGTGACGATGGTACGATCGCGTTGGGGGAAGATCTTGGTCAATTTGGTGTACCAAGACGCCAACAAGTCGTCACGCTCCAGGGCGAGGCGGACTTGGGAACGGGCGCTAGCGCCACCGTAGTCAACCGCAGTTAAGGTGATAATCCCATCTTTATGGGCGATGCTGACTTCATTAACCCGAAACGGAGGAAACGCAAGCTGACGATGGGCGCCATCGACGCGGACGATGGCCAAGGCGTTATACTTGACGTCGGCTTCGGCGGGGGCATTAAGGTTAAGTAATAACAACTCGACGGGGACGTCAGCCGACGAAAGGTCGATCATTTTCACCAGGGCGTGGCCCAGACGATGGACGATATCATCGATCTTGAAATACAGCAGGACGTGGTTACGTTCCAACGTGCCAAACAGTTGGATCAGATCGAACCGGATGGCGTTCATTTTGCGCAACGCTTGTTGACGATGATGATGATGCAAAATCGCCTGGCACCGTTGTTTTAAGTCGGATAAGCGATCGGCGACGAACGGGTTGCGGCAAATGCGAAGGGCAGTGGTGATGAACTGGACGTAATGGGATAAATGCCCCACCACGGGAGCCACCTGGGGTAAATCATCATGCGATACTTTGTCATAGAGCACCATAGCATCACCCCCGACAGTGATGAGGAATTGGTTAACCACCGCTTTGAATTCAGCATCATCGGTACCCACTCCGGCTACTGCTCGTTCCAAGCGAGTCACCATGGTCGTATTCGTCGTATAGAGACCACGCACCCACCGAGCAAGCTGAGGATGAGTCTTGGGACGGACGACGCCCATGACTCCGATGAGGTGGTTGGTTAGGAGTCGTTCCTGGTGCAATAGCAGCGCCACTGCCTCCAGAGGCAGCGTGTGGACGATGGTGAACCCGGGGACAACCGTCATCGCTCGGATTTAGGTGACGGCTTTTTTTTTGGAGGTGGTAGCGGGCGCTTGGTGTCTTATATGGCGAAGCGCCCCTTTCGGTCGCATTTGGCGCTGGTGCCAGCGATCGCGCCTGCACCAATTATTCCCAAACGAGCGATGCTACGCGTCTCTCTACACACCAATCCTACACACCAATCAAAGACGGTAACCTCCGATACAATAGAATTACTAATTCAGTATACACTGACTTGTAAGACATACGACAATGTCATTAGGTGCTGTTATTGTTGGTGGTTCGGAGACTGGTCTCCGACTCCACTTACGAGAAGTAGACCCTGGAGGTTCGATAATTGTCATAGAAGCGCGGTCGCAAGCCCCGAAGCGCCCCATCCCTGACAACGGCCCTCGTGACACAAACGGCAAGAAAAATACATGGAGACTGGGGAGGTCAACCCTATCTGGAGTTCCGTGACTACCATGTAACTATGAAACAACGTGACTATGAAACACAAACCAAACCATTGTTTTACCATACTGGGTGTTAATCAATGTTGTGTCATATCCCTGTTTTGTTTGTGTGGTGGTGACGCGTAGGGTTCTTCTCTGAGACTTTTCGCAGCCAAGGGGGGGAAAGGGTCCCAGATACGGTAGCAACCAACCAGCCATGGCGCCATCAAAAAAAAAAAAAGGTGTTGACGCCGTGCCGCGAGATTGTTCATGATCGCGCCCGGGCCGAACCCTTACCTTATTTACGTTATTTTATCCGAATGGAAGAATAGATTATGGAGATTGTGGAGAAAGCTGAGGAAGCTGTGGAAGCTGTGGAGTTAGTCGTGCTTCCTTAATTGCACATAAGCACCCCGGGTTTAGTAGCCATTGTGGTGACGCATGGTGTCCCCCGCCTTTCTGTTTAGACCTTCTCTTGACACGCGTGGCCTACGCGTTTGCGCGTCGCTCCCCCACCTAAGTGGTAACAGTACTAGGTGGTAACAGTACTAGGTGGTAATCAACAACAGCACTAGGTGGTAGTTATCAACAAAACTAAGACGTAGTTGGCAACACATTACTAGGAAGCAGTCAACAACAGAATAACTAAGAAGGAGTCAACAACAAACTAGATAAGAAGCTATTGTCAACAACTACCAACTGGAGTTATCAGCAATAAGTTAGTCAAAATGAGTTAGTCACAATGATGATCGAGGTCGGAGGTTAGCTACGAAGTTAACTGGGAGATTAGCTGGCAGATTAACTGGGAGATTAGCTGGGAGATTAGCTGGGACGTGAGAAGTTGGGGCTATTGGTAGTGGTCCCCAATAATGGCTGCTAATACTTGATCGAGGTTTTCTCCCGTGCGAGCACTAGCAATGATGGTAGTAACATCATCACCAAACTGAGCCGCGACTCGAGGTACCACTTGTGCTCGTTGTTCTTGGGGAAGTAAGTCGACTTTATTCACCACCACCACCACTCGTACTCCTACTAATCGTTTAGCCGCTCGAAGCTCATTAAGTTCTCGGGCCAGCTCCGTCACTCGTTCCACCAGAGCAGCATCCACCACCCACACCACCACATCCGTGTGTTCAAAGTAGTTCCCCCAAAACGGACGGAGACTCCGTTGTCCTCCCACATCCCAAAAATGGATCACTCCTTCATCTCGAACGAGGGTCTCGATGGCAAACCCCATCGTCGGCAGCGTCGCCAGGGCATCGTCAAGCAAGTACTTGACCACGGTGGTCTTGCCAGCATTATCTAGCCCCAACACAAGCACTCGGAGCTCTCGATCCCGAAGCTTTTGCTCACGAATGATGCTAAGGAGCCCCATTGCTTATCACCACTGATCTCGCGATGCCCAAGTGCGATAACAGAGTGCGATAGCAATAACCCCTACGCTATCGGACGCGACTCATGGACGACGATGGCTCCAGCATCCCCTGTCCCGTGTGCAACTATGATCTCCGCAAGTTCGAGTTGGTGACGAGGGCAGCTCACGTCGAGGCGTGTCTCAACCCTCCCAAACGGTTCAAAGGGTCCTGGTCTCACAAAGTGGCGATAAAGCACGAGGTGACAGTAAAGCAGGAAGTGACTGTCGATCAACAAACTACAGCCAAGAAGGAAGTGAACAACACCACGATAAAGCAGGAAAGTATCAGTCGAGAAAAGCTCTCAAAGTTGCCGCCAAAAGCTCAAGAACAACACAAATTCACCAACAAATCGGTGGCACCACCACCATCGACCAAACCAATCAAACCTCCCAAAACTCTCGTCCTGCGTGGCCGAGCCAAACGAGATATCCCCCCGGTGAAAATCATGACCTTCCAAACCGGTTCCGACCCCTATTGTCTCGCAGTCGATGCCTTTAGCTTCAATCCTCACCCCACCATCGATACCTACGTGCTCACCCACTTTCACGGTGACCACTACGGTGGCATCTCGAAGAAGTGGAGCTACGAGCGAGTGTTTGGTGATGACCAAGACTACGATAACGAAGCCAAGTACCGTCACATCATCTTGTGTACTCGCATCACCGGGGAGTTACTCACGATGCGATTTAGCATCGATCCCCGCTTCATCCAGCCGTTGGAACTCGATACTCGCTACTGTCTTCGTCGATATACTGCTGAAGGGGTAACTGCAGTGGAACTACCATCACAAGACACCACCACTGCTGGACTCTACGTTACTCCTATCCTGGCTAATCATTGTCCGGGAGCAGCCATCTTCCTCTTTGAAACCATCACCACTACCGGTAGCCACCATTACCAGCTCCATTGTGGTGATTTCCGAGTATCGCACGCCATGCTCATGAATCCAGCATTACAACCATTTCATCGTACGTTGACCTTAGAGAAAGTGTACTTGGACACCACCTACATGTCCCCCGAATACACCTTCCCCAAACAGGAAACGGTGTGTGACATTGTCGCCGAACTCTTCCATGACCTCGTCCACAAAGACAATGTCTACGCTGAATGGTTTGGTGGTAAACGCCAGGCTCGTATCACCGATATGTTACTCAATGCCACCGTCCGCAAAAAGAAGAAAAAGTTCCTTGTGCTTGTGGGAACCTACTTGATCGGTAAGGAAAAGCTTGCCATTGCCATTCTGCGGAAAATGAACTGTCCCATATATGTGCTGACGGTGATGAGCCGTAACGATAAGGGGGCGATCCTAGCCACTTATCACGATGAATACTTGGATCTGGTGACTACTGACGACGATTTAGGAGGCGACGGACCCCATCAAGTGGTGGTGCACCTCGTGCCGATGTCGATCGTGGGTAAAACTGAAGAAATGTGCAAGTACTTCAACCATAACCACTACCAGGACCACTTTGAACATTGCATTGGCATTCGACCCACGGGGTGGTCGTTTGTCCCCGGGTCTCGCGGCATTGCTGATAAAGATGCCGCCTACGTCACCGGCACCGTTCCGCAAACCCTTGGTTGTCAAACCGAGTACTCGTTTGATGCCATTCTTAGCCAATCACCCAAACCGGCGCCAGCAGCAAAGAAACGAGCCAACCCCGAAATCAACGTGTTTCGCGTATACTCGGTGCCGTACTCCGAGCACCTGTCATTTCGAGAATTGGCATATTTTGTCGTCTTCCTAAACATTGGCCAAGTGATACCCACCGTCAACGAACAGCTGGCAGCAACGAAAATGGCAGCCATCATCGGGCAGTGGCAACTTGCTCGGAAAGTACGAGAACTTGCTCGTTCGGTAGACCATGACGAAGTGGCTGATATATTTGGCATTGACGTTTCCATTGTCGATAGCTTAGCTAAGCTCTCGCTTGACGATTTCTAATGATAATGACGATAAACGATAGACTTTTTACCATTGTTTTTTTGTGTATTCACTCTATCAAGGGGTGGCTTCGCCCACCTTCTTCTGGGCGTAGAAATTAAGCACTTGTTCGCTAACGGCATGGTCGTTGACGTCGGCCCATTGCACGACAAAGTCGCCTTCATGGTAGTTTTGGGTGTCGTCGGGGTTACTGACGACGTGGGACGAGGCGATGGTGCGAGTGGGGACGATGGCCAGCTTCAGCAACACAAACGGGTGCCATTGTAAGATGTGAGTCAACGCCGAATCGGGACCGGCGGGGAAGTTTTGGTAGTTTAAGTATAACGGATCTCCCCACTGTTGTACGATCAGGCGGCCCATGGGGTTATTCTGAACCACAAACGAGTGAGTCTCGATCTTTTCCTTCAGCTGGGTGACAATCAAGTTCACCAGCGACCCCTTGGTATTCTTATAAGTTTTGATCATCCCCAGCGGCAACATGATCGGTTGTTCGCGCTTCATGATCGGCTCCAACGCCGTCGGGTTCAACATGTACTGGACAAGGTCGACGGAATCGTCCATGATGTAGGCCTGTTCGTCCAAGTACCAGAACCATTTCAGTCCCGGGAACGCGTGCATGGCTGCCTGTAAACAGTAGATGCGCACCCATTTCCGTTTGGCGGCATCGGAAAGGTAAGTAAGGGCATTGAGTTTGGGCAAAAACGTCTGGTACCACAGCACGTATAACCCGTAGTGTTGAGCGTGAGCATAATCAACCCGGTTTTGCACCACTTTGATGAGCAGATCCATCAGATACTGGTCAAAGTCGATGGCGGTAACCACCACCACTTCGGGGTACTCGCCGTTGGTAGGGCGATGGACCCACTTATCGTGGTTTTTGAAGTTGTTTTTCGCCCGTAACAAGTCACTCAGAGCGTTTTCCTCCTTTTCTTTCTCCTGTTGAGCCTTAGGGTCGGGGTCATCGTTGACGTTGTGCGAGAGAAGAAGCGTCCGTTCAAACTCGATAAACTCGGCGTCGCGGACTTTGGCTTGCACCACAAGGTTCTCCAGACCGAGCTCTTTAAGAAGAGCCGCGTCCTCAATGGGAGGATAGATGTAGCGGCTCAGCGTGTACCGGTTAGTGGTGGCAGTGAGGGGATGCGCCGGAGGATAGGCCCGGTTCTGGGTGCGAGGGAACAACATTTGCCCCGCAGCGTGGTGCAACTGAAAGTACCATATCGCCACCACTGCAAGCACCGCCAATAGAGGCCACTTGGCACGGCTCCGGCTCCGAGGCTTGAATGTGGGCATGTATGGTGACGAGGTTTGATCCAAAGGATTTTTCGTGCGAAAGCGACTTTTGGCACCCACTAGGGGTTACCGTTAATTACGTAAGAAAGAGAGCCACAAGACATGTCTGCCGTTAAAGAGAAGGAACCGGGTTTAGGAATTGGAGATCACGCTTTCGTTGTTAGTATTGGCGATGGCTAATTCCGAGGATTACAAGGGTGAGGGAGGAGGTGTCAACGGTACGTGGGGCTGCGACCTTCGCACGGCGAAAGCGATGACGTTGATTACTGCTCTGCCTAAAGGAAAAATGAAATGAACGAGATGACGAACGGTAGTTTTAGTTGTTTTCGGCAATTCTGTCCTCGATCACCTGGAGCGCCACTTGTCGACGTCGTTCGGCGACGGCATTGGCCGCCAGCTTGTGGCCTTCGTGGCGTTTCTGGGCCCGAATGTTCGATTGTTCGATGTCATCATCGTTAAATGGTGACACGATCCCGGCTAATACAGCCACGTCGTAGATGGCGTCGGCCACGGGAGTCAAGTACGGACGCGACTGCGACGGGAAGAACTCGACGATTCTAAACGTGTCCAGAGCATCACCAATGAGGACGTTGGCGTCGCCAGCACCCGACACCGGTAAGATCGAGTCGGCGGTCGAGTGCTGGAAGAATCTAAGGTAGGTGTAGGCGGTGAAAAACGCTCCCACGAACGGCACAAATGGGTACAACGTGCGGAACACTAACGACCACACCGCGGTGACCCCCATAAACATGAACGCCAATTGCTTCACTCGTACCAGCAATACCCCTTGGAACAACACGAGGTTGTGTTCGGGAATCAATTGCTTCAATGCCACCAAAAACCCCACGTAGTACGGTAACCCCCCACCGAGAGGTTTGTTCATTCCAAGCACGTCCAGACGGAAAATGTTGGAGATAATCGTCACCAACACCGTCCAGAGGTTGGTGACACTACCGACCACCAACACAAACTGGACCACTTCTTGGTAGCCCCAAAACGTTTCGAGGTAGCGAGAGGCAAAGAACAACACTGCCAACGACGTAAAGAAGAACACCACCGAGATCTCAGCAAAGATCGCCGTGACAAGCACCCAGGGATGAGTAAACGTAGTTTTGGGGATCAATTGGAAGTTGGGGACAAGGACATCGTGGAACGTCAACAGCACGTTGGGATTCTCCGCGAGTTCTCGTTGGAATCCGTTGAGCTTAACAATGAATATTATCCCCGAAATAAACACCACCGCTCCGCAAAGAACTCGTGTTGACACAGGCACGTTCATCGCCAGTAACGTCATCTGGTATTATGGTTAACTGGGAAAGGAGAGGTAAGAGAACGATCAGGGAAAAACACGCGCATCGATCGCGGTGCGTGTGGGAGTATCAAAAATGGCTTTACTAGAAGGATAACGGGAAGAGGAAACTGGCTAGGAGGTTTCAAAAATCATTATGGTATTTATGGTCGTTTTAATGGTTAATTTTATCAATAAAACTCGTCAAAAATTGAGGGGTTTCTTTTGATAATTTTTCTTTATTGGACTGCCTCCATAGTTAATCTAAAGGTGCAGCCTAAGGACACCTCAGTCGCCCAATTGTGTGCAGGACAAAACCCTAATACGGCTGAGGCGTTTACCTCTATCTCCCCTCCGCGAGTAGGACTCAGCCTGACCTCGAAACTAGCTTCTTTACTCTCCCTTCATTCCAACACCTCGCAAGATCTTCAATCGGAATGATCTTCATCGGTTAGGTTGCAAGATTGTCGTTAAGAACGAAGTGAGGAGTCTAATGTTCGCTCTTCGTTGGAGCTCAAGGTCAACTAGGAACATCTAGTACAAGGAAAAGGCAATACGGGGCGTACCCATTGACGTAGAACGGTTTAGCGGTAGTGGAGATCCTTGTATTGTCACTATAGGCGATGCTTCTATTTGGAGGCAACGGACGACTGGTGAAAACGACCAAGGCGAATCCTCTACTCATTGAACCAGAAGAAGTAGACAAGCTTGCCGAGTGGTTAGCCGATAAACTGATGGCGCCTGAACAATGCACCAAGGCGTTTCCTAGTTCCACGGCAATTTTCTAGCAATAGATAAGTATATGGCGTTACTCAACATTGATCTTGACGAACTAGAGGGATTGGACCTAGTGATTATCTTATCTACAGTTACATCTAAGACTTTATGGATCACCTAACGGCGATAGAGTTGGCTACAATTGACGAATGATTTTCTCTATTATATGTAATTGTAAGTTTCTATATTTGTAACTTTGAACACTTGTAGCTTTATTTCCAATCCAATCAAAGCTGTGCTGTCAAACTGTGTTGTCCCGTGACTAGCACAATTGTCCATTTGTCGTCCAGTCCTACTTCGATAGTCCCTGAATAGAGTAGAAGAAGACTCCATCTATTTCTCCTAGCAGGGCGTGGTGTACCACTGCTGTTCAATAGGCAATTGAATGCTCTTCTGAGTCTACGAGATGGGTCTGAGGGAGTCGTTTGGAACTGAACATGGCAATGAGGCAACATGGTAAAACAGACACAGCAAACCACGTTAGGTGAGATTTTGGTCCATGGATTGGCGTGCCTGGCGATGAGTAAGTAAAGCCAGGCAAGCTTTCAGGAGTGTTCAGCAGACCATGCCAACAGATAGGGTTGAACATGGTTGGTTGATCATGACTCTTGTTTGATCGTTAGGATTTCCAACGATCAGTAGAGCCAATAAGCGTCATCGTACGCTGTGCTTTTAGTTGACCAATGGTTGGGATTTCCAACCATCAGGTCAAGCTCATGAGCCAGCGTCAATCGATAAGCGTCATCGGTCAATGCCAACTTATTTGTGTTGGTCATGGATGGCTAGTCATGGCATCAAGGATAGAAGCGTTGGGGTTTCCAACGATCAGTCAAGGCACATGATTAATTGTTAGCCAAGTAAATGTTGATGAAATAAAAATTTGGAGGGGGTACAACACCCCTACTTATAGTTCTTGGAAATGGGCAAGAGGTAGAGTCTGGCATATTGGGGGTAGATAGGGCCAAGCTTATCGACCAATGGGAGCAAGGGATTCCCTCTTCCCCACATCCCCCAATTAATTAGTAATGTCGTTGTCTGATGAACCCCCACGCCCCCCACTCCATTACTTCGTATTCGGTTTAGTGTAGATCTGGTCAAGGTTTTGGGGACACAAAAAAGAATAGCCCACGAAACCTACAAATGCGAATTGATGCTCACTTCCCAGGCTTCAATATCATGAAAACTGGTGGAGATAGCCATGTTGGTCGTCGTTTGGCTCGCCCTAAGTTAGGGGGCTTGTGTCGTAAGGTCGTGTGCAAATTGTCGCAATGGTTGGGTACCTGGTTGACTACAGGTGCGACACTCCGAGGTGCGACTCTCTGAAAAATGACTTTAACAGTCTCGAAAACTGAGGTAAAGTTATAGGACGATTTGGTAAGCCAATACTTGTGTTATCATTTGTGACAAGGCTCTATCAAGGAGCAATAGTTAGCTCTTGATTTCCCGTAGATTAGAACCATTTGTCGACACCTCGTTGTCTCGCAGTTTTGTCATGTCCAACTTGCGTGTGGCTCGCGTCGTCAGACAGTTATGTTGCCGGACTTCGGAGATCGGAGAGGTGAACCATCAATACACCCTAAACTGTATAACTCCACGGGTTTTCAAGGTATTGACACCGGGGAAGTGAGTAGCCATTTGTAGTTGGATTTGTCATTGACTACTGCCTTTTGGGTACCCAATTTGCGGTTAGATTCACCAATCGCTTACCTTAGACTCAATGCTATGGGGCTTAGGTTTGACGAGACAACGAGACAATGGCAAAGCGGGAAACGTAACCCGTAGCCTAGACTTAGGTCGTGGGGGAAGCGCAACTCCTGAACGAAATCGGTGTGGAAAGCGCAAACTACACGTCCGGTTTACTAGTCATCGAATGCCTGGAAAGTTACACCATAGAATTAGTGCCAAATGATCATTTTGGTCTAAAATCATGAACTAGGACTTAGATGTGCGACCAGATGATTTGCTTGGACGGTCTCAGTCGATAGAGCGTTCGCTTAGCACTCGAAAGGTACAATTTCTCCACTGTAACAATTATCATTTGTCAACTTACGATCTTTGACCTATCGTCGTGATGGTACATTTAATAACGATACATGCTAATTATCTTCGTCGTCGGTGTTATCGTCACGGTAGCCGTATCTCCGGATTTCACCCAACCGCTTCCGTGCCGTCGCCAACTTGTTTTCAAGCTTCAAGATCTCCACTTGTTGCTCCATCTCCACCTTCTTCCCTTCCATCGTCGTCAACTTGTCGAGATCAACGTCAAAGTCGTCGTCCTTGGTCTGTAACAACAGTTGCACCTTCAGCACCAACAGCTTACAGGCTAACAGCACTTGCGACGACGCCAGTTCGAGGTTGTCCTGGGTCTTCAGGACAAAGTTAGCCTTGACTCGCGACGCCGCCACCAATTGTGCCGTCAGCGCTGCCACTTCATTCAGAGCCACGATCAACTGCTCGTGCGAGTTTTTGTTTCTCAACACCCCATCGGCAGTCTGGATCAAAATGTTGGTGGCCCCGCCGACTGCCTTCGACGCCGAAATGAGCCCTTCCGTCCATCTAGAGTTTTTACGGTAAAATTCAGCCGGGTTCAATTGACCCTTAGTCTTGGCGACAATTTCCCGTTGCGATTCGGTGGCACAAGCGATCAAAATCGCCACCGCATCGGTGATGGCTTTAGCAGCAGCAATGAGGGCTTCGTGGACATCGCCCGCCAGCATTTGCAATAATTTAAGCAAGAACGCTTGCGCGTCGTGAACATTCTTGGCAGTAGTGGCCATTTCGTTGTCGACCAAGTTGGCAAAGTCCGCCAGTTTGTTCAACTTGCCCGCCAGGGACGCCCCGTCAATGTAATCACCCAAGGTGTGCAATGCCAGCTGCACCCGCACGTTGCAATCGATCACCACTTCGTAACGTTCTTCTTCATCTTCTAACTTGTCGAGCTTATCCAGGTTAAGTTGGGAGAAAAATTGCTCCAATTCGTCAAGAACATCCTTCACCAACCCAATCACCTTGGTTTCGTCCAGCTTCCGCACCAGGTTAGATACGAACCCCTTGGCATTGAGCATCACTTCTTGGGCTAAGTTAGTGAGCTCCGACAGCGTGACAATGATGCGAGAATAAGTCAGGTCGGAGTCTTGACTTTCGGCGTACACCGCTTTATCTTCGACGATAAAGTCGATGAAAATATTGCTGAAATCGTTACTGGTGTTAGCGCACAGTTCAATCACCGACATCAAGAATTCGGGCAGAGTGTTCATATTGCCCGCCTGCAATTCCAGAATCAAGTTAGCTTTAATTTCCTGGATTCGCTTGATGTTATTGTTCAAAAACACATCCAACAAGTGCTTGATTTTGGCAATATTCAGCAAAATGATATGGTCAATTTGTTCATTGACGATTTCGTCGTCGTCACCTTTAGACGCCGATGCAAGGGCTAATTGTTTCAAAGCCAGATCCAACGACTCTTGAGCAATCTCGAGATCCACTTCTTTATCTTTAAGTTGTTGTTGTAAGTCGGAGTAATCGCCCTTGTCCATCAATTGCCGCTTCAACGCGTCGATTTCGTCGCTATGCTTTTGTTCCATCGACCGCAAGTGAGTGTATTGCAACTTACCCAGTTCGGTGTGCTGTGCCTGCAACTCGCGAATTTGAGCTTGTAACTTTTCAATTTCTTGGTCTTTGACCCCCTTGAGCCGGTCCAAATCGAGGCGAGCCCGGTCACGTTCGCGGATCAAGTCGGCTAATTCAAGGTTTTTGGCCTTAAGGTCCTTTTCGTATTTCTCCTTCTTTTGGATCAGCTCTTGTGCCAGATTGATCTTTTGCTGAATCTTCTTAAACTTTTCTAATAAGTTCAAGTGTTCACCCCGCAATTGAGAGTACAACTTGGCCAACTTTTCGTACTTTTTCGTCCAGTTAGCAATTTGTTCCTCCAAGTTTTTGATCTGTTCATCCTTACTTGCCAACTGCTGAGTGGCGTTGTTGTTGAAGTTTTGTAATTCGGTCTCCAACAGCTTCACCCGCAGGTCATATTGCAGCAACAAGTTTTGATCATTGTCGTATTGGTTCTTAAACATCAACAAGTCATGTTCCAATTCGGATACCCGATTGGCGTTCGAAGTTTGTTGTTGTTGAAGGGCATGTTGTTGTTGCTGAAGAAGCAATTGCTGGTTCCGTTGATTTTCTTCGAACAACTGTTGTTGACGCATTTGTTCTTGTAATTGCTGTTGGCGTTGCAATTCAAGCTGTTGTTGGATGCGTTCTTGTTCTTCCATTTGGGCGTTGAGCCATCCCGTTTGTTGGGAATGCAATTGGTTCACCTCAGGCGGAGGAGTTTGCGGCGGCGGTACCGACAGTATATCGGATATCTGTCTTTGTGGGAGGGCCGGGGCCGGAGGTTCGATGGCTTGGCCCAGATCGGTCACCTTTAAGTTAGGCGGGTTCCCCGGAAGTTTGGGGATTTGAATGAGCAGCGTCAAGAACTTAATGGCATGGCAATCGGTGTAGAAGTCCCGCAAGGCAAAGAATTGCGAGTCAAACCGTTCAAACAATCCTTGCAACAACTCGTCTTCGCCCAATTGCTGATACATGGCCCGCAACATCAGCGTGCAGAACTTGTAAATCCCGTAGGACTCGGCGATGAGCGGCACCAACGCCGACACCTTGCACAAGTTGCTCAGGGTCTGGTGGATGGTGGCAAAGATGAGTTTTTGCAAGTCGGTAATGGCATCCTGTAAGTCCATGAGTTGCAAAAGCAGTTCGTAGCCTTCGTTGGGATCGTTTACGGCCCGCAACGAGACGTACTCTTCATACTCAAACGTACCGTTGAAGCCAGGATTGTTACGGTGGAAATCAAGCTTTTGCAAGATGTACTTATCGTACTGAGAAATGAGCCGACCGTAAGGTGTACCGCGAGACGGGAACACTTTACCAAGCAGAGCGATAAAGTCTCGGTTGCGGTACCCATCCTTCAACGTGTTGGGATGACCTTCTTGCAACACCTTGTGGATCATGATCAATGCCTTAAACAACGGCACTTCCTCCTGTTGAAGAGGTTGGATCTTGACGGCATTCCAGAACGCCCGCGAGTTCTTATGGTCCCAGGTGTAGACGATACATGCCCGCACGTGTTTCCGTTTTGGAGGAACTTCGTCGTTGTTGCACGCCTTTTTCACCGCGTTCTGGAGGTCGACTTCCGCACGGGACATGAGGATTGGCTGGAGGGTAGAGTGGGAGGCAACTTGGTAAAGGTGCGGCGATTGTCTATGTGCAGGAGGAGCGCTATCGGCACAAACCGTTCCAGTTAACCGGGCTGTGTTAACAAGAAATGAGGGTTATTAATGAAAGAGGTTAAATATGAGGTTAGACGAGTCGTTTAGCAAGCTTAGCTTAATTAGTTGATCCATAATTGTTCTAGTGGTGATCCAAAATTGTTCTAGTAATGATGTAGACAGTTACGATTCTTTTGGGAAGGCTGAGAGGTTTGTCGGATTAATTGATCTATGTACTATTGGTTGGATTTGGCCCGGTAATTGGTCTTGCCCACATCGAACGGCAAGTACTTGTACTTGACCATGTGCTGGATTTGTTTTCTCATGGTAAACACGAACAAAATGATGAAATACATCAACAAGATGGGCCAGAACACCGGCACGTCGGTGATGGTGAAAAACGACAACACGATCGATACCACCACCCCGCGGATGGCATTATACCAAAACTTAAACTCCGGCAACCGGCGAATAAACGGGCGGAACTCGGGGTCGTCGGAGGACCCTTCCTCCACCCCTTCCTCGATCAGCTCCAGCCTCATCTCTTGCTCGAGCGACGGGTCAAACTTGGGGGTAAGGAAGGCAAGAAACATATTGAGCAAGTAGATACCAAGGGCATAGCAGATGATATACCATCCTTGCGAGAGCACCACCCGCAACAAGAACAACACCATCAACACGCCAAACGCCGCCCACCGCTGTTTGGTGTAGGGAGTCACGTCATCGAGAAGCTTTTGATACGTCGTCTTCATCTGTCGAATCTTGATGAACACAACATTTTCCAGTGATGATTCCATGGTGGGATATAGGTGTGATCGAGACTTTTTTCCGGTACGCGTGTTCATATCACCCGCGCGCTGCCAAGGGGGGTTCGCAACCAAATGGAAGCTCATGGCACAGAGTAGATCAACGATGGCATTCCATCCTTTTGAAAAAAGCCTGTTTGTGTTTAAGGCTCAGTTAATCGTAGTAGAAGGAGTGCCACGATCTTGAATCAAATGGAATTTCTGGTGAGGGGACTACCACTTTCTCTCGCCGATGGAACTTGCTAAGGATCCTCGATGCTACTGCTGATGTCCACGCTTTGGTGTGAGCTCGAAATGATGACCGAGACTTGGTAGATGTTGCTGTTACTGGTCGAGTGGGACGAGTATCGATGCTAGAGTAGGAGGTTGGTGGGTAGACAACTACGGGAGTGCGAGGGTACTCGATGATGTGAGCCACTTCCAGTAAGTGCAGATAACGGCTCAAACACCGGTGGAGAGCGATCTCGGGAGACGTAGACGGTTGCGGTTTCAGCGTGGTTAACGGAGTGGATGTGACCGGTGGCAGGTGTGCTTGATACTTTAGCGTAGAAGGCTTATCGTCAAGTTGATGAGACTGAGTGGTAAGCGGTACTTCCCATCGGTCAAGTACAAGTGACGACGTATCGTGACGTGAAGACGTTGTCGACGATGATGCTGAGGGAGAAATTGGAGGTCCTGGGTGAGACCGGGGACGAAGCAGGTAAAGCCAACTGGAGATCATTTGGTTCATCGGTACGTGCCACCCTAAAGGTGGTGCCAGTACCTGAGGAGGAGAAGCATTATCAACGTTATCTCCAAGGGAAAAGATGTAGTGTCTAACATCTTCGTGTTCATCAAGAAATCGTGATAAGTAGTAGTCAATTGACGTCTGATTATAGTACAAGTACCACGATTCATACACCGTCAATTGCACCGAACGTCCATCAATATCAAATGGAGCCCACACCATGTTTTCGTAGTCGGGACAGATCATCCCCCGAAGCTTACGCAAATCTGGCTGGTGTCGTTGGGGTGGTTTGAGGAGGAAATCATTAAATGTAGGTAAGGTGTCGAATTCAGGAGAGAGGTCAATGAACAGAAGCGAGGCGACGTCGTAGTCGGAGCTGGTAGCAGTGATGATTAGCTTGTTGGCCATAAGCGCACTAAATCATTTCGCACTGCAATGATAAAGCCTTTATATGCTAGTAACGATAAATTAAGCATTAGTGGAATGTGTGATTACTTCATATTGGGGATGACTTCTCCATTGGGAGTAATCCCGTGGAACTCTAACATGTGCCTCACAAAAGTGGTAGGATCGTATAGAGTAAGGTGCTCACAGAATGAACACACTAATTGTAAACTACGAGCCCGTAACGAATCCGGAGCCACCACCGTCGTTGAACGTGGTATCACCCACCGTTCCGGCATGTCTAATATTTGGTTATACCAGTCCACAATAAGGGTGCCTTTAACAATGGTCTTTTCCATATCGTCGCAATACACTCGACAGTGTCCATGGCACACTTCAGCAAAATTAGCCACCACACATTGTACTTGGACTCCAGTCACTTCCAACAACGTATTATCAAGGTTATCAATCACGGTAACTTGACAATCTTTGAGCAATCGCAAGTGTGTGTCTCGTGCAAGACTAAATTCCGATAAATCTCGTTCCACCACATAATACTCTGGGGTCAATGGGAAGTTAATGGGATCAAACTCCGGTACACCAATGGCAATGAGGTTATCAGTAATCAGTTGTACATTGCTCAACTGATGACGGTACACTTGGCGTGAGTAGGTGGTGGTTGCACTCACTTCATTTGCCATCACCAGCGATGGTATAGTCACTTTTGGGGTTATCAGTTCGGAAATCACCGCTGGTTTAGCAATGATGGTACGATTAATCGGTACAAATGGGTATTGGTGCAAATCAACCTCAATTGGCTTTAAAGCAGAGTGCAAATCATCCCTAATGTCAACTTTGGTGTTCACGTCAATGGCTGCAAAAAATCGCACAATCTCATTAGTACACACCGACATGAGCTAAATGTCAATGGATGAGTAAATCTATATAAGCCTCATGCTTTGGTTACAGTGAAATCATTTAGCAGAGCAGAGTATATCCACTTTGGGTGCGTTATCATTTCATACGTCATTATATCACTTAATATCTGTCATTGTAGCCACCACGTCTGTCATCACGACCACCGCCGTAGCCACCAGACGAGCCACCGTAGTTATCACGACCACCGCCATAGTTGTCACGACCACCACCGTAGTTGTCGCGACCACCCGAGCCACCGTAGCCACCGGAGCCGCCAAAGTCGTTGCGCTTGTTGTCACCACCGTAGCCACCGGAGCCCCCGTAGTTATCACGACCAGACGACCCGTAATTGTCACGACCACCACCGTAGCCTCCGGACGAACCACCGTAGTTGTCACGTCTGTCGTCACGTCTGTCGTCGTGGTGCTTGTGGCCACCAAAGAAGCCACCTCCGCTTTCGTGCTTGCGGTCGTCTCTGCGGTCATCTCTGCGGTTGTCTCTGCGGTCTTCCCAAGCGTCTTCCGCCTTGTTAGCAGCAATGGCACCGGCAATGGCACCACCAATCTTACCAAGGGTCAGATCACCGCCACCGAGCTTGTTGCCTCCGTAGCCACCAGCAGCACCTCCGACCACGGTGGCCAAAAGACCTCTGTCGCCACCTTCGCCACCGTCGTCACGCGATTGTTGTTTGGGGTTGTAGTTGGATTGGTCCCCCGAGCTGTAGAAGTCGTTAGCAGACATGGTATCAAGAGTAATTGGCTTTAATAGGAGAGCGGGGCCCCTTACCTGCCTTTTATAGTGTCTTGATCCCCACCATGCGCACTGACGTCAGGGGCACCGTAGCTTATTCCCCTAACAATATCCTGTGTGCCGCCGCCACATTGCCGTAAATAACTTCGCCCACGTCACATACCACACTGCCCAGTCGTCAACACGCACACGTAATCACAGCTAAGCCTCCCTAGTCATTAAACCGTGCAAAGCATCATCGGGCCGGTCGTCAGGTGAAATTAAGGGAGGCAGTGCGCTGTCTGCACTACTAGCTTTTTCCAAATTCCGTAACGGTGTGGCCCTGGTATTGTGTGCCCGTAGCTGCCTCAATTGTCTAGGTTGAGGGTCCCCCAATTTGTCACTCACGTGGCAATTTGTAACGATACGTTTTTGGAACTGTATAAGAAAAAAGGAAGAAAATGTTTTCCAGTGATTATAGGGGCAAAGGATAATCTGGGTCGATGCGGCGATTGCTAAGTTTGACTCCGAACCTCAAGAGGGGATAGCCGAGGGTCAATTGGTTCGCAATTGTTCTCAATTGTTCTCAATTGGCTATCATCTCATACACCACAAGCACATATACTTCGACAGGCTCATGGCACCACCACTGGCAGAAGAGGAATTAAATTAACATTATTTACACTTGCCGGGACGTTTAGTCGGCTTTGTCGGACATCACTTGCTTCACGGGCTCGGTTTCCTGGTAGAGCTTGTGTTGCTGGATATAGCGAATGACCGAGTTGGGCAAAAGGTACTGGACCAGCATCCCCCGCCGGATAAACAACCGGATCTTGGTCAGGGAGATGTCGTTATAGATCAATTGCTTGATGACAAGGACGTTTTTGCGATGCTCATACATGATGTCGTGAGAGAGCAAAAACGACCGCACGTCCAGCCCCGTCCGCTCGACAATGAGACAGCCGTACATCCCCAAGATGTGATGAAGGTCCTGGTCGGCCCACACGTCGGGCTCGCCCATCAGCTCGATCAAATCGCCGCCAGCGAGCAACATGATTTTGGCACCTCGGCGTTCGCCCAGCGCCGTCATCACCCCACCACGTTTAATGTTGATTTCCTCGTTGAAATGGTCGAGCACTAATGCCGTCCGAGTGTATTTTGGTTGTAAGCTTTCCCAGGCATCGACCATAAGCCACAGCAGAGTGCGTTCACACGCTAGTTCACACATCCGGACCCGATCCCGAGCAGGAGCAAGCCCTTGTTTCTTATAATTCAGCAGCACCGGCGAGTAGTACCCCCCAATACACTCGAACCGCGTCTGCTCTTGGATGGCATCCAATGCCATTTCGAACATTCGCAAGTGCAAATAGGTGATGGGAGAAAACAGCCCACAAGCGACAATGACGAGCGGGTGCTTTTTCTCATCGGTTAACGTGGTGGCAAGTCGGTGAGTGGGGAACGAGTAGTTGTCGAGGGTATCCGCTTGACGCTGAATCCCATGAGGCACCTCTTCAAGATCAGCAATTTGCAGCCGTTGCACTTGAGTAGTGGGCGGATAGATCATATCATCATCCAGCGACGAATCCATCAACTCGGTGGCGGCGCGTGGGATCTTGGAGTGGCTGACGAGCTCGTTCTTCCCAGCAGCAGTGGGACGAGGTGGTGGTCCGTCAACAGGCTTCCCGAGGTCGGCAAGCACCACGGGTTGGATGGGACGAGTGTTGGGGATGGTCAGCTGAGGTGCTGGCGGCTCGATGGTGGGATTTAGGCTTGGGCGCTGGAAATTGGGATCGTTTTGAGGGTCCATCGCTAGCCGCTAAAGTCGCAATCGGAGACGGCAAACGCTCAATGATTACCGTGACAGATTTGGCTTTTCGGGTGGGTGGGTGCTTGTGGATGTGTGCAGGATATGGGGCCTTTATTAAATGTAATCTAACGAGAAAAAAAAATTGTGGTGTGGTGTGCGCGTGTCTCTCCCCCACAGTCATAGGTTCGCGGTGCTAAGCCGTCCGATGATCGCCGGGGGTTCCGGAAGAATGGAGTGACAGAGAGAGAGAGAGATGAGGCTCGGTCTTAAGGGAACGAAACATGGAAATCTAGTCAATTGAGTTATAGGAGTAACCACAAGCGGACGATATTTTGGAATTAACGGTTATGCAGTAAGTGGACGGAATCTCGTCGAGGAAAATGTCGCTAGTCGTTACCATTTGGGGGAGGGGCACGGTGCTACTCATGTTCACGTCGCCATGCACGGGGTAATGACGCATTAGCCAGCATCGATGTCTCGGTTTGTGGTGTAAATAAATGTCTGAAGCTTGCTCCGTGGCGTTATATTGTGGCGTGAGTAGATTAGGAACGACATTGACTCAATGGTCGAATTTCAATTGGGTGTAGTAGAGCCATACGAGCGAGCGAAAAATTAAAAACAAATTTCGACAACTGTGTGGTTCGAACACACGCGGGCAGAGCCCACTTCCTTAGCAGGGAAGCTCCTTAACCACTCGGACAAGTTGCCATTTATACCGTATTTTGAAACTGCTTGATTAGGAAGATTTTGATTGTAGCGCATTTCGGGAGTTTTAGGCTTGTTTTGGTCAATGGCTCGTATTCTATCATGTTTCTCAAACCCGGATTCCATAAATAGAGCTAGTTTGCTGATAAATACCCTAATTTATGAGAAAAACCGTTTTCTTGTGGACATGATGACCTTGTTTGATTCGAAGCCCATCCTTTTGGTTGGATAGCTGGCTTATAGCTGCCGCAGTTGCAAGTTCGCAAGCATCTCTTCAATTGGGGATGATAGATCTATTCGCTAACACATCAAGGTAGTCACAATTGCATTTATTATCTTGCTTTGAAAAAACGCTAGTCATACCCACTTAGGTGGACGAAGTAACTTGGGAGGGGGCCTTTAAGATCTGCTTTTGTTGATCCTTTTCGGTTTTCGGCTGTAGTAGTCGTAAACCTTATCGTATGCTATTGACGTAATGTTCAAATCGTTTGATTCTGGCGTGAGGTCACCATATTCTGCTCCTGCTGCAATGAAAATCCCCCCCACCCCACCGTTAAAGAGGTATAATGTATCCTCAAGGTTACCATTAGCGACAACATAGAGTCTGGCCAAAAGAAACTGAAGTACCCGTTTGTATTCGTCAAAATTGCGTTTCTTATAAAGGTAGCTCCTTTTAAAATCAAAAAAGATGTCGTAAAGTCTTGAGCTGGCAATTCCGTTACACGGCAACTCAGATACACCAAACAATTTTCGAACAAGTTCTCTCCATAAGGATTCAATGTCATTGTGACACAACTTCAATTCGACAAATTCATCTCTGAGGTAGGTGACTAACGCCCTCTTGCACGCATGTGGATCTTGTTCGGGATCAACGTTTAACTGCTTGATAACCGCATCGACTGTGTACACCAAGTGTAATCTCATAACATAGTTATACCAAGACGGGAATTGTTTGTAGGCCTCGTAAAATGGCGTAAACTTTGCTTCCCCTTGAACGTTCAAGTATCTGGTGGTGGAATTGATAGCGTTGGCATCAATGCTTTTGACTTGAGAAAGATTTTCGACAACGTGCCCTGTTTTCGACGAAGGTTGAGACAACATAGCATCAACGCCTTTTTTAGGACGATATTTTTCATCAAAGCATAATCTGAAAAGGCCATCGCGGTAGAACCAGGGACCAGTAGTATTCGGTAAGTCTTCATCTCCTGTCACAAAGTTGTCCTCCAATCCACACATTGTTTCCATAAGCTTTGCCAGCAATGTGAGCTGTTGACTGGTTAGCATTTGACTCGATTCAAACCAAGCTTGGTTCTGTGTTATTGAGCACTGGTTGTGTTTTGGCGATGGGGAGTCTTCATTTCCAGCAATCAAAGTTTCAGTATCATTGGAATCGTCTTGCTGTTCCTTTTGCTCCAATTTGCAATTAGCTTGTGCAATCTGTGCAAGTTTCTCCGTCTGGATTCTCAACGCCCGGAGCTCTTCGGCTAATATAGTCATCGTAGATTTCGGGTTATGGTCTTCACTCATGGTGTTTGTTTTGGTGACTGGTGAAGCCTTACGTTCCATCTCGGACGTTTGATATGACTTGCGTCGTTAAAATGTCACCCAATCATTTAACACTGTGCCATCAGTATGCGATGCCCTGCGCGATGCCTGCTTCAATCCAGCTCTCAGTAGACACAAGACGTGACCCAACCTAAAGCGCCCCATTCCATAGGTATTCAACAATGTGTAACGACAATTGGCCAGAATTGTATGGAAGCATCGCATGTTACACCTCCAACAACAAAAGGCTTCAAAGTTGTCGTCATACGCATCACTCTATTACGGGAATTGTATGCTTTTGTAGTAGTCTGGCGGTTTAGTCGATCGTGTGTGCTCATTTGGTATTAATTGCTGACGAGCATCATGTTTACCTTTGATTCTGTCTGACTTTTCCATACTTTCCATTCGCGTAATTATCGTGCGAGTAATGGAAGCTGTCGTCAAGGAAACAGCTCATTGGAGAACATACGTTAGCTATTAAACGTAAAATAAATGTATTAAGCTGGATAACAGTAATGCCACCTCCATTGAGATACATTAACGCGCTATTCATTTGCTATTGGCGTATTTGTGTGGTGCAGTTAAATGAAAAACACAATTGACGTGAGTTGACGCGAATCATGTAAACCTTTGACCAAAAAAACATAAACAAAAAAGGAATCACGACAACTGTGTGGTTCGAACACACGCGGGCAGAGCCCACTTCCTTAGCAGGGAAGCTCCTTAACCACTCGGACAAGTTGCCAGGGATGCCGTACATTGAGAAGTGGTCTCTGGTGAGACATAACCACTATCACAATAACGCGGCATTTTTGGGCGGAATGTGATGCTGTCGTTGATAGCTGTATGGGTTAGGCATGTATGGTCATCCGTGTGTTCGTACAAATAACGTGAACCGCTATATTGAACGTTTATGCTGTTAAACCGTCACTTTAACACAAAGTACCGATATAAGGCATTAAACCTCATTTACCCTCTCTGCCAGCTCCAAGAATAACCAGTTCGACTAACCAAATCACAACGTTAAATACCCAATTCTCAATTGCCTCTTGTCACTAACAATAATTGACAATCAACTAGATCATTCACTTTGTGGTGACTGCGGCACGTGATCTCGCGGCAAACCCACTTCGAGGTCGAACCTCTCAACCACCCACTAATTGCCACTCAACTCCAAGCCGCCCGATGTCGAGTGGATCAGGCGACTTTCTCACCAAGGGCATCGAGCTCGTGCAAAAGGCAATCGATGCTGACACCGCCACCAAGTACGAGGAGGCTTATAAGTTATATTACAATGGACTCGACTACTTGATGCTTGCGTTGAAATATGAAAAGAACCCCAAGCTGAAGGAGCTTATCAAGCTGAAAATCAATGAATACCTTAGCCGAGCGGAGAAGTTGAAAGAACACCTCGAACGGGATGGAGAAAACCAAGGTAATACCTCGACGAAGGCGAAGAAGGCTGGTAGCAGTAATGGTGGAGATAACGAGAATGATGAAGATAATAAGAAATTACGGGGAGCCCTTGCCGGGGCGATTTTACTGGAGAAGCCTAATGTAAGCTGGGACGACATCGCTGGGTTGGACCAAGCTAAAGAAGCATTAAAGGAGGCGGTGATCTTGCCGGTCAAGTTCCCGCAATTGTTTACTGGTAACCGGAAACCGACGCTGGGGATCTTATTGTACGGTCCTCCCGGTACCGGTAAGTCGTATTTGGCTAAAGCTGTCGCCACCGAAGCCAACCTGACGTTCTTCTCGGTGTCGTCGTCGGACTTAGTGTCGAAGTGGATGGGGGAATCGGAACGGTTGGTGAAGCAATTGTTCACCATGGCTCGGGAAAACAAACCCAGTATCATTTTCATCGATGAAGTCGATGCTCTTTGTGGTCCTCGAGGGGAGGGCGAGCTGGAAGCGCTGCGGAGAATCAAAACCGAATTGCTCGTGCAGATGAACGGGGTGGGCAATGACTCACTGGGGGTGCTTGTGCTTGGAGCCACCAATATCCCGTGGCAGTTGGATGCTGCTGTGAGAAGACGGTTTGAACGGCGTATATACATCGCCTTGCCTGATGCCGAGGCCCGCAAACGGATGTTTGAGCTTAATATTGGCGACGTACCCTGTGAGTGCACGGCTCAAGATCTCAAAGTGTTGGCAGAAATGACCGAAGGGTATTCGGGGCACGATATCGCCGTGGTGGTGCGGGACTCCCTCATGCAACCGATCCGTAAAATCCAACAAGCGACGCATTTTAAGGAAGTGGAAGACGGTAAATTGACTCCGTGTTCTCCTGGAGACGAAGGAGCTCGAGAAATGAACTGGATGGAGTTGGAAACCGACCAGTTAAAGGAGCCCGAACTCACGATCAAAGACTTTATCAAGCTGATTAAACTGAACCGGCCCACGGTAAACGAGCTGGACATTCTGCGGCACGTTGATTTCACCAACGACTTTGGCCAGGAAGGCAACTAGGTTTTATAGAAGAGATACTTAACATAAACATAGCGATGGTCTAGAATGTCGTGGTCGTTCATTAAGATATGTTAGGCGTCGGCCATGGTGACGTCTTCGTCATCTTTAGCAGCATCGGTACCGTCTTTCGGGGCGTCGACCTCGTCCTTAGCATCCTCGTTAGCGGCGGCACCGCCGGCGTTGTTGGTGTCGTCGTCGTCGTCATCGTCGTCGTCGCGGTTTCTCGCGTTCGACACCAGGTCCAACTTGTCTAACCATTGCTGGACATTTTCGTCGTCGTACACGGTGAAATCGGTGTCCTTACCCACCACGGCCACAGAAGTGTTCTTGAACGTGAGTTCGACGTCCTGAGATAAAGTATCTCTCAACGCGTGCAACCCGTGGACAATCAATTGTTCGACGGTGGTACAGTCCCGAATGGGGTCCAAGTTACGTTCCAAGTACGTACGAGCCGCTTGCGACCGGGCACCAATGGAAGCACCATAGTATTCAAGCACACTACCCGAGGGTTGGAACTCGAACAAGTGAGCGCCCGATTCGTCGTAGCCGGCGACAAGAAGCCCCACCCCGTAGGGTCTCGACCCGTACGATTGAGTGTTTTCTTGCGCCTTATCGGCAATCAGCAACACTGCCTTCAGCGTGGCTAGCGGTCGGTTGAACGCCATCTTTTCTTGCATCGCCAACTTTCTAAGGTAGTTGGAAAGCACCCGGGCGTCGGGAGCAAGCCCAGCAAGAGCAATGCCCATGTGGTCGTCAACCTTGATGATTTTCTTTTGGTAAGACCCGAGTTCTTCGGCATTCCGCTTGAGGGCGACGAGGACGACGTGGGACTTCAGCGCCAACCCCACGGCTGCCAGCCCCTGTTTGATGGCTTCAAGCGCGTACTCGACTTGGAACAACCGTCCGGTGGGCGAGTACGTCACGGAGTCGTTATCGTAATTGTTCCGGAACATGGTAGAGAACGATAAAGGGAAAGGGTACTGGTAGGTGTGGTTGTGGAGGAGTGGGTCCAGTGGCGATTTCGCGGTACTGCAGAGAGGAAGCGACCACTCAGTGGAAGGAGATGAGTGGTGCTATCAAATCGATTCACTGTATAACTGTCAATTGGGCTTTAGTAGAGATGTAAGTTAATTGAAGGTATTGTAGTTTTGGAATTGGGGTGAGATTAACTTGGATCGAGGGTGTGATCGTGCAATTGGTGTTGAAAAATAGAACTCAATGAAAAGTTATAGAATCGCTCAATGCGTGATTAGAAGGTGTTACAAAGTTTGATAGTGCTTCCATTGGAAGATAACTGTCACTAGCATTCATCTCATATAGTAGTATACTATGCTTCATTCCTTCGCATTACCATTAGTCCTACCCGCGATGATTATTGGTCTACTGCTAGGGATGTGTAACTATGAATAAGGTCAAAACTGCTAGTAAATAATAAAACATTTGTATATAACCATTAATGCTTGCTGATACTTTCCTCTTGATTCTTAATTTTTGTCAATTTCTAGTCCATATCAATTGGCTGCGAAATTTCGTAAGAATTGCCCAGGCATGATGATTATATCCAGTAAAACTAAACTACAAAATGAAGAATTCATCAGATGACATTAACTGGCGTGATTTAATAAATAATGATGGGTTTCAATATATGAATTCAACAGTATGAATGATAACTGTTCTTATCATAGATCATTCTTTCTTGAAATGGTGGAGGATGTCATGCTTACTACTTACAATCATTGGACTCCGGCGAGTTTCTCCACGACGTACTGGTCGTTGGAGCCCACCAATTGCTCAAACGCTTGGTTGCCCAACTCATTGCGAACTTGAAGAACGCACTGCTTCAAATAGCTCGCCAAGTTCGTTGAAAACACCGGGTCCTTAGCACACACCTCGGTATAACGCAACTTTTCTCCATGGGGTTTGATCGATGGGTCCAAATAAGCATAATCATCGATATCTTCATAAGTCAAATCCTGATTGTACGCGTCAACCATTCCGTCCATCGACTCATTCACTTCCTCTGTGAATAAAAACGTCTTCGCTATCAGTTGATTGAACGCATCAGCACACCATCCACTTGTTTGGCCCAGAGCAACCACTCCGTACAGAGTCAATGACAAGAGCGCCATAAGGTTAATCTTGCGGTTACGGGGGTTGCCATTGGAGTTAAAGTACCGGAGCCAAATGTCGATCACTGCTTGGGGCAGTTGCCCCACGTGTTCAACCATTTGGAACCAAAGCTGCGGACTCAGCTTGGCCATCCTCAGAATGACAAGGAAAAGCTTATTTGCCATGAATGTCGTCTTGGAGTCATCAACAACGTAGGCTAGTATCGCTGTAAACAACCCCAGCGACACAAGGTTTTGATAGAATTGCTGGTTGCCGTCTAAACTCACCATAAGGATGTCAAGAAGCGATACAAGCACCACGTATGAGTCGTCCCGCATAGTATTGAGATATTCCGCCACCACTGCTAATTGTTCGGCTCCTGCCTGTTCACAATATAACTGAGGCGCATAGAGAGCATACAGCCTCATGATGGCAAGGATAGTGGGGAGAATTTCGGTGGAGTCGCGGAGACCAGTGATTAAAATGCCAAATAAATCCACCAACTGCTGACTATGACAAGTAGTGGGGCAATACGTGAGAATTGCTTGCCACAAATCGTAGCCATCTTCACTTAATAAGGTAAAGTACTCGGTATTCTCCGAGCAACACATGCGAATGAGGGGGAGGGCTAACGAATGAACCTCGGGGCTAAGGTCCGACATGGTGATGGTCAAACTGCGGAGAAGTCTGACGATACTCAGCTTAACAATGGGCTCATTGGCCTCGTCGCCGCTGGATTTAATCACGTTCAACACCTTAATAAGGACACTTTGATCGACGAGAGGATTGCACCGTTCAAGGAGCCCCCCAAGGGTTTTATGAATGTAGAGTTTGGATTCGGCGAGCGTCGTTGAGTTCAAGGTTTGAATGATGGGGTCGATGATGGTGGGGAAAAACGGAGTGAAGTCCTGTTTGTTAAAGTCCCAATCTTCGCTCACGGTGCGGAGGGTCAGAATCGCCGCTAATCTCACCACCACATCTTCGTCGGTTAAAAGCGGTGCCAAAAATTTGTATATATCGACCCTCAGCTCACGCGAGCAACTGACACTAACCCATTCGGAGATGATGAGACACACCCGCCGCTTAAGAATCTTCCCTTCACTCAGTTCGGTTGCCATGGCTTGCGGGATGAATAAGTCCTTGAGTAGACTATCGAACAGTACGTGATTGGCCAACTGGAGACTTGAAAGTTGGAAAGTGCAAAGAATCAGATCTTTCGTGAGGATGTCGGATTGCTGTGCGAGCCCATTAGAAATCTTATCGATGATAAATGGAGTCAAGAAGTCGTCAAAAATTTTGATTAACTCTTGGTAAAAGTTTTCCGCACATGGACGGATCTGGTACTCCCACAGTTGCATGAGCTCCTCGTTCCACCACTCTTCACCCTCCAACAGCCATCGTTCCAAATCCAGAGGTCGGAGACGAAGGTACCAGTTGATGACAATATTACACAAGTGACGAATGGCATTGGGAGTGAACGTTTCCTGCGTCAATTTTGCCACCAGGGCCTCGACCTCGGCTTTATCATTACGCTGTTTGATGGTGATAGCGCCCTTTTTGTAGATGAACTCGATGCATTTTTTGAGGATGAGGAACCCTTTGAGCGCCAACACCACCCAGAAGTCGTTTTCATCGTCCCCGTCACCCAGTCCTGCCCGATGGATGTCCTCCGCCTTTTGCTCAAGCAAGGATAAAAAGGTGGTGATGATCTTTTGCGAGCACGGTAAGAGCATGAAGCTGGTGGGGTTATTGCTGAGCACGTTATAGTAGAGTTTAGTGTAGCACCGCACGTAGCGTTCAAGCAAGTCCAGCGAGTACTTATCGTGTTCGACCACAAGCCCCTGTAAGTGGTCCACTGTCAAGCTGATGAACTCACACACGTCAGAATTAGTGTGGGGTTGATCGAACCCTTCGGGAATGATGCGTCGAAGACATTTGAGACACAGATAGCACACTTCCATCAACTTAAGATCGAGCGATTGCGCCCATCCGTTGAAAAACTTGACGTAAAGTTTAGTTAAAAGGCTTACAAGGCTAGCCGACTTGGCTTGCATGGCGTGGCGGGCCCGCCCGATCCGTACCAGGCTCACTGCCTTGATGACCCGGTTAAGGATGATGAGTAAGTTGTTGGTGCTGACCATATCATTCTCTTTGAACACAAGCAGCTCCAACAAGTGTTCGATATCATCGAACAATGTCGGCCACTCGGCGGGGAAGTCGAAGCGGGCGATTTTCGCCACCGCCGTGGCATTGTGGACGCTCAAATTCTTATTCTGTTCATCCAACATGGCAAACGACCTCAGACGGATCTGGACCTTCTCTTCTTTGGATATAGCATGCTTTTTCAGGGGTCTCCAGTAACGATCAACCCCGTTCTTAAAACAAATCACCGCTAACCACCGGATGGGTGTAGGTGATTGTCGATTGATGAATACCTCCTGGAGCAAGTAATGGTACCCTGGAGCGGTTTCCCATTCCGCCAATTGGGTCTCTGCCTGTCGATGCAGCTCCAGACGTTCCGCCTGGCTGGCATAACTGAGCGTAGCCACGAGGGCGTCAAGGGTAAGCTCCATCGATGGCCTTGGATCGCATCGCGAATCGGAGTGATGGTATATGGTGAGAGTGGTGCCACACCACAAACACCGTCAAAACAGAGCAGAGACGGGGCGTAGCGGAGTCAAAGTGGGTTAGAGACAGGTACAACGTTAAGGTGGTGAGTGATTGATTTGTGGTTTCAATTGTGAGATGAATACAACTGAATGGACTAATCGCATCTATGGTACGATACCGACAGTTCCGTAATGGTTATGGAGGAGCTGATGATAATGAGTTAACATAACCTGAGAGATTTGATTTTATCGTAATTGAGGGAGTCTCACTAATAAATTTTAACTAATCTCGAATTATGGTGATTATTGACTTGATTGAAAGGCTAAACTGATTTGATGGAAGGGTCGAACGTACTGGAAACGTTAAAGCTTGAATATTGCTAAAAGTTAAAAACGTTATTGGCACTGTTGAGCTATTCAGATTGAACGATGTCCTCTTCTTCGGTATCGACGAAATGTGCTACTTTGACAGCACCATTGTCATAGTCGAACACCGTGACCAATTGGTTAAGGATTATCCCACCAATGAGAGTAACATTTTTGACCTCCTCCGCTACATATGCTCCTAATCGACAACGGGTTGACGATGCAAAATGGGGCATGATAAAGTCCAGAAGTGGGATATCCAAAATCAAGTTACCAAATCCAAGTTGGAACAGACCTTCTGGGGCTTGACAGTCAACATTCCAACGTCCACCGACTCGCTCCGGGTTATTGTATAACGCCGCAATAGGGTCAAGAATGGCTCGAGGAATAAGCGATAATCCGGCTCCCGTGTCGACAACAATCGGATAATCACCGTAGTCAGGATAATGAGTGTCGCCATTGACGGTGACGTTGGTGATGGGCACCTTGAACTGGCGTGGATGCTCGTGGACACTCCATTCTGATCCCACTTTTGCTTTATCATATCCACCAAAGATAAGCTTACCCTTATCCCGGTTAGCGCTGTAATAAAACGACATTACGCCGTGGTCAATGACACCGATGTTCTTCAACTGGTACGGGATAGGCACGTACTTTCCATCCTGTCTTGCAAGACCAAAGTTACCTTCTGGAAACTCCTTAGGGTTATCCACAACAGCAAAGTTTAAGGTATTGGTGTTACCGTTAATAGTAACAGTATCGTTGACGTAAAAACCCCTAATTGGCTTACCAGACATATAAGACATCGCCAACTTTTCGGTGGTATTGACGAGCGACGTCGACTTGTGGGCCCAATCGTCATCATTGGGTAACCAAGCTGGAGCAGCGCCAGTATCAGCCAAGGGAGTGAACACCTTACCTTCGGAACCAACCTTAACTTCCATTCGATAAAAGAGGAATTTATCCATCTTGATATCGCTGGCGACAATTCCCAGAGGAGATCTTTTATCAAGCGACAGAAGGTCGAGAGGTTCGACGGGAACTGCAATGGCAGACGCCAAAGCACAAAGCAGCAACAAGTTAAAGATTAACATTGTGGATACGTTTAACCTTCATCTTGAATCGCCGGCAGTATCCTTTTTATACTGAACATTCCACTAGTACTGGGTCCCACATGAAGGTACAGTTTGTGTTCTCGATGACGTAAAACAATATGCGGTGGTTGTGGTGAAGGCGTACATGAACAGGGTCTTGTTCCGTGCTTTAGGGGATTGTGTTGATGTCCATGGAAATAAACTTTAGCCTAAACCAACCATTGGTGGAAATCAATGAAAAGATCCGGATATCGGCTTGCATTTTGAGCATTGTCCGATAAGAAGCCGAATTGCATGAAATAGTCCGACTAACGTAAACCCTGCATCTTCGTTGTCAGCAAGTGCTTCTAATGGCTATTGTTCGGTAATTCTAGGTGAACACGTTTTTGCAGTTTCGCAGCCAAATCATGCCGCTTCTTTTGTAATTAGTCGCATCGACGTCTATAAATTGCTCATGTATCACATGTAGATGGTTACCACCGTTTCAGCTCGTCGCCTTCATCCCACGATCGCTCGGTGTAGCCCAATTCCCGCTTTACTCGAGCAATGGTCGCGGGATCACCGGTGTTTTTACCAATGTTATCGCTAATCTTGATGGCGGGGTAACCATTAGCTTCCCTGAGTTTAATCACAATATTCATCGGTTTAGAATTGTCAAAATCGTTGGTGAAATAAGTACCAATGCCAAACGACGTAAGCAACCCCAACGAATCGGCCTTCGCCTTGTACTTCTTGCACTTTTCCACGTTAAGTGAGTCAGAAAAGCACACAATCTTGGTGTTTTCCGGGTATCCAAGCAGCTGGTAGTGGGCCGCCATCTTTTCCGCATACAATTCCGGGTCGCCGGAGTCTTGACGAACCCCAGTGTAATAGTCGGTGTAGGGTCTCACAAACAGCTTCAAAAAGTCCTCGGTGCCAAAGGTGTCGGTAAGCGCCAACCCAGCATACTTTGGTCCGAATGTTTGGAGCCAAAAGTCCATGGAATTGCGATTAGCGTGGACGTAGTCCTGGGTGATGGCCGCCACCCCCATAAACCACTCGTGGGCCACGGTGCCAATGGGAGTAAGACCAAACTGCTTGGCAAAGTAGACGTTGGAAGTCCCGATAAAGTATTTGTGTAAATCTTCGGGAGATTTAGCGGTGGTTTCTTTAAGAGACTTGATCACTGTTTGTTGGTTTTCAAACGACCGACGTCGACGAGTGCCGAATTCAGAGAATACACACTTGGCCTCTAGAAGCTGGCGGCACTTGTCAGCAGCTCTTTCGTATTGGCCGTCGTAAGTCCAATTGGTATCGACAAACTTGAAGTAAGCTTCACAGATAAGTGCCAATATGGGGATTTCATAAAGGATCGTGTCTTGCCAAAGACCCTCGATGGTAAGAGCAAACTCGCCGTTGGCTCCTTGATGGTATTTCACTTGCGATTGAGGATCCAACTTGAATGTTTCGAGATAGGTCAAATATTCCTTAGGAAGTTGAGGAAGTTCCTTGGCTAAGTAGTCAATCTCCTCCTGAGTAAATCTAAGGTCACCTAACTTAACAATTTCCGCTTTTAACCACTCAATTGCCGCCTCATTCAAGTCCATCGACGGTGTACGATTGGTAAGCTTATAGACGACATTGGCTTCGGGGAAATGCTGGTGCACGGTAGCATGCATAAACAACTTGTACAAGTCGGTATCCAAAAGCGAAGGGATCGTCATCTGGTGCCTGGAAGTGGGGATGGAGGTTGGTTCACTTGGTTGCGTGAATCACAAGAGCTACGGTGAAGTCAATGCGGCGCGAAGTTACTCATAGTCACGGTGACGCTGAGTCATCGTACCATTTCAACGACGCAGGGGATAGCAATTGGGGGTGATTAAGTGTAGGGAAGGGAATCGTATGATTTAGAACCGTGGTATTGCTCTTTATAGCTATACGGTTTTTGTTTTCAAAAAAGCGAACAGATTCTCTGCCTTGTGAACTTCTTGCTCTTTTAAAATTATGAAAATTGTATGGATGATGCCCATCGTTTGAATAGAATGGTGAATGCTTCTGAACACTAAACCTCAGCCGTTCACCCTTAACCCATAGCGCCATCGGGAAGGTTGTTGCAGTTATCTAATGTCTTTTATAAGAGACAGTTAGTGTGAACGTATCGCCATTGGTGTTTATCCAGTTGGTCGTCGTAGTCTATCTAATTGATGAGATAATGGAATACAAAGCTTTGATAATTAATAGGACCAAAAAGACTAGCCATTGATATTATCATCTACACAAGTAGGACCATGTTCTCATTTGAAAGACTCTATGAGAATCCTCGGTACTTGTCGTGCGGTACTCACATTTTACGTAAGGTAGTGCTCTTACCAAACCATGGTATTTGACGTCCAACGGTTAAGTTAATGCCTTGCACTGTCAATTAGAGTAGTCGTCTGCACTATAGAGGCTGGTCTAGGCCGCATGAGATGCTCTTCGCGTCAAGGCTACGGCTAAACAAACAAAACTCTACTCAACCAAGAAAGGAAACTAAAGTAGAACACCTCGCTTAACTACGCACCAACTACTATCATCATCGACGTATTATAATTGACATTGATACACCCTAGCTGATTATGGGGTTTAGTGTTATTTTTTTTGGGGTTATACTTCTCACGTGATCTAGGGTTACGCCCTAAGCGCGCCCTGTCCCAGACGATTTATCAAAATTTTTCACGGTGCGATACGCTTCACCAGTCAAGATGCCTTTCCAAAAAGCCCTCAAGTCCTCGGCCTACCACTCGAGATTCCAAACCCCCTTCCGTAGAAGAAGAGAGGGTAAGACCGACTACTACCAAAGAAAGAGATTGGTCACCCAACACAAGGCCAAGTACAACTCGCCCAAGTACAGATTGGTTGTCAGATTCACCAACAAGGACATCATCGCCCAAATTGTCTCGTCGCAAATCACCGGGGATGTTGTGTTGACTGCTGCTTACGCCCACGAATTGCCCAACTACGGGATCAAGTTCGGTTTGACCAACTGGTCCGCTGCTTACGCCGTTGGGTTGTTGGTTGCCAGAAGAGCCCTCAAGAAGTTGGGCTTGGACGAAACCTACACTGGTGTCGAAGAAGTCGAAGGTGAATTCGAACTCACCGAAGCCGTTGAAGATGGCCCCAGACCGTTCAAGGTGTTCTTGGACATTGGTTTGCAAAGAACCACCACCGGTGCCAGAGTGTTCGGTGTGTTGAAGGGTGCCTCCGACGGTGGTATCTTCGTCCCCCACTCGCCCAACAGATTCCCCGGTTGGGACATCGAATCCGAGGAATTGGACGCCGAATTGTTGAGAAAGTACATCTTCGGTGGTCACGTCGCCGAATACATGGAAGAATTGATGGACGACGATGAAGAAAGATACAAGACTTTGTTCAGAAACTACATCGCCGACGAAATCGAAGCCGACGACATCGAAGAAGTCTACGCCAACGCTCACGAACAAATCAGAGCCAACCCCGACTTCAAGCCCACGGAAAAGAAGTTCACCAAGGAACAATACGCCGCCGAATCGAAGAAGTACAGAAAGACCAAGTTGTCGCGCGAAGAAAGAGCCGAAAGAGTCGCTGCCAAGATCGCTGCTTTCAAGGCCGAAGAAAACTAAGTATACGTGTAATCATTACATTAATTATCTTTCTTTCAATCACACACTGTAGTTGGATGTTTATTGAGTTTATACTTTTGGGATATCATCAGAGTATGGGGCCACAATCGGGGGAACACCTCATCTTCACCCAGTTGTGGAGAGTATGTATATGCTATTATCGGTTGGAGCGGACACGAGCGGCTTCGTTCAACAACTTGTCGTACACTTCGTCGACTTGGGCCAGGGGTTGTTGGGGTTTGCGGGACTCGGGCTTAGCTTCCATCGAGTTGATCAGGGATTCTTCTTCATCGTGTTGGTCGTCGACGTTGATGCGATCGATTAAGTCGGTTACCAGCTCGATGCCTCGGCCAGTCATGACGGCATCGCGTAATTGGGGGCCCAGAGGAATCGTCAGAAGGATGGGCACCTTCAGTTGGAGCTCTTCGCTTTGTCGTTTGACTCCAAGCTTGTGGGCTTCACCTTCCTCCACTTCCTGTTCTCGAGCCTGGACCAGCGTTTGCGACGATGACCGCAAAAGCACCGGACGTCCCGTTTCGTTATCGATGGTGAGATGCTGTCCGTTGGCTGTATCCAGCACCATGTAATGAGGTTGGAGCTGGTCGGGAGACCCCGACGATCCCGAAGCCGCTGACGACATGCCGTGAAGCCCTTGGCGAGGACTGGTAAACGGTCCCGTAGTCATCACTTCATCGGTCAGCGAGTGCATGGTGATCACGGGAGGAGCCATGGCTTGGCTGCGGGCGATGCTCGACTCGGCTAATGCTGCTGATATCAGCTGAGCGTTGGTAGTCATGCCCAATTTCGCCAAGTCTACCGCCGAACCCAGGGGTGTCACCGAGTTCAGCAAGAGCCCGTGACTAGAAGCGTATTCCTCGAACAAATTGATCACTTTTTCAAGCGACAGATCGAGAAGACACAAGCGCAAAAGCGTTTCCTTACTTTCGATCAGCAACGTCCCCGCTTGGCGCTTAGAGAAGAGCTGGTCGATTTGGTTGTGGATATCGAGACGGATGGCTCGTGTCCGCTTAATGAGGGCGTTGGTGAGCATCTTTTGCACCTTGGGATCCTCGTCGCGGTGATCCAGCTCGGCTTCATTCATCAACCGTTCCACCAGCTCCATAAGCGTCAGCCCGTCGAAGATGAGCTCTTCGTCGCGGTCGTGCAATTCGGCGTTGACGGTACGGTCCAAATTACGCATGAGATAGAAGGCGATCTTCTGAGCCAAGTCGTCGGGGACCAGATCGGCGTCCATTTCGAGGGTATGGAGCGTCTTCAGCGCTTTCACCGCTTGATAAAGGGAAAATGCCGCCTCGTGGGTGATTTTGGTGTTGCCCAAAAACAGCACGTAGACAAGCATGGGTATTTTCAGCAAGATGGCGGCGATGGCACTGATCCCTCGCGGAGTTAAGTCGTCCAAATCAAAGTGGATACGGCGAAGCAGCGGGTATTGGGGTAAGATCTTTTCGAGCTGGCCAATGATCTTGGGGAACACTTGCGGGATCAGCGAGAGATCGAGGAAACGGAGGGTGGAGACGTGAGCAAGGGCTCGGAGGAACTCGGCGGTGTCGTCGGCGTCCTGGAGATTGGTCTGGTTAAGCAGGAAGAACACTAACTTGGTTTTTCCGGTGAGGAATGCCTGTTTGAGTGGTTCAAGCTGACCGTGGGTCATATCGTTCGAAGCAACGTCGACACCAATACAATGACAATTGGGATCCACCATCCAGCTAGCAATGACTTCGGCCTTAGCCGTATTGAGTTCGGTACCAGCAATGCCTAACCGGTACGTGTTAAGCGATACTGCCCGTTTGATGAGGGCCGTGAAAGTAGCGTCGTCTAACTTGCACCCATTCATCACCAATTCCTCGATACCGCCCCGAGTCTCGAGGGCGCGGATGAACAACCCCCAGTCCATGTTTTTCCGCAAACATTGCTCCTTAGTGTCGCTTTTGATCTTTTGTTGCGAGATGTCCAACTTCTTTACCGTGTTGTTGCGGGACAAGAACTTGCACAATAACTGCCACCCGTCGGCGTTGATGGCAACGTTACGCAACAGGAGCTTTTCAAGGTGGCGGTTGTTGACAAGCAGGGCCAAAAAGTGCTTGAGCATCTCCGTAGTCATGGTGACGTTATCAAAGATGACGGTGTTGATAGGAGTGATGGCAATGAAGTCAGCAAACAGCAACACGTCGATTAAAGTAGGCTTGGGGTTAAGCATCTTGAGCACCTGGAGCGGTGCCAGCTTACCCTTAAGCTGTTTGAGCGTAGCTGGAATCGGTAAGATCTCCCGTAAGTGGCAGCAGCGAGTGTAGATAGTCTCCAACAGCAAGTCGTCGACGCTGGTGTTACCGTCATCATCATCACGACCAATGACTTCGTCACCAAAGTGCAGTTCGTGGACGTGCATCGGCTTTTCGATCTCTAATTGATTAGCCTTATGGTCGACTCGCTCATCGTCTTCCAGCTCCGACGGGTGCAGAGTTACGTCATCATTATCACGATGAAGCCATCCCCGTTTGTGCAATCCCTGGACTTCCAGAGCGAGCCGTTTGGCAGCGATGTGAGCGTCGTGGGCGTGTTTATCGGCTTCGGCAATCGCTCGGCGCTGCAGATCGATGGCTAACTGGAGCTCACGGTCCAGATAGTGAGGGTCCTGAGCCAATTTGCCTCCATCGGAAAGCAGGATCCCCATCAGAAGCCGTGGTGGAGGTGCCACGAGGTCTTCAGGAATGAGGACGTTACCTTTACGAGGACGGCGCAGTGGGATCTGTTGCTGGGGATCATAAGCGAGTTTATCGATAGCAAACACCACTCGCTCAAGGCGGATCCCCTGAAGTTCCCGAAGCGGCATATCATCGCGATGAGGGTTTTTGTTAAGCACCACTCTGGGAGTAGCGGTCTTGGACAGGTTAGTCAGCGCCAGCAGCAACGCGCTCAACACCAGCGACCCGCGCCGGCGGGTTTGGGGACCCCCGACGCCAGCGGGGAACTTATCGAGATGGGAAAGCTCCTGGGAGCTTGCCAGCGACCGTCGCGCCAGCATCAGCGCCAACTGGGGGTCGTGGACCACCAGCCCTGGCGCCTGGTACAGCGATCCCGCTTTGAGCTTCGACGAAATCAGCAGGAAAAGCAGCCGCTTCAGCGCCAGATTCGACCGCAGCACCGATGGCGACAGGGGCAGCGCCGGCAGGGGAGCGTGGGAGTGGAGATGGTGGAGCGAGGCGAGGTTGACGGAGCCGCGGCGCTTGCGCTCTTCGGGGGGCGCCGGCGCCGACGCTGGCGCCGTGGGGGCGATGGCGGCGGTGGCCAGCGCCAGCAGCAGCGACCGCAGCCGGCCAAACTTAAACATGTCGAATTTGGACGACTTTTCCAGCGATTTCGAGAGGGGAGGCAGCGTCGATGAAGGTGGAGGCGTAGGGGTTGGTGATGGTGCCAGCGGTGCTGGGGGAGGTGCTGGGGGAGGTGCTGGTGACGGCGCTAATGGCGCTTCGGGCGCCGCGGTGGCGCCAGCCGTGGGAGTCGATCGAGGCGATGGCGGCAGTGGTGACGGCGCCTTAGTCAGTGCCGCCGTGTCGTTAGCCTTCGCCGACGGCTCCTTCTTGTCTTTATCGGAGCGCTTGTTGCGCTTGTGCTTGCCGCGAAACAACCAATCGACATCGCCGTTGGACACGCCATCCAGCGAGGCCACCCCCGGCAGTTGCGAAGAGCGATGCATCAATGGGACCAGTCGGCTTAGTAATTCAGGAATGGAGCAAACAAAGGAGGGGAGCGCTAAGCGATGGTTTGTGGGGAGGGAAAGGGTACTTTTGGCAAGCCAAACACTGGGCGCGCGAACGGAGGCAAGATTCGTCAGGGTAACCCCTAGGGGCAACCGTCGACTTTTTTGTAGCCCCGCGGGGTCGGCGCTTAGCCAGGTGAGATACCACCGATGATGTCATCGGCACTCGGCACCTAAGCCACTAATCACGACGGAGGAAGTGACGGACAACGGCAGATACCGACGAACCGAGACGATGTGTCTGGGAGTGTCTGGGACCAGTAGTGGACGATAAATGATGGAGAAATGGAGGTGTAATGGAGGTGTAATGGTGAGGACAAATGGAGGTGTAGTGGTGGAGTGATTGTCGACAAAGTGGAATGGTGGAAAGTGTCTGGCGATGGCTTTGTGGTCACTTGCGAGAGTGTAGACTTCAATTAGAGTTTGATAGGTCAAGACGTAGTGACACGAGTCTAAAGTTGGCAACGCGATGTTAGTAGCAAAGATATCGGGGTTGTCACCAACGACTAAATGGGTAGTAAAGTGGTGAGATGGTGAGGCTTTTGTGGTGTCGATCGGCGCTGGGCGACATGAACCGGCGCGATGCGAGAGATTAGGCAGGCGCCCGTAGCGCCAGGTGTCGGCGCCGTCGGCGCCGTTGGCGCCATGAGGTTTTGGTGGTCAAATGATAATTGCAAGTGGCCCAATCGTTCCTGGGGAAGAAAGCAGCGGTGGTTGTTAGCACTGGCAACGTCTCACGTCGTTGGACGTCATTGGGTGATGGCACGATGATTAGCGATACCTGCGGGCACACCTCATCGCAGGTCCTTGCACACACACACTGCGCTCGGAGTTTGCCGGCGCCGCGCCTCCATTGGCTGGTGGAGAAAGTAATCGGAACGATCTTATTTGTTCTTGCCGATCGAGAGAGCGTGTACTTAACAAGCGCCGAAAGGCGCCGACGCCGTTTGTCAAAACTTTTCACGTTGACAATCATTGGTTACATAAGCAAAGGTACCGATAAATGATGGCGTCGGCGTTTGTTGCCATTATCGGTCACGTTGTGGGGGGTGGCGAATGGAGGGTATTGGGTCACGTGCGCGTTCACGTGACTAGACCCACCATCATTTGTCTGTGGCATACCACGTGATCGTAGTCACCACGTTCATTAATCAGCAATGGGGGGAAGGCTCTTATCTTTGCCGAGGTCACCACTTACACCGCTAATGAGATCACTGGACATTGAGCGAGCTTTGGTGCAGTGTTACCGTTGCCAAGGGGAGGGGACTGGCTAGAACCCATCATGCTTTGGTGCTTGGTGGAGATGAGGGAGCGGACGTCCTGCATCTAACTCGGCCCGGGCCGAAAGTGTCATCTAGGGGCCCCCCAATCTCGGTGCCGGTGAGGGTCACCGGGTTATGTAGCCCTGGCCCCCCTGACCCCCCCGGATGATTAATGACACATGCTCCGTTTCGGGAGAGGTGAGGCGCTAGCAATTTACCATGGTGTAGCGACAACGGTTATTGGGGTAGTGACGATGAATTCGACACGTTCAAGGGTGAAAAGAGGGGTGGGTAGAGATGATATCATCGAGCAATCGCTTATATCCGTCTCCGAGTCCGTGGCTCGGATTGACCCCGACTTTTCGGGGCCGGCCCCCAAGCAAGGTCGTGCGCGACACACGGACTTACGTGAGGGAAAGAAAAAAAATGTGCACAGTATTAATACAAACCACCACCCCTAGGTTGTCGCAATATATATACATTCGGAAACCCCCGCACCAACGACACCAATGTTTAGACAATCAGTTCGTCAAGGTTTGCGCATGGCCCTGGTGGTCCGCGCCCCCGTTGTCGCCGCTGTCGCCACCCCCCGCGTCGCCGTCCCCATGGTCGCCACCCAGGTGAAGGCGACCCGAGCCTACCACGACAAGGTGTTGGACCACTACGCCAACCCCCGGAACGTCGGCACTTTGAACAAAAACGACGCCGACGTCGGCACCGGCCTCGTCGGCGCCCCCGCTTGTGGCGATGTCATGAGATTGCAACTTAAAATCGACGAAGACACCGGCGTCATCAAGGACGTCAAGTTCAAGACCTTCGGTTGCGGTTCCGCCATCGCCTCGTCGTCATACGTCACCGAATTGGTCAAGGGTAAGACCCTCGACGAAGCGTTAAAGATCAAGAACACCGTCATCGCCAAAGAATTGTCGTTGCCCCCGGTGAAATTGCACTGCTCGATGCTTGCTGAAGACGCCATCAAGGCCGCCGTCAAGGACTACCGGTCCAAGAGAGCCGCGGGCAAGCCCACGCTTGGCCCCGATGCCGTCAAGGCTCAACCTCAAGCCACCGCCTAGGTCGGTTGGCTGGTACCCCCCCTCGGTGTAGTGTGCTTGGTTTTCACGTCGGTAATGTATATATCGTAAATTGAATGGACGAAAGGGAAAACATCATTGTAGTCAAATCACACCGGCGGCGATATTGTCGGGCTTTATATGCTATTGCTGCCCGAAACCAGTTTCGCATCTCCGACACAGAATCGCCCCCCTCGATCGAGAATCACGCCACACCGACAGGTAAGAGTTTTAAGCTGCGTTTCGACCTCACCTCGAACGCTTCGCTGCTGAGCATCCCGAAAATCAATATTGGGCCATGTTTGACATCGTGTTTCAGGTGTTGCCAAAAACAGGGGGATATACTCGTGGCACAGTGTATATATATATATAAGTAGGAGGAGGAAATAGTCGCGGGCAAATGTCATATTTTAATAATGGTCATGATCTTACTTACAACCATTAAGGTACCATGCAAAAAAATGCTGGGGGATACGTCAGACAATGGTGACTAGAGTCGGGGGAACTAATTATGATTAAACGTGTCTATGTATGTCATGTCGTGAAGCGAGCCAATCGGAGGCGATGTATATGTCACCACAATATGTCACCACAATGCGGCTTTGGCGTATTTTGTGAATGATTTTGCCATAAACCCTGCCTTATCGATGAAGTGGAATCGGTCCTTAAACCCCATAATGGCCACTGCGGCGAGGGTGGTGATGGTACCGATGACGGCGTACCCCAGCTTTTTCCAGTTAAAGCTGTATTTATGGTTAAACCGCATCCACCCACTCACCAGATGGTATGCCATCGTCCACACTAAGGCTAAAAGCAACGCCGTGTTGATAGTATTACCCCATTTGCCCCATCGGGAGACGTTAAGGTAGTAGCTGATGTAATCTAGCGATATGAGCGACGAATCACCATCGACGGTAGCTGGAAGGTAACGGAATTTGGCCACATGGTAAAGAGCTAACGGAATGAGGACGTATCCCAGAAACGCTAATGGTGAAAGCCCCGGGATAAGGCGGGAGATGATGGCCCGACGATAACCAATACCGAGAAGACCAGTGATTCCTCCAAGACCAATATCACTACTGGTTTCATCCTGAACGACGTCGGGAGTGGGACGACGGTGTTGAGGATGAGCCTTTTTGCGACGAAGAAACTGGGTACGGAGGATACGGATGGCAATCCCCAGAATGATATGGACGGCAGCGGCACCAAATATCCCGATGGTCTCGTATCCGGGAATTTGATGGTAAACCGCTCGGGCCATTTCAAACACCTCTTGTTTGACTTGTGGCAGCGCCACCACGTCGGGCAAACTGGGGACGATGATTACCAGACATGCGTGGATTCCGAGAAACACTCCAAACGTGTACGCCAGGTACTTTTGCACCAGCTTGAGGGGGTTGAGGATGCGACGAAGCTTATCCTTGGAGTTATACTGGGCTGCCTGTTTCGGCTCCAGTTCAATGTCGACGGGGATGGGAGCGACGGGGGTCAATTCCGACATCGACGGCGATTGAGTGGTAGATTGCGAATGACGATGGTTGCAACTGTCAGGTTCGCACCCGTTAATTCCGCTACCTGCGATTATACGATCTCACCGTAAAATCAGGTTATATCTTATTGTGGTCAGGGGAGGAACCGAGGGGAGAAACAACTCAGCATTTACCTTGATCGATCATTTTGACAAAGGGGTTTTTTTTACTCTCATCCCGTGCCACATTTCTTGTTACTTGCCTTGGAGAAGAATTTGTTTCATAGTTGCTCACACTTCTCAAACATGGTTTCATTAATTTTTCTTTGGTGTTTCGATTCAGTTTCTCCTTTAAATGGTGATTTCGCCTTCATATCCATCCTTTTCTCTCTACTAAGGGCAAGGCTAGCATTACCCTAACAGGGCGATCACGCGCGGAAAAACCAGCGACACCAATTACCACCTCACTCCCTTCCATGCTGTTCGCTCAATTGCGAAGCCAAGCGCTCTCGCTCGAGAAGCTGACGGAACTGCTTCTTTCCAAGTACTCCAAGTTCCAAGCCGACGTTGGCGAGTCTACCGGTGAAAGCGCCGACGAAGCCGCCACGAAGCTTCAGATCTACGACCTCTTGACGAAGCGCGACGACATCGTCAATCGCCTCGGGACGATTAGCGACTCCGAACAGGTATCGACGCTGAAGCTCCAGCAATTGACTCGCCACCGCGAGGTGTTAGCCGACCATCGGCGCCTGGTGGCGCGGATCGAGCTGACGCTTCAGGATCACCGCAACCGTAACAACCTCATGTTCCTGGTCCATCTGGGGCTCGAAGCCCATCGTCAACGCTCCCATCAAGACCGGGAAGGGCTCAACGCCACCGACTATGCTCTTGACGAGCGCCAACGCGTCGACGGTGCCAACTCGCTCGCCGACCGGTTGCTTCAACTGGCGTACGAGACGCGAGAAGAGCTTTGGGCCCAGCGCCAGTACTTGCAAAGTGCTCAGCAACGGATGATGGGCACGTTGGGACTGATCCCGGGGATCAACACCTTGATTCTGAAGATTGGCACTCGACGCAAACGCGATACCATCATTTTGGCCACGGTGATTGCCGTGTGCATCATCTTATTGGTGTGGCTCTAAACCCCTGCCGGTGGTTGAACCAAAACCTGTGCCGGCATGCACATGGCATCAGGTGTTACTGCAGTGGCCAACAGCCACATATATCTATTTGGCGGGCTATATAATAGTCGGCAACTACGCTGAATCCCCCGGGTTTTGCAAGCGCCACTCCTCATGGCCGACGATGACTACGAAGCCCGCGTCACCCAGCTCCGCCTAGAGCGGCTCAACAAATTCAACGACGACATGGAACGCGAGCTTAGCACCGTGCGGGTGCCGGCTCTGGCGGCGTGCAAAGTGGTGGTCGACCACGTGAAGACCACCCCCGACTATCTTAATGAACGCCAATGGCAGTTGGCGGTGCCTCGCAACACCTACCTTGGGTTCCGTTCTGCTCGTACCGCCAAACGAAGTGGCGGCTGCTGCGTCATCTCGTGAGGGTATATACATTATACATACATGCACATGAACCATATGCGACCCGTGCGGCTCACCAAAACCTTTTGGAATAATCGCTACCAACACGAGTGGTGTTCATCCCTGTTGTCGGCCTTCTTTCTCTACCTTCATGTCCTTCAAATGGTTGATCGTTTCTCCGTTGAGGGTATCGTCGGCTTCCTCTTCGTCAGCACCACACCCACAGTCATAGTCCTCCAAGATCGTCGTACAGTCGTAATCGGGCTTTCCCAACCGTTGGTTCACGATGTTATGGACATGACATCCCCATAACGCAGCGGTTTTCCGGGACGACACTTGAGGAGGGTATTTTTCCAATAGTTTCTGGAAATGACGAGCACAATCTCCACAAGGGTACACTTTGGCAAATAAGTAGATGTACTGCTTTAACGTCGCTTGTTCTTGAGTGGTGGGCTTATCGGGATAACGAGCCAAGATGGTGTGGAGCAATCTCCACCCAGCGTTACCAAGTTGAGCCTTGAGGGTCTCATTAGCCATTTTCGGCATAAACGGAGTGTCAGCAAAGTCATCGCTCACCAGACCAAGCGGTTCGACAATGGGAGCTTGTACAAGCTCATCCTTAACGAGTTGTTCCGCTGGTGGCGCTGCTGGAGCTGGTTTTCTGGCAGGAGGCGCTTGAGCCACCGGTTGTTTTCCCACCAACGGGACGTTATCCCCAAGCGACAGTCCTCCACGAGTCCCCGACATAAACACCACCAAACTCACAATCACCAAGAGCACTAACGTGCCGAATACCGGCTTCCGAATCGTCAACATTCGTCAAGGTATAGCTGGAGGATGAAGGGGGGGTGGGTGCGAATGATGTATATAAACGTCAGGTAATCGCGAGCGAAATGTGCTCGATCGGGAAATGGGATCCTCCCCATCAAGAGCACTTGGAATTGTTAAAATCAGGCAACAAGTCGGTTGGTTTTGTGATTAAAGTTGAAGAATCAAACGATGGTGTTGTTGTGGTCTTGGTGGTTGTGAAAATGTTGACCTTTGGTGATAATTTACCCATTATTGATAAAAGTTTGGTTAGGTGTCAAGCCGTGCCATCAATGCTCCGCAGTTCGAATATCTCCATCATCAAATCTAAAAACGTAATATGGATATAAGTAGACTTATAATCCAATAGTTATTTGCTTTGGTTAATTCAATGACTACTTGGAAGTAGTTCGTGTGGTGAATACTAATAATCATCATTCAAAGAACTCAGCATTATTCAGACTCTACGATGTTACAGGTCATTCTATCTATTGAGATTCAGTAGTTGTGTGTTGCATTGATCTTGTAAGTAAACGTGTATGGCAATATCATCATTATGTCACCATCACCAGTCACAATGTTATATATGATTTTAGTTGGTCTTTTTCGGGTTGGTGGCCGCCTGTAACACCCCCGGTAACGGCTGAGATCCAACACTGTACATCAACTTGCCTCCGGCAAGCAAAAATCCCACCAATACTATCCCCGTCCACAAGAACATGTTGGCTTCGCTCAGCACATCCTTCTTCAGACAGTCAGCACCAGCCCACCGAGTAGTCTTCTGCTTTTCCTTATCGAACGACGGTTCACAAGCACAACGCCACTTCGACCGCACGTCGACACACTTGCCATGGCCCAGACACTCTCCGGTAGCTTGTTTACACTCGTCTTCCGAGCCAAACCCTACGGTAGCGCGCTTTTCCACTTGGGCAAACACGTCGGCCACCAGTTGCGACCGCTTCCCAAACTTGACGGGGTCAGCTCCAGTAATATCTTCGTCGCTGACGATGACGGTGACGTCGTAGTCGTCACCAAACAGCAGAATGACTTCGGCAATGACATCACGAGCGTATTCCACCGTGGGAGCCTCGTGACCCAACTTGTTGGCGAGGGAGTTCAACAGCCCCATGTCCATCACCACCACGCCGGCATCGACGATGGGTAGCCGCCGGAGGTGCAATAACTGGGCGAGTTCAGTCATGAATAACTTATCGTTGATCACTCTCGACCGCGAGCTATCGCTAGAAAGCACTTGCTGGTGACCGTCGGTAACAAACAGTCTCCAGATGCCTGCTAATTGCGAATCAAACAGCGAGAAGTGGTTGATGGTGGCTTGGGGATGATTCAGGTCATCAGCGTACACGGTGATTTCCTCAGTGACATGAAGAGCGTTGTGAGTAGCTTTCAAGTCCAGGTGCACTTGCTTAGCCACCAGGTTATCGGCAGTGATCAACAACGGCGACTCGCCAAACAGCTCCGGAGCCGCTACTCCTCCAATCAGCACCACCAATTGGTTAGACGCAGGAGGATAGTGATGAGCGTTGATGAATGTAAGCGCTTGTTCGCCCGCTTCGCCGTCGCCAAGGGCCACGACCAGCGACGCCCCCAACTTGTCACTAAGATAGGCACGGGCAACGTGGGAAGACACTGTCGATGCTGCAACGTCACCCGAGGCTCTGGAAAGCTCAAACACCGCGATCTTGGCCATGGCGGGGGCCAACACCGCTGCCACTGCTAGCAACAATTGCATTGGTTATCTGGTGAGGTGGATGAATGAATTTCGTGCGACTTTAGTGTGGAATGGTGAGGGTAGTGAGGAAGTGAGGGAAGTGAGTCGGAAGTGCGGAGAAGGTTCGCGCGAACACTACCTCAAGCTACCACCGGATGTAGGTCGTAACTAATGAAGACCACATAACTCTAGACAAACCACTGGCAAAAGGATTGACAGACAGTGTCTATTGTCACCTGCATTGTGTTCGATCTCGATTGGTGTTTCCATAACCGTTTAACTTCGACACCACTCGACGTGACGTATAATCGCAACCACTAAGGTACCGGAGCCTACCAGTTAATACCCGGCATTACCTCAACAACCCGCTGCTACCTTGTAGGTTACCAAGGTATTATTACTGGTGCCTCCGGTGTGAGTTTGCCAACAAATTCCACCACCCCACCATGCTTGTTGATTTACCCCACGAGATCGTTTATTGGATATGTCAATGTCTCGATGAACCGAGTTTGTGCTGGCTCTACTTGGGGTTTGCCTCGCATCCTCTCCAGCAGTTGATTGCCAGTTGTCTTAAGACTCGAGTACTTACGGTTTCCACCACTCCCCTCGTGGATAATGATCCTAGCGAGGTCGATTTGTCTTTGTTGAGCAAGCTTCCTCCTTGCAACATTGATGCGTTGATCTCGCTGCCGAAATGGCCCAAACTCGAACAGTTTCTCCGTCACCACCCGCAATTGAGTGTGTCGTTGACTCTCCTGGGCGATCTGCACTTTCTGGTGCCATGGTTCAAGAATAGCCACATCGACAGTTTACGGATGTTTAATTGCGACTATATCGTCGACCATCTCCCCCGGACGGTGTCTAAGTTGTGTATTGTTCATGGCAAGATCGATCTGGGTGATTTCCGCCAGTTTAGCCGGCTCAAAGAGCTTGTCATTCAAAACGTTACTTGTCCCGAAAACGAAATGTTCAGATTTCCTCCGTCATTACAGAAATTACGACTTCCCAATGGATACCATTATGATCCAATGACGCTAACGGGAGTCGTGAATGCTCGAGTGGACTTTTACGGGAAGCTTCCGTGGTCACAGTTGGTGAGAGTCGATGGTATTCGCCAACTTCACGCCGGATTCGATATTAGTCACCTTGAAGAGGTCTCGGTTAGTGAAATTGGATCGTCATTTGCAAAGCTCGACATGCCTAAGCTTAAAGAGCTTTCCATCATCCACGATAACTGTGTCTTGGACGATGTGTGCCAATACTTATCAGAAACGCAAATGGCCCAACTTACCCGATTAAATGCGGAGAACTTCGTCATCAAGTCGTATAAAAGCTTCCGTAACCTTAGTCGGTTGAATATTTCCATGACGACGCCGTTGACCCAACGTACCCCATTCCCAAATACGCTCAAAACGTTAAGTGTCACCAGTTATGCTCCCATCGAAGGGATCCCCCCTCAAGTGACCGAATTCAAAGTGGAAGGAGCCGAAGTTAGTCTTGAATCAAACAATCTCCGCGATTTGACGATGACGGGAGTGACTTACGGGACCATAGTCGCCCCTAATCTCTCGCGGATAGTGATCAAACAGTGTATGCCGACGGGAGTGGAGCTTATCAACTACCCCAATCTTCTCACGGCATTCATCCACGCTCGCTCCGCCGAGTTGGAAAGTCTACGGTTTGGTGATCACCTCAACAAGATCGTCATTTGTTGCGATGAGTTACGTCACCTGTGGCTTCGGCTGAGTGCCTACGTCCTGGTACGAGCATCGCGAATCCATAACGTCCAGTTTGATGCTCCCAAACTGGTGATTGAGGCGTCGGACTTTGACTTCCTTTCCCTCGCAAATTGTCAAAGTCTTTGCATCTCCGAATGTAGCGTGTTGCCAGCATCATTACAAAAAGTGCACGTACTGTTCTGTCTGATCGACCCGGGGTTTCTTTTGCAGTGTCCTCAGATCAAAAACGTGTTTCTTGATCGGTGTGACTTTTCCAAGCTTTGTCGTCATCATCGGCTTTACGTACCATCGACGGTGGAGAAGTTTAAGGTGCGAGGCAACGTCACCAATTTGTGGATGAAATGGGCCGACGAAACCACCCTTGATTCGCTCGAAGTGCTTCATCATGATAACTGTCCCGTACCCCATCTTACATGGTCGATGCTTGGGTTGACGACCCCTCCTCCTCACGCCTGGGTGGGGCTTACGCCTGCCTTTATGTGATGGGTGACATAGTCCATCATACCTAGAACAATACACTATATAGACGCAATAATGGTAATCGGTTAAGGAAAACACGTATGACAAGAATATGGCAGTGTTTGCGATAAGTGGAAATTCGGAGATAAAAAAGGAAATTCCTGAAAGGCGGTGTTAATTTATGGTAGTGTTGGTGCATGGCAGTGTTAATTCATGGCAGTGTTGTTTCGAGGCAGTTTTGGTACATGGTAGTGTTAAAGGCAGTGTTGATTTTAGACAGTGTTAGTTCAAGGCTGAGTCCTAGTCGTTGGTGACGGGCTGAGTGCTAGTCGTTGTATTCCCGCGCAAAATTTGCGGGGTTTGGCTGCACTCGATCATCGTTGGCGCAGCTGGCAACCCCGTTCGATCTGCATGGAACGTCCGAGGCTGGCAGGTGCACGCGTATACGATGATGATAGATAGAGAATACTTTATTACCTCTATTACCAAAATAAGAAGAACGGATGAAATGAATAATAATAAAATGAGTCGACGTTAATGGGCAAAGTCATCGAGGGTGATCGTCGGCGACGTTGGGGGACTGACTCCACGATCGATGGTGGTGGCCAGGGTGTCGAGCTTGGGTTTAAACAACGTCCGAGTTTGACTCCGCAGTCGACCGATCCCCACCGGGGTTTGGTTCTGCCATTCGGCCATTTCCGAAGTGGTATTGTAGGCGCTGACGTCGATGCCGATGTGTTTAAGGTCGGCGACGACATCGAATTGCTGAGGGCGTGGTTCAACGTACTGAGAGTGAGTATCGGGGTCTGGCGATTCCAAAATAGCATCCGACAGCTTTGACCGTGATAACAAGTTCTCCTGGAGCAGGACGCGCAATTGCGGGTGAGTTTCGGCGGCCCATTGCTTCAAGCGATCGGTAGCCACCACCGCATCTTCTTCCGAAGTGAGGATGATGATCACTCGAGCCAAGTTGGGAAGACACAGCCAGTACTCCATGTTCAGACAGCACTGGGCCACGGTAAACTTGATGGTGTCCGCTACCAGCATCGGCTGGCCCGGAGGCGCGACGAAGTCCAGCTTGTCGAGGTTGGTGACGATGATACACGTCTTTTCGAGGGTCATAGTGTAGGTATTGAGCAGTAGTATCAACGTATCAAATGGGAAGATCGAGAATGGTAATCAACGGGGTAGAGGGGCTCGTTTTATGTCGAATTGTACCCACAACCAGGTGGCGCGTAATGATCGATTGAAAGTGACCTCAGATTGCGGGCGCAGCGCACCGAAAAAGGGTCCTCCGTTGGCTATCGGAACCAGCATCCGCCTGTGTACAGGACGGTCAGACAAAATCTCCCTGGAGCCACAGCCTCAATCTCATCGTCATCGCTGACAATTGGAGGGGTGATGAGTGGATGAGTTCGTCAGTGGTCACGGGACGTGGCGGAGAATTCCATAAGCATTTACTCATGGATAAAGCCGCAGCAACCGCAGTCGCCGCAGCCGTGAGCGGCATTGAGCCACCATCATAGCCTGCTCTGAGTTATATATATTGCAGCACCGATGTTTATGGCACGGGGGGTGCGACATGGGTGAAGGTGGATGTGGTAGGCGCACGCCGCTTAGGGAGGGGAAACCCATGGCCCCCAACCCTTGGTTTTAACGTCAGCTAACACTCATAGCATCGAGGTGTAACTATTGGCGAGGGAGCCAAGCGAGCAACTCAAATGATGGGGTGATGCCATATGCCTGCACTCGTCGGCCTCATTGACTTCTGGTTACGCAGCCCGGGGCCCCGAGCTTTTTCCACCGCGCGAAATTAAAATCTCATTTCTAAGGCGGGCGTCGGCATTAGTTTAGAGTGCGGTGCGGTATATAGTGCTAAACCCTAACTTTCCACTGACAGCAGCATGTCCCACTAATGACGGATATCTGCATTTACATGAAACCACCACGCCGAAATAACCGACGTTAAAACGTCACACATGGTAGGGGTCGTCCATCACCGAACGTTCCGGAGCCATCGCCAAAAATGGCACCGGCGCCTATCGCTGCAGCGAAGGTTTTTCCCTCGGGGTCAACAGCCCACTTTGGCCATTGTTTTTACGGGCATCATGTCGGATAAAAAAGCTGGCGCCAAGGTTCATGCAGTGTGTATCTTCATGTACAGTATTTAACCCATATTTTTATGGACCCTGCCCACAGGAAAAGATATAAGAGCAATCGGCGTCCCCCGTCGTCAGATCATCCTCCAATCGACCCCACCACCACCACCAACGTTCCTTTAGACAATGGCCACTCCCAATAGCGTGTTTTCCCCGTCTCGGGGGTTCGATACTCCCACTTGTTACCAGTTGATGACCCCGCCCACTCTTCGGACCCCAGCCAACAAAGACAAGTACTACCAGCCGTCGGTCGAAGCTAAACCGGTCTACCGGTGGCACGGCAACGTGTTGATGCTCGAGCGCCCGCTCTACGACCTCGATCCCATCGATACCGACGAGATTACCTGTGATTGGTAATTGACCAAAAAACCGCGCTTTTGGTGCTAATGATAATGACTAATGACCTGTAATAGATTAATGAACACCCCCCGCTCCGCTTAACGTGACATTACTAAGTGGTGACAGTGCTGACGTCGCTGTCACCGGCCGACTTCGAGATTTAGACCTACAGTAGGCGATGCGATGGTGTCGTAGCGTGTCGGCAAAGGCGCCCCCAGACAGCGCGCGGCGCCGCCGGCGCCCTCTTTTTTTTTGGCGAGAGCGCTCGTAGCGCTCGTAGCGCTCGTTACGTCGTGGGCATACTTACGGGGCACCCCCCCATTGTCAGCGACAATCGCCGTGACGTCGGCGCCATTGTTTCCTCGGAACAACCGCTTCGATCGTCACTGACCCCGACTCTTCGGCACCGCCAGGCGCCGTGGCGCCTGGGCGTGATCCCGTCGGCGCCGCTTAATATGCTGGCGCTGGCGCCGGCGCCGCCGTTCTCGTCAGCGCGCAGAGAAGCCGCCGCCTCGAGTCGCCATGGGCGCTGATGTCAGCAACCGTGCCGCGATAACTTTAAGCTATTCGTAGCGGGGTGGGGATGTATATATAGATCGGAGGCAAAACGTAAACAATGCCGGTTAGGGCCAATGATGTCATGGCGACGACAACGTCAGGCGCTGGTTCGATTTCCGTCGGTGGCGGGGGCGCCCGGGGGCGCCGTGATCGCCGTCGGCGCTATCCATGAGTATCAGGCGCCAGCGCCGAGGGGGGCGCTCATGGCGCCCATGGCGCCCACCGGCGCCGCCGCCACCTCATCTCGGGGATCTGGTATCGTCATCGGGATGCCTTGCCGGAACTGGTTCCGTTGTCGGGAACAGGGTTCCAAATATAGCAACCCCTCCGGGATATAATTATCATCACCGACGTCGACAACAAGAATGCCATTGTCGGTCGATACATGCCCCACCCCCTATCTGAGTCTGTTTGTGCCCTGGCCCCCTTTTTTTGTATCGCCAGGACCCTGGAGCATCAAGGCCCCGGCATGGACCTTTCGACGAGCATGGGGTCAGGGTTTTGACGGGGTCAGTGTCGGCAGCCGCCGCCGGCGCACTTCCGGTGTCGGAAATCGCTCCCGTCACAGTGACCCGTCAACGCCGCGCCCCGCCTCGCGTTATTTGTTTGTTTAGAATTGGCTGTGCGACGCGAACAAACTCTTTTATCGCTGGTCGCGTTCATCGCCGCCATCCCCCGTCTTCTTCACCTCTAAACCCCATAGTCACCCCTTGTTGTATGTCTAATCAAGTCCCGTGACTGTTTCCGGTTCCCTCGTATTGCTTCGTCGTGTTCGGTCGTGTGTTTGTTTTTGTTTTCGTCGCACGTGTGTTTTGATCTTTAGGTTCTCACCCTACATATCACCCACAGTTTGCCGGGCGTTCCAAGGTTTTTTTCTCCTCGCCCTCCGTTCAACCAGAGTCTCGACCCCGTCGCCAATTTACCTTGCTTGTGTGGTTGCCTGTTCCCCATCTCTATTTCTTTCTTGTTGTGTTAGCGCTGCTGACGACTCCCCATCCCTTTGTTTAACGACTAAAGCGGACTCTCTCCTTGGAACGGCCCACCTCGATTTGATACCCCCATCCCCCTGATCCAAATCCCCTTCGGACCAGCTTTCCTCCCAACTATTGTCATTCGCTATCCAGACCATCCCCGAGAACTTTGGACAAGGTCGCTATATACCCCCCTTTGATACCCCGTTGTTGCCCTTTCCCACCATGCGGCAAAACATCCAGATCCACGACGAAAACTTGGACCGTCCCCCTAAGGGTAAGCCCTCGGCTCGCCCTCCTGCTCGAGAGGTGTTGCAGGACGTCACCTACCCCAAAAAGCCGTTGGCGCCCGTCGGAGGCACCAACGCTCCCAAGAAACCTAAACTCCAAGTCTACGGCAGCCTGAGCCAGTTTAAGAAACCCCGTCTTGATAAAGTGCGGAGCCAGGCTGACGACGACAAGGAAAACCGCCCCGTGCTGGAGGAAGATATCGTCATTCGGAGCCATTTCGACGAGCTTAACGTCGATGCAGAATTGACCGAAGATACCCACAGCGATGCCGCGGAAGAAGAAGAAGACGACGAAGACGCTCGCGCCGATGAAGATGAAGACTTTGTCAATAACCTGGACTACGAAGGCACCGCTGCCCCTGCTCCTCGGACGTCAAGCAACGAGCCCATGGAACCGCGATGGGACCGCCACATCTACGAAGAATTGCATTACGTCCGGCAAAAGTACCAGCGGACAACGCTCGACGAGGACGATGAAGACACCTTCGACGTCACCATGGTGGCCGAGTACGCCCCCGAAATCTTTAACTACATGCATGAGCTCGAAGGGCGCCTCCTGCCCGACCCCCACTACATGGACCACCAGAACGAGCTCAAATGGGACATGCGGCGCGTGCTCATCGACTGGGTGGTCCAGGTCCACTTGCGGTTCAACTTGTTGCCGGAAACGCTCTATTTGACCGTCAACTACATCGACCGCTTCCTCTCGCGCCGCAAGGTGCTGTTGCTGAAGTTCCAGCTCGTGGGAGCGGTGGCGCTCTTCATCGCCGCCAAATACGAGGAAATCAACTGTCCTACAGTACAAGAAGTCGCCTACATGGCTGACAATGCTTACAGTGTCGACGAGTTCCTCAAGGCCGAACGGTTCATGATTAGTGTCCTCGAGTTCGACATGGGCTGGCCGGGGCCGATGCTGTTTTTACGGCGGACGCTGAAAGCCGACGACTACGACTACGAGACCCGGACGTTGGCCAAGTACTTTTTGGAAATCACTATCGTCGACCTGAGATTCGTGGCTCTGCCACCGCTGTGGCTCGCTGCCGGAGCCCATTACCTTCTGCGCCGTCTACTCCATAAGGGCGAGTGGACGGAGTTGCACGTATTCTACCTGGGGTACACCGAGGACCAATTACGCCCGCTTGCCGAAGCGCTCATCGGGGCCTGCCACCGCCCCGAGCTCCACCACAAGGCGATCTACGATAAGTACCAGGAGCGCCGCTTCCGGAAGCTGTCGGCGTTTGTCCAGGAATACCTCCATACTCTCACCTGATTTTTGCGGGAAACCTTTGCATTTAATAACTAATTAATTCGAGACTACGATAATGATTCATGTGTAAATAGCATCGTATTGGATGCTATATATAGCAATAAGAAACTTACTTTTTGACACACTTTTCGAGCACAATATAACCCTTAAGGATTAGAACTTTTTGAACAATGTCCTCTCGATCAGAATTGTTGAGTTGTATTGCAGATAACATAATTACAGACTAACAAAAACGTCCGAGGGGAAATAACCTGGATACGCTCCGTATAAAGGCTTACTGAGCTAGGGAAGAATGAGATCTCATGTTACGGTGACGACTGAATGGAGATAACTGTAGTAATTGTCTTTTATATGGAGATCCATCTAGATCATTTCAAGATCATCAAAATGATACCTATATAATGCAAAATTGAATCCCAATCACAGTACCATAATTCTGGAAGTCTCCGAAATCTTCAATTCGGTTTGGCTAGTGACTTTAACTCCCCCATTGGTAATTAATGTGATAGCTAACAATGATCGATAGGTGTCTCATGTGGCTCATAACCTGATGGAAATTACGAGGACGAATCGTCCTGCATCCAAATCGAAGTCGACAGACCAATGTAATTACCTGTAATATCCAAGACACCAACCTGCCTACGAGTCGGTAGCTCACTCTGGAAAATATTTTACCTACATTTTATGAGACTCGGAAAGTTAAATTTCTTGGGAATGCTGCTTTGTCGGTGGTTCCCGTCATTTTTTCTTTGTTCTAATGTACGGGTTGTAAGTACTGCATACAACCAAGTACTGCCAACAGACATACAGATCTCAACAGATCGCCAAGCGTTCCCCACACACCACTTAAGCTTCCGCGACAACTTACCCTCGACTTACCTTTATGTCGGGGCCCTCTCCCTGCATTGTCGTCGTGCTGATGCGACCTAATAACCATTAGTTTTGTTTTTAACGTTTTGCTTTTAAGAAACTTCGTAGCGGATATTTGCCATTTTTGGTCGAATTTTTCAGTCGGTGAAAAATCCTGGAGTTATAGGCTAACAATGTGTATAGATGGCGTTTCTTTGAGGTCGTGTTCTATGCGTAATTAAAGTGGTACGATTATCTGTGAGTAATCGGGTTTCCCTTGATATTGCGTGGTACATGACATAAAAATACGGAGGTAGTCGACGCTGTCGGCGTTGTATTATCCCGAGGAGGCAGACAGTGGTTACGGGTATAGTTGCCAGTGGTGGTGGGGGGATTAGACTTCACGAGCACATCTTCCGCTTACTCTAGACTACAGTGTAACCTTCCCAGTCACTGCACTCCAGTTCGCTATTCCTCTCGAGTTGAACCTTATCTTTGGAGCTTATACAACCTATCCCTCTTTGTTATTCATATGAGGATTGGTACGAGCTACTTCATCGAATAAGTCGAACACTGACTCCACTCAATGTCATGATGATTGCTGGGTCTTTTGAAGCAAACATTGAATCAAAAACCGCTTAGGGGTATTTCAGAAATGACTACACACGTTTAGATTCTTGCATCAACGTACTCCGAAGCTCTTGAAGCCAAGTAAGTCAAAAGTTAGAGTCAAGTAAGCCAGTTGCGGTGAAGAGAAGCCAAGGAAGTCGAGTTAGCCAGTTTTCGGTGAAGGGAAGCCACGCAAGTCGATTAAGCCAGAGAGGTAGAAGGACTAAAACCTAGTGTCGGAAAGGGCTAAGTGTTAGTGTCGGGGAAATCTGGTTTACTAACCTCTATTGTTAATGGAATCTTCGCTCGGATTCGTGGGTCGCGCTGTGGCTAATTTTGCCCCTTGATCGCACTCATCCCATCTCCCCATCCATTACCAATCCATGTTGTCGTCTACTCTCCGTACCGCTGCCAGAAGAGCCCTCCCCGTGGCCAGAGCCACCACTCGGGTCACCGCGTCGCAATTGGCCATCCGCAGAACCTTGATCGCCACTCCCCCGCGCTTCAACTCCGCTTCTAACCTCAAGGAGGTGCTCAAGTCCGAACTCAAGATTTGCAGCGCCATCCCCAACGAATTGGAACCTAACTACAAGCAGTTCCTCGAACAAAACGGTTACAAGGTGGTGGTGCAAGATGGTACCTCTAACGTGCAACTCATCCGGGAAAAGGGGGACGAAGTGATCCGGGTGTTCTTCGACATCGATGAGGTCACCGACATCCCCATCGGCCAGCTTGCCGAAACCGAAGGTGCCTACGAAGATGACCTTGAAGCCGAGGCCGACTCGTTGGACTCGTTGTTGTGCAACATCAAGGTGTTGGTGGAAAAGCCCGCCCAAAACGACGGGTTGTTCGTCAACTTGTTCATGCAAAACACCGACGAACTGTTCCTGGTGGACTTTATCAACTACCAAAACGACGTCAAGCAATTCTTGAACGAAGTTGCCGCCAAGAACGAGTTCATCGACAACTTCAAGTACCAAGGCCCCCGGTTCTCCGACTTGGACGAATCATTGCAAACCGAGTTTGAAAACTACCTTGCCGCTCGCGGGGTCAACGATGAATTGGCCGACTTCATCGTCGCCTTCTCTGAGTTTAAGGAAGAAAACGAATACCGTACCTGGTTGTCGAACTTGGCCAAGTTCGTTTAAGCTTTAAGATAAAAAAGAACAAAAGAATAGGAAGAACGGGAACTTGGTCTTGTATATAGCTGTAATGCCAAATGATGTTGACTCTTGCGCCAATACCAAAATGGTAAATGCTAAACGGATATCGGATCCATTACTCTTCCCGTGAATAGATGGTTTCTTGGTACAATAGCATGAGAGGTTGCGTGCTTAGGTAAGCGCTAAATGCGCTTACACCAAAGCCAAAGAAAAAAGACCCTTGGCGACGGAGCTACCATACCGGAAATCGGGACGCTTGCTAATTACGTCCCATGCTCCGCGGATCACGGATCACGTCGGCTACGGGGGTGTAAAATGGGGCGGTGGTGGTACAGGTGGCTTTACCGGTGGTTCCATTCCCCCCCTTTAGATCTAGATAACTTCGTATTCGGAAGCGACGGCTGCTTGGCTTATCACCGATAGTCTAATTTAATCAGTTAGCTATCGATTACGCCGCACACCGAATTCAGTGATCACGTGCATGTCACGCGCATTTGGTCAATCTCAGGGCTGGCGACCCTAGTGTCGCACAAGCGAAAAATTTCACCACCTACCAAACCGCTATCCATATAGAACCATGTCTGCTGAGGCTTCCGTTTCGTACGCCGCTTTGATCTTGGCCGATGCCGGTGTTGACATCACCGCTGACAACTTGTTGACTGTCACCAAGGCCGCTGGTGCCGACGTTGACAACGTCTGGGCCGACATTTTCGCTAAGGCTCTCGAAGGCAAGGACCTTAAGGAAATCCTCGCCTCGTTCTCGACCGCCGGCCCCGCTGCTGGTGCTGCTCCTGCTGCCGGTGGTGCCGCCGCTGGTGGTGACGCTGCTGCCGCCGAAGAAAAGGAAGAAGAAGCCGCTGAAGAATCCGACGACGACATGGGTTTCGGTTTGTTCGACTAATCGAGTTAGTAGTTAATTTAATGTACTATAGAGATGAAACGATTGTAATTGACCTAGACCAATGGAAGGCACGGCTGATCATTTGTAATTGGTCCTTAGTAAGCTTGACAATTGTCACCACAAGACATTTTGTGATTGGTCTAGTGATTGGTCTAGTGACAGTCCAGTGCTAACTGCACGGTTCCAACTGCACAGCGTCGTCCTTAGTAAGTTACCAGGGACCTACTCGTCCGCTTTCTTTTTCGGGTTCCCGTGGACGTAGTCGGCGATTAGACCATGAGATCCATCGTCCCCGGATCCAGCATAGCCGTGACCTAGACGGATGATGGTGACGAACGATGTTCACTGGTCAATTGCTCTCCAGCAAAGCTCCTTAAACTGAATGAGCCTTGGTCGGTGGCAGTGCTAGGAGGATGGCTTTCGCAGTCAGTGGACATTTGTCATGGGTCGCGACCTCATGAGTAATTTTGGCACAATGGACTACTAGTCTTGTGATATCGGCTCCTGCGGGAGAAAACGTGGTTGAGGAACCTTGGGTCCAAACGCTATGAGTAACGCCGCAGGTACGTTGCCATGGGACCAACTAGCCGTAGCTATCCGTAAAAGGGTTAACTGGTAATTCTCAGTGACTTTCTGCTGTGTTGTTCTTTTGATGGGTGGTGGTGGCTAGTGAGATATTAGCCGCAAGCTAACGTCCGGGGCCGGAGCCTCGCTCGGAACTATTCACCGCTGACAAATAATCGCGCACAGCGGCCCTGGATCTCGAAGCGCACAAGAGTCATCGCTAGACGTCGATGCGTGAGCTCTTTAACGGTTATGAAGTCTTTTCCTTACACAGTTTGTTCGGACGCGTGCCCGATGGGGTAATGGGTCCAAAAGAGGTACCAGTACCGCGGAGACGGCTTCGCCCCGTAGTTCGCCCTCTTGGCACTTCATCTCCGTCGGAACCCTGGACGGAGTGATGGAATAACCTCTACCAATAGCCGTTTGCTCTGCCATGAGTTTCTCCGGATTGCCGGGACGGAGCCGGCGGGGAGCACCGACGTCCGACCCTTCGGCCGGCGGGTCGGGCCACGAGCACAATAGGCATGTCCGAGGGAGGTCTGATGGAGACAAAAAATAATCGCTAAGGCAAAAAATAACGGAGGACGTTTCTACGAAGCCAGATGGTATATAACTAGCAGCTCCGGCCCCACCTTGGCAGAAAGCCTCACCATCTCCAAATTCGCTTAATTACTCAGTGCTATAATCCCCCTTAACTTAGTTGGGTACACCATGTCGATGTCCTTTGCCCAAACCTATATCCTTGCCCTGAAGGTGAGACTGAAGTTGACCCATGACGCTGGCGCCTCCAACGTGTCGTTACGACGGCTAGTGGTCCAAGCCAACATGTTGGACACGCTTATGGACCTGATTTCCGAACAACAGTCGGCAAAGCACCATGAACCGGTGCTCGAGACGGTGATGGAAGACCGCACCGAAGTGACCACTTACGAAGTCGATTCCGATGAAGAAGACGACGTCAATGACGACGATGTCTACTACGACTCCTCCGAGTACGATCTGGAGCTGGACGAAGACTGGGACGACAACTACATGTCGTCGGAACTCGAACTGCTCGCGAAACTGGTCTTCGACTACCAGTACCCGTTGGTTGTCGAACACGAAGTCGATGACGAAACCGACCAGACGGACGATGAGCTTCCGGCTCTCGAACAGTGCCACTCGCTGAGTGATTCCGAGGACGAGTTGGCCGACGTCATCGACACCCTGCCGATGATGTTGCACGATAATGCCGCACCGATGCCGCGGAAACCATCGCTGCATCCGCTCCATCATCGCAACCATGCCATCCATCTGATCACCAGTGTGTTCTAGACTCCTTCTTTCCTTTTTTACGACGTATAGACTTAACGAATAACGACTGCATTCCCTTTTTCAGTAGCTTCATTGGTGTTGCCGGAACAACTTCCGCTGTCGGCACGCGTCGGAGCATCGACACCTTTATTCCCGCGCGTCCTTTCGACCCTCCATCGGCCCCCACAATTGCCGCGCGCATAACTTTCTCCTTTTTTATGTAAACCGGCAACTTTGTCTACGCCGACTGCCGGCAGGACATCGAACAATGCTTTATCGTTAACCCCTCGTCCGAGGCATTTAGCTCACGTTCCCCAGACCCCCGGCTCGCCTACGTAAGCGGTATATTTCACCTCGGCGTGTCTCGCCGCCTCCTCTAAGTTCACTAGCCACAACCCCTTCGCCCCGTCTACCAACGGCTACTATGACTAAGCAACGAGATACATGACTAAGCAACCAAGTCATGGAAGTCATGGCGAAAGCTTGTGTGGTTGTTATTGTCACGTTTTCATCTTGTGGCCCCTGAATAAGTGCCACACCATGACCCAAGATTCGTGTTTTTGCGCCCGGTTAGCAACTTGCGGTGTGGGTCTAGATTCTGTGTTATCTCCGTCATGCCGCATGACGAACCCCCGGCCCCTGAGGCCTGGGCCGTGATCGCTAAGGATATCTCCGACTTAATGTCCGTGACAGCCATTGTTCGTAAAAACATATGGGTAGTCACCGGTAACGAAACCTGGGGTCACTGGTCTCGTGGTTCTAGTCCCGTGATCACCACCACCACTTAATCATCTCTCAATCACCTTGTCAATTTAGTATATTCTACCCCGCAAGTAGCCGCTAACTCTCCACTGTGTGCACTAGTAAAGCTTGACTCTCCTTGACTCTCCTTAGCGACTTACCATGGTTAAACCATTTTTGCTAGTAGACACGATGACTCTGATGACTTTTCACATGACAAAAGTGATTTAACTGGGAAAAAAACCGTTTTCCGCCCCGGTTTCCGTCCCCGAATTCTGCCCCACGTCCTCGGTACAATGACGTCGGGTTTGTTCACTAGCCACCCTACTAATGGGGAACGATGCCTAAACGCCTAAACCGTAAAAAAAACCACGCCACTACCAAAAAACCACGCCACCAATAAACTCCATGTGACACCTCTTCGTCATTCTCATCTACCACAGGTTTAACCAATGACAATTCCTACTGGTTACTCTTTCCTTGTTCGCACTTACATCCTCGGTCCGAAAACGTCTACCAAATTAATGATTTACCCGCTAACGTTCATAAGCCGAAGTCCCCGGCACCGGCGATCATAAATCCCGTTTAAACCAAACACTAACCGACTTATTCACACCCAAAACACATCCTCGGTTTCGTATAATCCCCCGCAAATGACGTCGCCGCAATCAGCTCATCTTTTTCCCCAGACCTGACCTCTAACCCTCATCATCCTCGGTTTAACTGCTAACGTTCCGGAATTGCGGCAAGGGGGTGCGACGTGCGACCCCACACAAATAACCACTTAAATAGCCGGCAATTGCCCTCCTCCAGTTGCTCTCTCGTGTTACGCTTACCTCACACACACACACTGACAATGGTCTCCATTACTGACACGGTGAACTACACCGCTCCCCCCGATCCTGCTGGCCTCATTGGTCGCGAACGGGCCAACAACGCTTGGGACCCGGTCAAGATGAACTACTTCTTGGAAGGGTCGAAGAAGAACTCCGAAACCATTGCCATGATCACCGAGCAGCTCGAACGTGATCCGATCATGAAGGTGTCGGCAAACCTGTACGATTTGACCAAGGAGCAACAACGGGAAGTCACGGCGCTCAAGATCGACCGGATGACTCGTTACTTGGAGCTCGATGACGAATTCACCTTCGACATGAGATTATCGATGATTGGCATCATGGACCCCCAATCGCTCACTCGCCCGGGGGTCCACTTGAAGTTGTACATCCCTGCCATTCGGGGTAACGGGACCGCCGAACAACTCAAGTTCTGGTCGCAAACCATGGGCGCTGGCACCATTGCCAAGACCTATGGTTGTTTTGGGATGACGGAGTTGGCTCACGGGTCCAACGTGCCTGGTTTGGAAACTACCGCCACTTTCGATGAAGAAACCGATGAGTTCATCATCAACACTCCCCACATTGGTGCCACCAAGTGGTGGATTGGGGGTGCTGCTCACTCAGCCACTCACTGTGCCACTTATGCTCGTCTTATTGTCAAGGGTAAGGACTATGGTGTTAAGGTGTTTGTGGTCCCTTTGAGAGACTCTGACTTCAACTTGAACCCTGGTGTCACCGTCGGTGATATCGGAGCCAAGATGGGTCGTGACGGGATCGACAATGGGTGGATCCAGTTCTCTCATGTCCGCATTCCTAGACACTTTATGTTGCAAAAGTTCTGTAAGGTATCGCGGGAAGGGGAAGTGACGTTGCCTCCTCTCGAACAATTGTCCTACTCGGCTCTTTTGGGAGGCAGAGTGGGGATGATTGTCGACTCGTACCGGATGATTGCTCGGATGACCACCATTGCCCTCAGATACGCCATTGGTAGACGTCAATTCCCCAAGAACGGTAAGCTGGGCGAAGAAATGCAAATCATCGACTACCCCTTGCACCAACGTCGTCTTTTCCCTTACTTGTCGGTGGCTTACGTGGCGTCGGCTGGGGGGATGAAGATTGCCATGACTCTTTACAGTATCATGAACAACCTCGACAAGGCGGTGGCAGAAACCGACATGGCATTGTTGGGCAAGACCATCGACGAACTTAAGCAATTATTCGTTGATTCGGCAGCGTGCAAGTCCAACTTGACCTGGACGGCGGCAGCGGCGATCGATGAATGTCGTCAAGCTTGTGGTGGTCACGGGTACTCGTCGTACAACGGGTTTGGCAAGGCTTACAACGACTGGGTGGTGCAATGTACTTGGGAAGGTGACAACAACATGCTTGGTACGGTTGCCGGGAAGTCGATCATCAAGAACGTGGCTCGGGTGCTTGGTGGGAAGAAGCTCGATGGTGTCAATGCGTTTTTGAACGATACTCCCCAATTTGTCGGTGCTAACGGCAAGAAGACGATTTTGAACAACGCTGACGACGTCACTAACCCCAACACGTTTTTGCGGGCTGTGGAAGTGGGGATCATGCGGGCTTCGGTGGCGGCGCTCGACATCGCCAAGGAAAACGGCGACGACTTCAATGCCATTGGTTCCGAGCTCGTCCTCATCACCAGATTGTGGAACCACTACTACTTGTTGGATGAATTCATCAAGCGAGTGAACAACCACGATGATAAGTCGGTGGTGCCGTTCCTCAAATTACAAGGGAAGTACTACTCGGCTGGGTTTGCCTTGCAACAATGTTCGGCGTTGTTCCTCCTGCTTTCGTTGATTTCGCCCGAAGTGTACGCCGAAGTCACCGCCAAGGTGTTGCCGCAAGTGTCGAAGGAGATCCGTCCTCACGTCGTTGCTTACACCGACTCGTTCCAATTGTCGGACATGATTGTCAACTCGGCCATTGGCAAGTACAACGGGAACATCTACGAAAACTACTTTGACATTGTCAACCAACAAAACCCTCCCATCGAAACCAAGGCCCCTTACCTGGGAGCCCTCGAAGCGATGTTGGCGAGAGAAACGTTGGAGAAGCGCGACCGGTACGAGAAGTCGGCCGAAGCGGCGAAGGTGTTATCGAAGTAGGCACGCCATTATGATATTATGAGTATGTATTAATTGATTTACCATGAGACCACGTAAACCACGTAAATGATTACGTACACCACGTACCACGTACCGTTAACCACGTACCACGTAAATGTACCACGTAATCTCCTGCAGAGGGTAGCACAGTTGACGTTTTCACAAGATAATGCGACTTACCATTTAACCTCCACAACCTCTACAACAATAACCCTTTCAAACCAGATCAAACCCTCACCATAAACCAAACCTTCATTACCAAACTCTCCATTGTTGTTACCGTTGTCATGACCACCTATTAAAATGGTTGTTGTATGCTTAGCAGACTCGTCGTTTGACTACCCGATGGGGAAGGCAGAGGTGAGCTGCGCAATGAGGGGTTAAGCGCGACACCTGGGGTATTCGGCCTCGGCCTAAACTCCCATACCCCACAGGAGACTTCCTCGCTAGACATGGCATTATCTCCGATAAACAACCCAAATTTGATATATCAGTCATCAGTTTATTCATCTTTTACCATTCCTTTTCGTTATCCAGTACTTCTACATCTCTATCCACTATTTAACCGTCCCAGTTTCCTCATCCTTAAGTTAGATTTTTCCTCGTCCTTATTCCATTGTTCGGAGTTGGCGCGTGGAAGTTATCATGTGGATTTGACATTTGGCCCGATCCCCGATTCCCCACACCTCGTAGTGAAATATAAAGCAACGACCAAATCAGGAACCCAACCTTTGACTACACCTTTGACTACTCAATATGGTTAGCGTCACCAACCGTGTCAACACGTCGCCCCCGCAAAACCCGCAATCGCTCCTTCAGCGGGAACGGGACCACCTGGCGTGGGACCCCGTCAAGATGAACTACTTCCTCGAAGGACTGAAGGAACGGAGTGAAAACGTCGCTAACATCTTGCAACAGCTCGAGAGAGACCCCGTGTTGGCAGTGGGTCCCGAGTCGTATGACGAGACCAAGGCCGAACAAAGAGAAACTACCGCTCGCAGAATCGACCGGTTGATTCGGTACCTCGAACTCGAAGGTCCCGAAGACTTCCACACTCGGTTGCTGCTTGTGGGGATCACCGACCCTCAGTTGTCGACTCGGATCGCCGTCCACCTTATGTTGTTCATTCCTGCCATCAACGGTAACGGGACCTTCGACCAAAGAAACTACTGGTTAAAGGACAAGCTGAATCACATCCGTGACGTGTACGGGTGCTTTGGGATGACGGAATTGGCCCATGGGTCCAACGTTCCGGGGTTACAAACTACCGCCACTTTCGATGAAGAAACCGATGAATTCATCATCAACACTCCCCACATTGGTGCTACCAAGTGGTGGATTGGTGGTGCTGCTCACTCGGCTACCCACTGTGCCACTTACGCTCGTCTTATCGTCAAGGGTAAGGACTACGGTGTTAAAGTGTTCATCGTTCCCTTGAGAGATGCTGACTTCAACTTGAACCCTGGTGTCACCGTCGGTGACATTGGGGCCAAGATGGGTCGTGACGGGATCGACAACGGTTGGATTCAGTACTCCAACGTCAGAATCCCTCGTTTCTTCATGTTGCAAAAGTTCTGCCAAGTGGCTCGCAACGGGGAAGTGACGTTGCCTCCTCTTGAACAATTGTCGTACTCAGCTCTCTTGGGAGGTAGAGTGGGTATGGTCACTGAATCGTACCGGACCATGGCTCGTATGACCACTATTGCTCTCAGATACGCCATTGGTAGAACCCAATTCCCCAAGGCTGGCTCTCTGGGTGAAGAACAACAGATTATCGACTACTCGCTCCACCAGCGTCGTCTCTTCCCTTACTTGTCGGCAGCTTACGTCGCCTCGGCTACTGCCTACAAGTATGCTCAAGTCATCCGCCAGGTGATGGAAGACATCGACAAAGCGGTGGCAGACTCCAACATGAAGGCGTTGGGTAAAGCCATTGCCGATCTTAAGGAGTTGTTCGTCGACTCGGGATCGTGCAAGCTGAACTTGACCTGGATCACTGCTGACTGTATCGCCGAATGTCGTCAAGCTTGTGGTGGTCACGGGTACCTGGCCTACAACGGGTTTGGTCGGGCGTTTGCTGACTGGCACGTCATGTGCACCTGGGAAGGTGACAACAACATCTTGGGGGTCCACGTTGGTAAGTCGATCTTGAAGCAATACATCGGTGCCGTGCAAAAGGGTAAGGCTCCCTCGGACTCGATCAAGTTCCTCAGCGAAGCCGCTAACTTCACCGGGGACAAGGGTAAGGAAACCATCCTTAAGTCGCCTCAAGACGTGTTGGACTTGAAGAAGTTCACTCGGGCGTTGGAAGTGGGGATGATGAGATTGTCCCACCGTACCGCCGGTAAGCTCCAACAAAACAACGGCAACATGGACAACCTTGGCCCCGAATTGGTGTTGCTTACCCGGTTGAGAGCTCACCACTGCTTGGTGTCGGAATACGCCGACCGTCTCGCCAAGTACGACGATAACCTGACCAAGCCTTACTTGGAATTGATGGGTCAAAACTATGCTGCTGCGTTCGTGTTGCAACAAGTGTCGACGTTGTTCCTTACCTACAACTTGATCGATTCGGAAACCTTCGGGGACGTCAACAGTGACGTGTTGCCGGCACTTGCCCAAAAGATCCGTCCTCACATTGTCGCCTACACCGACTCGTTCCAACTCTCCGACAACGCCATCAACTCCGCCATTGGTAAGTGGGACGGTAACTTGTACGAAAACTACTTCAATGTCGTTTGCCAACAAAACCCTCCCAAGTACACCGAGGCTCCGTACTCGGAGATCCTCGAAAAGCTGATTGCTAGAGGACCTTTGGACCGTCGTGACCGTTACGAAAAGACCGGTGAAGCCGCGAAGCAATTGTCGAAGTAAACTTAGTTGAATAAAACGTTTGATTTGATTGTTAATACCTCGCACCAGTAGAACTCGAACTTGATAACTCCTAAATTACAGAATTAACTTATTGCCAACTTTTGCTGAAATTTTCGAAAATCTAGAAACTTTACACTTGATGTCTCAATCAACCTACAATTGTATGTGGACGTTAATAACATTTTATTGGAATGAAAAATGTTTATATGATTAGGTATGCTAGTGAATGAATATATGCAAAGTAAATACACGGATGAGACTCACTTTTGACCCCAGAGAATCAGAAGGTAAGTGTTAGCGCCATTTCGAGGACGGTAACTAGGTCGTACAAGCTGTTCAGAAAAGCGAAGCACAAACAAATGATGGTAAGGGGCCTCCTTATGAACCGCATCGGGGAACAAGTATTCGTTCTCCACCTTGGTGTCTTCGGGGAAATGCTGGAGAAGCATCGGCCACGAGTAGTCTTCAAACACGGTGAACATCACCGCCAAATGATACGCTTGAACGCCACACCGTTTCAAGTTGTAGAAATACCCCAGAGGCTCGAAATCGAACATGCCAGTATACACGAGCGCCGGCACCCGTGAGACCTCCCATAAGTCAAACATTAAACTCGCATACATCAACTGTTGGATGGCAAACACTTTTTCGACGATATTTTGTTGGTTTTTCTTCGGTTCGTTGACAATGACTCGCAGTAATTTAAACGTCTCGTAATCGAGACAGATCTTCATCTGTCCCATCGGTAATTTGAGCACAAATGAGTTCTGGACAAAGTCTCGATGGAACTGAGTTTTGTGGATCTCTCTGCTGATGAAATTGGCAAACACCTGATATTTCTCCATTGTCCGCTTAAACTCATCCATCTGCTGCTTGATGATGGTGGCGACGTCATCAAACTGCCACTTCTCTGCCAAATATAGGTAATTTTGGTGATTTTTCATGTATCGTTCGGTTTGATGGATCCTGAAGAGGAGCTTATGGCGAATCAACTCACATCGACGGATGACAAGCTCCAATCGAGGCACCACCGTCTTGAGCATAAACTCCTCCACCGAATTAGGTGGACTCAAGGCTCCCCGAACCTCGCCGGTGATCTCAGCCGAAGTATCAAGCTCGACTTCAAAGACAAATCCCGGTCGTGTGATCATGATGAAGACGCGCTGGAACTCCAAGAGATTCTTTTTCCCCGTCAACACCGTCACCGTTTCAAGATCAGTGTAGAACTTGCAGGGAACGCCTCGAGCTAGCAACGGATTCTCGGTGTCATGGTCCTGGGTTGGTTCAGACATGATGGCGAAAGGCACGCGCACAGATGAAAAAGGTGATTTCGGTGCTTAGAGTGAACAAATAGCACAATCAAAAGAGAGATTCACACACGTCTGGCATCGCTAAGAAACGTATCAAATGGTGTCAAAGATTATGGAAATGTGCGATACGTTTTGACTGATGATGTTCTGTAGCTACGGGGCGTATTGGATTAGTTTGGCGTGCGAAAAGTCTAGAGTGACGGGTAGAACGGTCGTTAATGAATTTGTCGTGGTGACACGACGTTTAACCCATGGACTTGTTGGTCAGATACTATATTTGGAGCTTAACTACATCGTGTTAGCCAATACCTAGCCATACAGCTCCCCCGTCATGGTGAGCTCAAATAGACCATATCGTTGTAGGCTAGAGTCTCTGGCTCTATCTTTCTTTGACTCTTAGAACAACTTCATACTCATTTTAATGAACTCTCCTATGTCTAATGCTCACACATTTAGTAAACGATCAAGAAACTTCATCATGACTATATGAAATTATAAGCTTAAGTTTGACATAGTTAAATGGCAATTGTATCCCTCTTTACTGATTGTTCATTAACAAACCTATGGTATAAGTGATTCTCCTTGGAGCCTTTATCATATGAGCGTAGTGGGGTTGTCAGGAACGTACCTGTCACAAGGCATGCAATGTGACGACGAGGTGGCTCCTTCGGGGACGTCATCGTTGTATCTGATGGCGTTGTTTGGGAGCTCAATAGGTTCACCGAACTCATGACTGACGACCTCGAACTTCGAGACGTCGTAGCCGGTACCAATCCTAAACTGAATGGAGATAAAGGGCGAGGTCCAGATGGTCAAGAGGTCACCTTCGTACTTCCACTTGTGCACCGGTAATTCGGTACCGATGACGTTACGGTTACCAAAACCAGCAACGGTGAACGGATTCTTGGGTTTGATGATACCAGCCACTTGCAAGTGTGTCAAACCCAACTTCAGGTCCAACACGAAGGTGTGGGAGGTGTCAATGTGTGCCGAGGGAGCGTCGAGTGTGATCACCGAGTTTTCTTGGGCTCTGATGCACCCAGTCCCGTAGATTCCCGTCGATTGCGTGTAGTCCTGGTTGTACAAACAGATAGCACCATTGTTGGTGATTTTACGGCCAACAGCCCCCAAGTACACGGAATGATGACTTCCTGTACGTAATTGGTAAAACTGAATGTACCCATTGTTGGTCCACTCATTAGCTGTCAAGAAGGTGGAGCGTAAACCAGAGGAAGCATACTTAGAAAAGTAGACCTTACCCGATTCGGCGTTGTTGAACGAAGCCCCGACAATTTTGTAGGAGGGGAGTTGGCCCGAGTTTACAGTGTTGAAGGAAATGGTCCCGCTGTTATCGACACTGCCGAGCAATTGGAACTGCAACCCCAAGGTGACCATGATGTCGCTGGAGACATAGAACCCGGCGTCCTTGGCCACCGTCAACTCGCCAGTGAACCACAAGAGTTGGTGGTTGATGATCGACCAGAACTTACCGGGAAAAATGGTGGTGGGCCCGAAGGTTTCAACTTTGTCTTCACGGTTGGAAATCGTGTTTTTGTCAATGACTACGGCTTGAGCCAAAGCGATTAAGGCAATCAACCACTGGATTTGCATATTGTAATTACCTGAGGGATGAGTGAGAATCACCCCCGCTTAAATAGTCTCTGGCGACTCGTCAATTCATGGATTATTAGTACAATCACGGTTAGCGGCAACACAACCTTGTCGGTTTAATTTATGCACATCTGCGTATGTAATCGGAGTCAATGTGTCCACCATGTTTGATATTTTCATTTGAGTAGACGTTTTAGAATGTCAAAAATAAAAATTGTGGTGATGGTTTCAGTGGCTGATTATCTAATGGTAATCATTACCTGATTACGGGGTTGAAATGGGAGAAGAAAGGACCTAAAATTATTATGTATCGTGCGCAATAATTTTTTCTAAGATACGAGATCTCTGTCATGCACGAGCTAACAATACATAGCTCAAGCCATACGGGCCATCTCCGTGTTGAAGTCCGTTAGGATAATAACGCAAATCCGCGGAATTTCAACGCTAACAATATCAATAATAACTTGGCTGAAATAATCGAAACCGATGACGAGAATGTGATTTCGACGATCGGACCGACAGCAACAAAAGTCTAAAATCGGGGTACAAATGTAACTTTGGTATTCAAACATTGCCAGAACGAAAGGAGGCTTTGTTGAGGAGACGTCCTATGGAATTTGACGTTGCTTTTGGTGACTCAAGTTTGATTTGCAAGTTTGGAATAATGCAAAAGAATCGCGATGGTCGCATTAATCCTACGTAACAATAGACTCTCCTCATCTAATTGGACCAGTTCAATCTGCTAGTTTAAACTCTTTAACATGTTTGCTCTCAAGTTAGTAACTTATAGTACAGTGGTAGCCAGATGAGGCGTAAAATATACTCAGTGAGGTCAATTCGACAGCCACATAATTTCAAAGACAGAAATGAGGTAGATTGATTTTCCCCACTATTGTTAGTCGCAACATTGTTTATCATATTCAACTCCTTTCTCTTGACCGTTAATGCAAGACCACTCCCGGCTTCTCAGTCAACGGCTCAAGGAAGCGTTAGTAGTGCTTGCAATGGGCGTAATTCTGGGGACGGGACTAGGAGGCAATGATTTCTATTCAAGACAAAACCCTATTTGCTTAGGAGAGCACACATGTATTGGTTTCCGCTACCGTACGACAATTTTTTATCAATAGCTGTGCAATAGATAGCCATCAGATAAAAGCTATATAGACCACCTAGAGTTGCTACAAGTGTCCTTATTATACACAAAACTTTCGGCTAGACACGTGAGAGAAAGGGCACAAGCGTAGGCCCAAAAAAACCGCCCAATTATGCATAAACTCAGTATCGTATCATGCAGATTTCCTGTGAGGGTCATCAAGCGCCCTCTTAGCTCAGCGGTAGAGCATCTCACTTGTAATGAGAAGGTCAACGGTTCGACCCCGTTAGTGGGCAACTTACGTTTTTCTCCCCTCCTTTTCTTTTTGCAATTAAAATAGTAATAACAATTATCACTTCTTAGTGTGTCATCGATAGAATCATTTAGAACCACCACCATCACCCCGAATGACTTTCTCACTCTTGTCACCTCATTCTCACTCACTTTCACTATCATCCTGCATATAAATCAATTGTTGCTTATAACCCCATTATCGCCACACACCCATACCAAGCCAATGTTTCGTCGAGCTATACGCCGACAGCTAGTGCCAAGACCGTGGGCTTCCCGACACCAGATAGGGATATTCCCATTATGGCACACACACTCACAACGAGAGCTCGCGTCGTTTGCTCTGAAGGTTCTCGCTCGAGTTGGGATCACCAGTGCCGTGGGAGGAGGATTCATTTATACCATAGATCAGGCGACGTCAGGAGTCCGAGACCAGCTTTCTAAGCTTAAGGACTTTGCCAATGGAGCGTTTGATCTGGCAGGAGACTTTTTCAAGGGGATGGGAGCTGATGGTGGTGGAAATGATGGAGGGTCATCTAGCCATAATGCTAGCGAAGGTGGCGGCGATGGTGGTGGTAGTGGTGATACTGCTACTGCGGTTGGGGCTACTGCTGCTGCGGTGGGGCTTCTGACGGATGAGGATGACGATTTCTCCAAGGATCCGTTTGAAGAGGAAGATGATGAGATCGTGCTTGAAGTCGATGACGATGAGGAACCCGACTTTGAACACGACGAGACCGACGACATCATGATGAACTTGTCCAAACAAATGATCGAGCTTCGCAACATGCTTGCCCTGATCGACCACGACTCCATCCGGTTGCCTCTGATTGTGGTGGTAGGGTCGCAGCTGCTGGGTAAGCTGTCGGTACTTGAAGCTATTGTTGGTCAAGAATTCCTTCCCAAGGGTAATAACATGGTTACCCGGAGACCCATCGAGATGACGCTTGTCAATACTCCCGACGCTGCTGCCGAAACCGTCGACTTCCCCGCGTTGAAACTCTACAATATCACCGACTTCAACCAGGTCCAAAAGCAGTTATACGACCTTAATATGGCAGTGCCAGCGACGGAAGCAATTCTGCCTGATCCTATCCAGGTTACCATTCGGTCGCCGCGAGTGCCCGATCTTTCGTTAGTGGATCTACCTGGTTACATCCAAGTGGAGGCTGCCGATCAACCTACGGCTTTAAAGCAAAAGATTCGTTCCATTTGCATGCGTTATCTTGAGGCGCCCAACATCATTCTTGCCATTTCTGCCGCCGACGTCGATTTGGCCAACTCAGCGGCTCTCCGTGCTGCTAAGTTAGCTGACCCTAACGGTGATCGGACCATTGGTGTCGTCACTAAACTCGATTTGGTGGAACCGCAACGGGCACGTGCCATTTTAACTAACCGCAAGTACCCGTTACGAATGGGTTACGTCGGGGTGATTACTAAGGCTCCCACTGAAAAACAAGGCCTGCTTTTCAGCCGCAAGCAAGTTGGGGGCTACCAAGCATTTGTTGCCCAACAAAACTATGAATACCACTACTTGAAGGAGCACAAGAATGTATTTGTGGGGACGGTAACCTCCACTCGCAACCTTAAGAAGAAGCTCGTCAAAGTGTTGGAAAGAAGCATGGCAGCATCGCTTAAGCCCACTTACATGGCACTTCAACAGGAGCTCGAGGAAACTCTGTACCAATTTAAGGTGCAATTTAACGATCGACCCCTCACCCCGCAAATGTACTTGGCTAATAACTTGGATATGATCAAGTTAGCCATCAAAGAATTATCGCACAAGTTCACTCGACTGGAACTTAGACTGATTGTCAAGAACGAGTTGGATCAACGGGCAATCGATTTGATTGCCGAAAAGTACTGGAATCTGCCCACGGAAGCAGTGTCGCCCCGTACTCATGAACACGACGTGCGAGAACTTACCCAACTTACTAAAGACGACCCCCATTGGGCCAAGGTGTTGGAAAACACTTGTGGAGCTTTAACTAAACTGGGGGTGGGGCGTCTTCTGACTAACTTGACTACTCGAGCAATCTTGCAAGAAGTGGAGAACTTAGTTGACAACACCCTGTTGAGGGGCCATCCTTTAGCCAAGCAAGCGGTGTTGGATGCAGCCAAGCTGGTGCTTTCGTCCAAGTATTACCTGACTCTGGACCAAGTCGAGAACCTGATCAAACCGTACAAATATGAAATTGACGTCGAGGACCGCGAGTGGCAAGTACTGCGGGATCACGCCAATCTTCTCCTCAAAGAAGAACTCAAACAATGTGAACAACGCATGAATGATCTCAAGCACGAGGTCGGTGGTCGCAAATTGTCTCAAGTGATGACTTATCTTGAAAAGGTGAATAGTCGCAAGCAAAATGACCCCGAACTCCATGGGAATGAGGCGCTTGGCTTTTCACAAGCCTTGATCCACAAGGGACGAGAGGGTCTCTTCTTAAAAGAACGGGCTTCGCTCCTTAAGATGCGCCAATCGTTTGTGAAGAACTCTAAACGGTGTCGCCGCAAGGACGGCAAGTTCCAATGTCCCGAGGTATTCCTTGACATTGTCACATCAAAAATCACTCAAACGGCAGTGTTGTTCTTGAACGTGGAGCTTTTGAGTGACTTCTACTACAACTTCCCCCGGGAATTGGATGACAAATTTTTCACCAACCTCACCAAGGAAGACGTGGAGAAGTTTGCTAAGGAGGACCCTAAGATTGCCCGTCATATCGAGTTACAAGAACGCAAGGACTTATTGGAGACTGCTCTTGACAAACTTGAGAGTGTGTTGGCATTCCAAAGAACTCGGGGCCAACTAGCTGATGATGACAAGGAGAAGAAGTCGTTTGTACCGTGGTAATGTAAATATTAATCTAACACACATTGTATAGGCTACGGATCTACATTTGAGCATCAGATCATACCTTCGCTATAGCAAACGGAGTGTAACTGAAAGAAAGACTAACACACACCGTACCACAAGTTAAATCTCCATTACTACTGAATAATTTTATCAATTGTTGACTCAATGTGGTGATTAGACCCTGGTTGCATAAGTGAAGTGCCTTAGATGCATCACGGTTAAACAGAGATAAATGGCTCAAATTGCGACTGGCATCAACAAACGATTTTACGGGAAGGTGCTAGGACAACGAAAATGCTATAACACCTAGTTTGAACCCTCACAGTGAGCTGTTTGACGCCTTTAAACGTTTTTAATTTTGAGTGCAAATTTATCCAAATGAGGAAACCTCAATAGTGTTGTTTCTGTTGATCGAGGCAAGTTACACTATGTGTGTACTAACAAAGAATACTCATAAAAAGGCAAAGAATCACCAACATCAACGACAACCATTGGCAACGGTATTGACAAGTCGGATTTTGGGATGTGAAAATTCACAAAAACGCGTTAAAACTTTCAAAAGTGTCATCACCCGATCAATCACTCAAAATCGGGTTTGTGACGGCGGCAATTCCACTAAACAAGCCACGGCGATTACAACCAACGCTCATATTTGTACAACTAAGGGAAGTTCAAAATATGTGAGTAAATACGAGGTTACCACGTTGATTTTCATGAGCACATATCACTTAGATTTTTCCAGGTTTGTGGCCAATTAAACAAAATAAGTTAAATACTCAGTATGTAAAGGATTTTCAGTCATTGGTTTCGATTATATCACATTAGATTTCTTGAGAGTAGGCCCTACAGTACTAACGTCTAGGTGGCCATACGCAATCAAAGACAACTACGAGGGTTTATATCTATAGGTCGTCAATTATCATAGCTTTAATTACCCGCACTTGCGTTTAACTGCCAAGCCGGTACGCCAACGTTCTTCAAAGCGTCCTTAACTTTCTCGTCGGCTTCCTTGTCAGTAGCATTCATTTGCCACGACGGGATACCGGACTTTTCAGCCGACGACGAGCCTTCTTGAGGAGCAGGCGACGCTGACTTTTCTTTTTCCTCTTCCTTCGACTTGTGTTGCATTTGCCACGCGGGAATACCACCAGCAGTGATATTACCCACAGTGACGGGCTTGGTCAAGTCGGGAGTCGCTTCCTTCTTGGTTTCAGTAGCGGCAGGAGTTGGGGTAGAGGGTTTAGGGGTGGTAGTTTCTGCGGCAGCAGCAGCGGGGGTGTTAGAAGCAGCCTCAGCGGTGTCGGTAGGGGCAGCCGAAGCCAGAGCCGGAGCCGGAGACGGAGTAGGCAGGGTTGCCTTCTTATTAGCCATACTCTTCTTGAGGATTTCCAGCGCCAGAGGGATCAGCGATACGGGAGCGATCTTGCGAGGAGGACCCAGTTGTTGTTCGGCACGAGTCTTGATCAATTGCTTAAGACTTTGCAATTCTTCGTTGATGTCCAGAAGTTCGTCCTTGATGTTGTTTTTGGTGAACCCCATGTTCTTTTCGATGCTGTTGCTCAAGTTATCGATTTCAAGCTTCATCAACCGCATATCGTCGTCGAACTTGAGTTTATCCTTGTTGTACTTGGATAAGAAGTCGTTGACGTTGTCGATGACGATGTCGACTTCCTTGAGCTTGGTGTCGTTGGCATCTTTCATCGCCGCTTGGTCCTCGGCTAATTGTTCCAAAAGCTTATCGATTTTAGCAAACTCTTCGTCGATGTTTTGCTTGTCCAGTTCGATCAGATTAAGCGACGGAGGAACAATGGTGGGAAGCAAGTACTTGGTGAACACTTGGTATAACCCATAAGTGACTCCGGCAGTGGCAGTAGCCATGATGAAGTAGTCCTTCCACAGACGTTCAGGAACTTGAGGAGGAGCCCCATAATAATCAATGGGAGGAGCTGGTTGAGCTACGGGCATCGGTGCTTGCGAGTTCGTCGTCTGATTCGCTGGAGCCAGTGCCGGTTGAGCTTGTTCGACATTGTACCGTTGAAGAGCCGCCTCAATCTCCTGGTTGTTCAACCCTTTGGACTCCAAGAACTCCACCCGTTTAGTGAATGGAGCATTAGCCACTCCAGGATCCTTAAGGAACTGGACGGCGCTGTTGATCAAGTCCTCGTTCATGAAGTTGTGATTCCTCGGATGGAAAAACCTGGTGTGGGGTATGATGTGAACGAGTGATAACCTTGGACTATATGCAGGAGGGAAAAATCCCACTACTAGTGAGCATGTGAGGTTGCTAACAAATGACCTACTACCTAGGTTAACCTCGCTAGGGTGATGTTAGGATATCACTGAAAAGCCGATAATCATTGTATTTGATAGTTAATAGTATTCAGTGTAATTTATCAAGGGAGATTGGTTTAGTGTGGTGAGTTGTGGACTATTAAATGACTTGCCACACATATCATATTTCACGACACTTCCGACATCGGAAGTATCGGATGTGACTTTACGACGACAATTATATTTAATTTCGTAAACGTCGATTAATTCCAGTTACAAACGTGGCAACGGCAAATTTTGCATCAAACTCTGATCCTAGTAATCTTCTGTGTTTACCAACGATACCATGGCTAGTATTAGTTAGTCATAGGTCACCAAGCCAGGTCCTAGTCGTCGTGTCATTCCTAGTCTATCTAGTAATTATCTATATACAAGTTTTTGAGTTGTAGAGACCGGCAGCTCTAATAAGTTCCTCGTAGACACACCACGAAATCGCTGCTGAGAGCCCCTTACGCCCAAGACGTAACGATAACCCTCGAAATAAGTTAAGTACTCCACCTGGCTCCTTACACAATTGACGAGTAGCAGCAACAAACGTAAGTTGCGTATTGAGTTGAAGACGAGTCTTGATGGCGTCAAAGGGAGCGGTGACGGTAGTGGCAAGCGAGGCAGCAATGAATGCCAGCGCCGAGTTTACCACCAGCGACGATGAAGGTACCAGCAACCCTGATATAAGTTGAGGAAGCTCAGCTTTACTTGACTCGTAGAAAAGCACGTAGAGCCCAGCGTAAGGCAGATCACGAGCTAATGTCGCCATTGACCCGGTGAAAAAGTTTCTTAGTGACCCCTGATGATGGCCATCGTAATAGGTACCCACGACGGCTTCCTTCATCAGTCGATAATGGTACATATTAGACTCGTACCGGGTTTTGATCACGGTGATGGGCATGGTGATATAACCAACCACGGCACGAGCAATGAACCCCGTAGACAAGTTTTCAAGGGGAGAAAGCTTAGGCAAGATCAGCGAAGTGTTGGTGGTCATCGCCGTACCCGATCGACGAGCTTTATAACCAGCAAGAGCCAGACGAGCCTTCAGCAAACAAGTAAAGTAAAGACCAGCACCCACTCCAGTTCGGAGCATCAGCGGCACCACTCCTCGCCACAACTCCTTCACCTGAGTGAGTTTAGCAAGCTCTCCGGCAAGCGTGACCCTCACAACCGATGTCAGCAGCAGTTGTTGCTGTTGAAGGCGAGTCTTGAGAAGATCGAGCGGTTGGAGAGCCGTGGCCGAGATGAGCCCAGCAATGCCTCCCAGCACAAGGTTAACCGTAGTGGTAGGAGCCTTCACTGGCTGGGGCGCTGGCAGAGCTGGGGGAAGAGGGATGACATCGGTCGGCTCCGTCAACGCCGGCGCAAGCAGCGACACCGAAGGGGCACCATTCGACACCGACAGGGACTTGGACATCAAACGTTAGCTACCGGGAAAGCTATTTGGTAAGGCAATGGCAGCTTCAAGTTTCCAGGAGGTGTGGTGGAAGGAGGAAGGAAGGTCTGGTTCGAGGCGATTGCTGCGACTGAGTGGGTTACCGAGTCGAGGGAAAGAAGCCCGGGAAGGAGGAGAGCGATGAACAATGCGGCAAACGATACAGGAAAAAGGCAAAGGGACAGAGAATCGAGCACAGGGGACACAAACGGGTCGAGTTGTCTATACATAGTTTGGTTTGGATTAGTCATGGTTAAAGCTCATCGCTTAGGGACCCAATGGCGTGAGATGCGAACCCCGAAAATGTGGGGGAGAGGAGGGACTCTAGAAGGAGATCTCGTCGAGATAACGAAGCAGACGGGGGTGCATGACGAGGGCTTCATCGACGAGGGGAAGGTCGAGGTCTCCAAGTCGTGAAAGAGCAGCTAAGGCCAAATATGAGTGGAGAGGATCGGGTTTAGCAACTCCGTCCTTGGAGAACCCCCCAAAGAGAGGGTGTTGCATTTTGGTGAGGAGCCAGGTCTTTGCTGCGGACTTATCGACATAGTCTTCGGCACCAAGGATGGCCAACAGACCCATACACCACCACAGATAGCACGTATCGCCTAGCTTGTTTTCGCGTCCGTTGAACAGACCTCGCTGATCGTGGTCAAAGTAGTCGTAGTCGCCCCAGTCGTAGCCATTGGCACTGCTACTGTAGTCGACTTGACGATGGACGAGCCAATCGATCGTCGGGAGCCATTGGGAACGGTCAAAGCGGTACCCAGCGAGTTTGAGGGTGGCTAACCCACAGAAGGTAAACCCCAAATGAGGCTCAGCACCTACCGTCAGCGCCATACCCCCGTTGTAACTTACACGAGCAAGTACGTAATCGATGGTTGCCGGGGGTACTGGTTGTTTAACCATGGTGGCAATCCCCAGAGCCATGTACACTTGACGAAGATCAGGTTCTCCATGAGGTTGGGGATGGTCACGACCGCTAAGGGCTGGGTAAACGCTGCCATCGTCCTTCAGACACAACTGTAAGAACCTCATAATCTTGGTTGGCTTGATCTTTGTGGGGTACCCCGACCATTGGAGTTGAAGAAGACAAGTAAGGGCAAAGAACGTCGCCGAGACGTAGGCCAAGTCGTAGGCGCCCGCGCCACTGAAATGACCCGTAGGACGGAACCCTTGCCATTCATCAGTCTCAATGACAAACTTATCGTAGATATGGTCGGCTACCGTGCGATAATACTCCCGATCACCCTCGCTCATCGGCTTATCGGGAGCCGTCACTAACGCCTCGCCATGGAGACAAAAGTACACTAAAGCAAGGAAGTTTGCATCCTCGGCCAGAGCCTGTGCTGGAAACGCTGCAAGACACCGTTGGAAGTAGCGAACGTGTTTGTCAAGTTGGAGGTGCTCCATCCCACAGTATCGTGTCGATTTGGCGATGGTTCTATGCAGTCTCAGAGGACCGACACATTTTTTGCACTTCCGTAGTCGCCGGATGCTGGGACTGCTTTGTGGTTAACAAACGGGGCTGAAGTCCATGGATAGGGTTAATCCGGAAGACGTGCCGATGCCTGGGTGCGTCATTAGACCATGGGCCGATCATGACGTGTGATGGTTGACGCTGGTGACAATTTAGGTTTTTCCGAAGTCTGTGTCCCATAACGAAGTAATCCCTCGGCAACGGTCGCCGAGCACCGACCACCACAAGAGGCTCAAACCACAAAAACGCGGTTGCTGAGATCGTCAGTGACATAATGATGGTGGTGACCTAATCATGCACGCTGATGATTACCGGATGTAGCACCACCAAATGCGAATCATCGTGGCTGGGTCATTGAACGCATCGGCTAATAACACAAACAGTTAACCCCTAACCGCTCTTAGATTGTTCCTCGAGGCACACAGCCTCCGCCAGCGCTGGCTTGTGGTTCCATTCTTCTTTCAGTTACTGGTTAAGCGACGCAACCCGGAGTCGGCAAGGGGCTCAAGCAGAGCCGGGTGCACCCCGATAAATCATCATGTAGGGCAGCGCGTCCTGATGACGTGCGGAGGAGTACGTGCCGCGACGGTTGCCATTAAGGTGTGATAGGTAACACCTTAACAATAGTGCCAAAAATCCACCCATAAGCCCGGTTTTCTCGTTCCCTAGTGTCGATCTGGGTCCATTGACTGTACAAGACGCGGTTTGTATAATTTACCCAAACACAGCCATGACACGATAAAAGGCTCCCCCTAGGTCATAGTACGTCGATTTCAGGTGGGTGTGCCGATATGTCGCGTACAATGGAACTGAGCCCTTACCGCCCCCGGCTTAACTTCACAGCCACGGCCTTTCCACAGTTTTTATGTGCACGCCGTTCTCCTCCACTCCCCCGACCGAAACTGCCGGGGATGTCGGTGCTACCGCAAGCTGGCAATGGGTCCTCGGGCGGCATTGCATATCGCGAGGTTTGGAGACGACAATTTCAACTTTCCGAAGGGCAATGAATTACGAGCCCCCTTGCTAATTCACGCTAACCACTAATTTAGGTCGAGATTAATCAGGTAACCGGGTTAAACGATCGTGATTGGAGGTTGCAGGCGGAACAAATTGCGCGGTTCGTCCCCAGACAAAGACACATCACCCTGCATTGTCTTTTTTGTCAACATTCTTTGTCCCGTCACTTTTTAGCCGTCCCGGGGTTAATAGCCTCGCCCCTGTCTCCTATTATTAGCAAGAGTACCTTTTGTGAGCCGGTTATTCCAGCGGGTTTGACAGCCCCTATAGTGAGATAATATGCAACCGCACCTTTGCTTCGCAAGCCTCTCAGTCGACAGAATGCTGGTGGTGACTTCACCAACCTCGTGGGACAAAGCAGAGACATTGCTTTTTTTTTCTCTAGCTTATGCTCGTGGTGAAGGAGCACGTTGTCTCCCATAGGCATTATTCCCAGGGGGCGGGGAGATGCGCAAAGGGAGGGTGGGGTGAAAGAGTGGGGGACCGAGAGAAACAAGTGGAACCATCTGTGCCGCGTAAGTCGTCACCAGGGTGTCGGGATGGGGCCAAATTACTCATGCCGATGGTTACGACCCCGAGCAATTGACACCGCCTCCGCCCGCTAACCAAGTTGGTCTCGACACGGTTTTTTTTTGGTTTTCATCAATGCAAGACGCGACAGCAAACTAGAGGGGGTCTACCATACGAGAAGGTGCTGAGGTCAGTTCTGTGGCGTCAATTCAGCGACGCGAGTAAGCTTGCGGCTTATTATGGTCAAATTGAATCCGACAAACACTTGTGTGGTTTTTTTTTTTTTTTTTTTTTTGTCGAAACCCTAATTGCGGTCGGGGGTCTTAACCCTCCCGCGTTGGCAAAATGCCGGATTCAGTGTCGAAATTCACTCCCGTTAATCCATCGGGGGCACTGTTGTCGTCAACATTCTCATCGTGTGCTAACTTGAACCACGCCATCGTTTTTTTCTATCTCTCAATTGGTCGTCGCCACAGTTTTGCCAAATTCCACGGCAAATTCCCTCTAATCAAAGGTCATCGGAGCATCGACCGCATCTGGTTAAATTACGTGGAATTCACCAGGTTCGCGCCATGGCCCCGCGAACAGGGGTGTCCCACTGGAGTGGCAAGTCTCGCCCTTTGACAATGGCGTAAACGCGGTGGGCGCGGGCAGTGCTTACCTGTATCGTGATACTGTACTATTAGATCATCGACATTTGTCCAGTGTACAGGATATGATAAAAAAGTAATACCACGACCTTTAATTCGTGGTTTACTCGAACCAGTACCAATTCTCAATATCACTGGTTAGCGGTAAACCTGTACGCGTTGGCTTCACCAAAACGCGATCGGTTTACATCCCAAGAAAACCAACTGCAAGGGAATGGAGGTCGTCGGTTCCTGAAGTCTCGCGTACCGAAAATGCTGCCAGGGCTCCAACGTTTGACACCGCCAAAAAATAATGCACGTTGACCACATGGGGAAGTGGGCAGTGACGGCGTCGGGGCGGGTCTCGTTTTTGGCTATATATATGCCCACTACGTCTCCCCCCAAAACTCTTCCATCGGTAATATGAAGTTCGCTCAAGTTTTGGCCCTCACTGCTGCTACTGCTTTCGCTGCCACCGTGGAAGTCACTGAAACCGCCGCCGGCAACGCCGCCGCCGCCTCGGGCGCCGAAGCCTCGGGCGCCGAAGAATCGTCGGGCGCTGGTGCTGAATCGTCGGGTGCCGGTGCCGAATCGTCTGGTGCCGCTGAATCGTCGGGTGCTGGTGCCTCTTCGGGCGCTGGTGCTGAATCGTCTGGCGCTGCCGAATCGTCGGGCGCTGAAGCTGAATCTTCGGGCGCCGCCGAATCGTCGGGCGCTGACGCTGAATCTTCGGGCGCCGCTGAATCGTCGGGCGCTGAAGCTGAATCGTCCGGTGCCGCTGAATCGGGTGCTGGTGCCTCTTCGGGCGCTGGTGCCGCTTCGTCGGGTGCCGCCGAATCGTCGGGCGCTGGCGCCTCCGGCTCGGGTGCCGCTTCGTCGGGTGCCGCCAAGTCGGGCTCGCAATCGTCGGGTGCCGCTAAGTCGGGCGCTGAATCGTCGGGCGGTGCTAAGTCTTCGGGCTCGGCTGGCGGTGCTGGCGACAAGAACTCGTCGTCGAAGTCGGGTTCGGGCGCTGACCTCACCACCTTCTCGTACGGTATGGCTGTTGTCGGTGCCGTCGCCGGTGCTTTGTTGATCTAAGCTTGTTGACAGTTAATGGTGTATAGATAATCGACTAATTTTTGTGTTTAGCAACTGTAGTGTTTTAGTGGGGAGTGTCAACATTGGTTTCATATCACCAAGTGCGGTCCCATGAAACGCGAAATGGTGAAACCATATCGCCAGATATGCGGATCGTAACCACAGTTTCACCGGGGCATTGTCGTTGTCACCTGATCAATTAGCAACTGTGGCGTTTCCATATAAAAGGGCCACAAAACCACCACGATCTCGGTGGCGTTGTTTGCTGGTTAAGGGCCCGCCCCGTCTTCCGAGTCTAAATGTATTGTTTCATGGCCCCACCGTAGTGATCACGGCATTAAAGTCAATGGCACACCAATTGACCGAGGTCACGCCTACTACCAGAACAATCACTGCGAGGGTGGTTGAAGTTGGCGGTGACATCACCAGGGAGATTGCCAGTTTCGGTCCATTAGCAGTAAGCCAATTGTCATCGACAACAGTGTGAGTTTCCACTGATAATGGCTCCGCCACCGAGAACGCAAGCTCGGCGAGATTGGTGGCGTGAAGCCCCGTCCCCACATATTTAGTGTAAGCTTCTTTTAGTGTCCAAAAGTGATTGAACGCTAAGTAGACATCGGGCAGGTTGGCGATGGCATCGTGTTCCTCTGACGAAAAGATGGGAGCAAATTGGTCAAGCACTTGATCAGGATCGATGTTTTGATGGGCGTGGCTCAAGTCGACTCCTACTTGTTGAGTTGAACTTACCACCACTGCTAGGTGACGGTTACTACTCAGATTATTGAAGTAGACAATCTTATCATTAACCATGGCGTGGGGTTTACCCTGAGGGTCATGATGGATGGTAACTTGGTGCCACCATTGGTTATCAGTGCCTTGAGAATGAGCCACAGCATAAAGATTGAATAATCGACTCATCAACTTCATCACTCTCAAAGGGTGATCATTTATTCGACGGATCGACGCTTGACTAGGGACACTGATGAGGCGAAGTACCGTTTCGAAATTGTAATCGTCAGCGAGCCAGCATAGAAGGTCGTCGGTGATCTCAGTGGTGTAAAGAGTGGCCATCGCCTGGCGAAGGTTGATGCGATTTACGCACCACCGCGAACTGTGGGGAACTTACACCAATTTTCTGAAGTTCTATTTAAAGTGATTGCTCTAGTTGTCGGTGCTATAAAACTTAGCTCGCGGTCCTTGGTACGGGTTCTTTTTCGATTCGTCAATGGTATCTTGGAGAGCCCGTTTGAGGTTGTCTACCCCTTCACGAGTGTTTTGGTAATGGAAAGCGAGTCGACCGGGCCACACCTTGACGTTGTGTTGTTTCGCCTTTTCATCAAACACCAGCGGGTCCATTTTGTTCGCCGCCATATCGATAAACACAAAGTTCGTGTGAACGGGGTGTTGCAATTTAACTCCCTGAGCTTGCAAAAACTCGCCCACTTCCTTAGCCAATTCATGGGCGGTCGCCAATTTGCCCAAGTTATCGTCAATGGCTTGTGATGCCATGGTGGTGATGATACCACTTTGCCGAATACCCCCACCGTTTTGCTTTTTAAAGTGGTTAGCCTTTTTGATGAACTTTTCCGGACCCACCAACACCGAACCTATGGGAGCCCCCAACGTTTTCGAAAGACAAAGCGACACCAGGTCACAGTATTTGGCATACTCCTCAATCAGGTGTCCCAGCGCCACCAGAGCGTCCCATAACCGAGCTCCGTCCAAGTGGACGGCAATCTTGTTGGCATGAGCCCATTCACTGATCTTTTTGATCTCGTCGATAGGGTAAACCATCCCGTGAAGGGTATTTTCAAGACAAATGAGCCGTGTGGGAGCACAGTGGATATCGTCATCATCAGGCACGTAATTGGGGATGATATCATCTTCCAAGGTCATGTACAAGTCATTTTTGGGGTGGACAGAAATGGGTAATGCCTGCGAAAGGGTAGGGATCCCCCCGGCTTCGTGGACAAATACATGGCATCGGTAATCACCCAACACCGAGTACGGCGGCTGGTGCAAATGAGCTCTAATGGCAATCTGGTTGGAAAGAGTCCCACTAACACAAAACAACCCTCGAGGCTTACCGGCAATCTTCGCCACCTTTTGTTCGAGAGCCACTGTCGATTCATCCTCATCAAACACCGAATCGCCAATGGTAGCGTGCTGAATTGCCAGCACCATCAGCATGGTAGGCGTGGTGAAAGTATCACTGCGGAATTCATTAGCAGCAGGACTAGGTTTGTCGAAGTTTTCAATGATGGGCGCCGACATTTGGTGGTGTTATATTCGATGGCTGATAACTCCCGAAGGATGGGTAATCTCTCGTTAGTAGCCCTGGTTACAAAGGTCGGCAACGAGAAAAAAAGTGCCGCTCCTCTACCCCACCAAAATCAGTTATGGGGAGCGGAACACCTTTTGGACTATATGCAGTACGAGACTTTTCCACCGTTGGAGGGGAACGACGTCATGATAGATCACAAGCCGATGGGTGAGTTGACGTGATGCGCCACACCTCCTCGAGCGCAATTCTGTGATTGGTCGAACATGGGGTTAACCATCATGGTGGTTATGGTAGCCCACGGGTAATTTCGCCTTAATTGATAGCCGCCGTTACTCACGGTACACCTCATGCCTCGGGATCCGCTTTCCCAATCGGGTATGTCAATGCGGTCCTACCACACAATGATAGCCGCGAAGCCACTCGACCTCACCCTCAGCTCATTGGCGCCACCACACTAAGAAATCGGGGCTCCTAGGTCATCTCATCGCCTTTATCTGACCCCTCTACGATCACCTTTGACCACCACTCGACTTTCCCTCCAAATCAATTGCTAAGGTTCTTGTCGCAACCATAAACCCGGCAGCTGCTTCCCCCCCTCTCCCTATTATGCTCGGCTTAATGCACCCGTGAGTCTCCCTGGACGAAAGCATATAAATAGCCGCCGAAAACCTCGCCCCCTGGTTTCTCCATCCTGTCACAACCCCCAATGTCGTTACCCCTCGAATATACCGTCACTTTGCCCAACGGGGTGAAGTACCAACAACCGCTGGGGCTCTTCATCAACAATGAGTTTGTCAAGCTGAAGTCAGGGAAAACCTTCGACCTGATTAACCCGGAAACCGGGGAAGTGAACGGCTCGGTGTACGAAGCCGGTCCCGAAGATGTCGACATCGCCGTGGATGCTGCTCGGGCTGCGTTCAAGGAGTGGCGTAAGGTATCGGGAGCCAAGAAGGGTAAGCTCTTGAACAAGCTTGCTCAGCTTATGGATGAAGAACGCGAGCTTTTGCTGGCCCTCGAAGCGTGGGACTCGGGTAAACCTCGGGCGCAAAATGCCATCTTGGATGTCATCGAACTGGCCAATTGCGTTCGCTACTTTGCTGGCTGGGCCGATAAGGTCCAAGGGAAGGTGATCCAAAACGACCCCAAAAAGCTCGCCTACACCATCCACGAACCCTACGGGGTCTGTGGACAAATCATCCCCTGGAACTACCCCATTGCCATGGCGGCGTGGAAGATTGCTCCGGCGTTGGCAGCGGGTAACGTCGTGGTGATGAAGACGTCGGAAATCACGCCGTTGTCGATGTTGTACGTGGCTAAGCTCGTCAAGAAGGCGGGGTTCCCTCCCGGGGTGCTCAATATCATCTCCGGGTTCGGTGGAGTTGCCGGTAAGGCGCTTTCGGAACACATGAAGGTGGATAAGATTGCGTTTACTGGGTCCACTGCCACCGGACAAGTGATCCAACGAGCTGCCGCGTCCAACTTGAAGGCGGTGACGTTGGAATGTGGGGGTAAGTCGCCGCTCATCATCAGAGGTGATGCTGACTTGGACCAAGCGGTGAAGTGGGCTGCCGTCGGGATCATGTCGAACCAAGGGCAAGTGTGCTGCTCGACGCTGAGAGTATACGTCCACGAGTCGATTTACGAAAAGTTCTTGACCCAATTTGCTGCCCACGTCAAGGAAAAGTACAAGCAAGGGTCGATTTTCAACGACGAAGTCGTCGTGGGTCCCCAAGTGCTGGAACAACAACGGGATAAGGTGCTCGGCTACATTGAAGCCGGGAAGAAGGAAGGGGCTCGGGTGGTCTTGGGAGGCGAAGCCAACAAGGACCAAGGGTTAGACAAGGGGTTCTTCATCAAGCCGACGATTTTTGCCGACGTGAAACCCGAGATGAAGATTGTTAAGGACGAAATCTTCGGGCCCGTGGTGTCTGTAGGGAAGTTCTCGCTGGACGAAGAAGCGCTTACCCTTGCTAACGACACCTACTACGGGTTAGGCGCCGCCATCTTCACCTCCGACTTGACGGTGGCTCACCAAATGGCAGCCGACATCGAAGCCGGGATGGTGTGGATCAACTCTTCCAACGATTCGGACTGTCACATTCCCTTTGGTGGGGTGAAGATGTCGGGAGTCGGTCGTGAACTCGGCGAGTACGGGTTATCGATCTATACTCAAGCCAAGGCCGTCCACGTCAATCTTGGTAACAAGTTGTAATTCCTTCGTTTTAACGTATCTAATATAAGTAAGATAAAATGACTATGATATAAATAATTATGGATGATATAAATAATTATGGATGATATAAATAATTATGGATGATATAAATAGATTAGGGATGATATGTATAAGTATTAATGACGGGTGATGTACGACGTTCAACAAGGTGGGGTGATGTGGCTAGTACCATCGAATAAGCCTCGTCGCATCGGACCACAACTCTCGATCGCCAAATGCGGCGATGACCGAGGCATGCCTCCGGAACAGCCGAGACCGATGAGTAAATAAAGCCTTTGAGGATAATCTTATCGTATCAAACAAGATTACCCCACTCATTCACCAACCCCAATTTACCTCGCTCGTCGGCGCCGAGGAGGCTGGGACAGCCATAACCGCTCAAATGCTAACGTCACTCGAATCAGAAGGTCGAACACCACACAGCGAATAAGGGCGACGACAAGATCCTTATTCATCAACGTACTCCGAAGTCAATTCGTTGGTGGGGAGGCAATATTCCAAGACACGAAGGCAAACGAAAGTGATGGGTATTGGAGTAGCCAAAGGGAAATAAATCAATATGTGTGAGACGAAGGCATAACGACCCCTATTTCCCGCGGTCACCTGAGAGGCTAATATTATGATTTTTTTGGGGGTGAGGGAGTGCCGTGTGTCGTGATGGGCGACCAGCGATTATCATGTGTTAACCCTCACCGGGCGTCACCGTTGGCATCACTGTGAGGGATGAGGGGGGGCACATGTGGGGGTCTCCTAAATGGATGGGGACGGGGTTCACAACTGAAAAGGGTTTACACACCTTAGTAAGTCAAAGATAATAGGGGACGACGTGTGGCCAGGGCTACTGTGCTTGCGACCTGGCGACGACAGCATGATGATGTGGCGATCGATATCACCGAGCACCGGAATTGTGGCGAATGACGGATAATTGTCACTAAAAGGAGTTGTACTGGACAAACTGATTCTCGGTTGTCTCGGGGGTTTCCGGAAGCGTCGTGGTAACCTCTCGCAGTGCGGTCGCAGCCGGAGATATATTGGTTGCGTTCCTACATGCGGAGAAGCAAGCGACACCCGACAGTCGAGATTAACCATTTCTCCGGGCCGAAGATCCACGGGCACTGGCCATGAGCAAAAGCAAGCGATTGATGCCCATCCTCAGGCTGCCGTTAATGGAATACCTGGGCGTTTCCTCTGATGTCATGGCCCAGGTTGATTGTCAGCGTCAGCAACTTCAATATCGAATCGATGGTGATCGTTGCCATCAGCAAAGCGGTTTGGTTAACCTCCCGTCGGAAGTGATGGCTCAAATCTGTGAATACGTCGACCAGTTTGATTTGGTGAGTCTTCAGCGATGTTGTCATCAACTCTATCCCGTGGCTCGGCGTCGGCTCTATCGACGAGTGACGGTAGCTCTCGATAGCGAGTTTGCTCGACAATTTCAGGACTCTCATCATTATCTTCGGGAATGTGGCATCAAGGCGATGGATTCGGCGTTCATCTTTTCCCGGGATAACTTACGCCGATTCATCGCTAGTCTCCATTATTGTCCCGAGTTGATCCAATTGATCAAAGTGTTTGTGTTTGATAAGTGTCCCGTCCACGATGACGACGTCCGCAAGGTCCAGGGCCACCTCTTTGAGTTTTTTGGCAAATGGCTGGAGTCGGTCGAGTTCCTTCACATTACGTTTCTGGACCTCGATAACGGGCTTAGTCTATTACAAACGTTTTTGCAACACGAAAACATTCGTCGACACATTTTCAAATTGTTTGTCACCGATTATCATCAAATACTAAACCCGATGGTGCCTCCTTGTTTAACCAATTTGTTATTGATGCCCGAGGAGGAAACCATGACTTCCTTGGACCTTGGCCTCCCCCAATACCTGTTTATGCATTCGCTTTCCACCCTTACCGTCAACACCAACCATCATCAAGGGATTAAAGTGTTACACCTGATCAAACTAGCCCACCGAGATACCCGGCTCCAATTGAAAGGATTTACGTTATTCCACGTCCACAACGACTCGCTGTACTTTGACCATGACCTCAACGAAACCGGTGATATCCCCCTCGATTTCTTCGCCATCACCGATAAGATCGACCTCACCACCCTCAAACGCCTCCACTTCAAAATCGATTGTTTCCGACATCGAGCCGCCGACTGTCTGTGCTTTGCCGACTTTTTCCGCCAGCTTGCTGCCTATTCGCTGAGTCACGGCGGACTTCCTCAATTGGAGAACGTCGAGATCGAAAACTTTAGCGATTCGGAATGGCTCCGACCCCACCAGTTGCTTGAAGGGATGTTGACCCCCATCGGGGAGTTTTTGCGGACGTTGGTGGGGGCAAAACGAGTATTTGTCGACTTTGCCACTCCCGGTTATAAGATGTTTGATAATACCGACCGCATGCTGTCGGAATTCATCAATAAGCTCAATTTCAAACTCGTGGAGGCGTTCTTTTGTCTGCTGTTCCCCATCGACCTGACCATCACCACCAACTTACGCCAGCTTGTGCTCCCAGACTTTTTGACGCTGTTTGTCTACTATAAGCCCGAGTTTTACTCGTCGTGGCTCCATACGTGTCGGTGCTCGGGATGTGCCGAAGTCTTGGAGCGGATCCATCACCAATTCTATCCGTTGAAAAACTTTGACGAAGTTATCGATCATGATAGCACCTTTTATCTCGTCATTGGCTATATGCTCATGAAGCTTCAGTTCGATCGAGAAGTGTGCACTCCCATTAAGGAAAAAGTGTACCAAGTCGATCGGTATCCCATCTACAAAGGGCTGCCGTATACGCTTCACCATGGTTTCCATGATGATGATAGTTGTGGTTGTCGCCAACGCCCCGAGCTTGACCTGTTGGTCACCACCTATATCATTCACCAGCTCCGTCCGGTGATCCGGTACATTTCCCACCGGTTCCCTAAGCTCGAGACGGTGATGGTTCATGGCATTTACTTCCACCGGCGCGGCGACGACATGGTGCCGATGCACGACCAACCTCAATACCCTGACGATATCGTCGCCGCATCGGAGCCCCGATCATCGGCGCTGGAAACGGCTTTAGCCACCACCATTTAGCATATCTTTACTTCATCGCATCGAACACACAACCATTTTATTCCGTCATGACTAATGTCGATGACGTCGGGTTTATGGTGATTAATTTCCGACAGTCGCGTAGAGATAGGCAAGATCGGGTGACGACGGTCGGAGTCTAGATACCGTCGACGCCATCGCGGCGCGGCACGGTGACGTCGTTAACCACACCACCCCCCCCCCTGTGCTACAGTCTAAACCCATCGACCACGCCCCTGGCTGCCTCCATCGAAGCAATGGCACCTTGATCTGTCGTCGCCCCCGTCGAAGGTAGCACAAGACCTTCCGCCCCTTTTTTTCCCCTCGGGTGACGAGCGCCGTACCTCGCTCACCCCGCCGCGTACCCTGGCCGACGACGGCGGCGACGCTAATGGAGGAGAAAAAAAAAAAAAGTCGAGTGGGGGTTCCCGCCCGCCTTTATATCATGATTAGGCCACCTTCCCGTTTCATATGGTGAGACATACATCTCTCGACTGAAACGACGATGTCTCCAAATGGGGGATAACCCCGCTAATAGATGCGGTTTCATCTCCTAAAACCCCCCTTTCCCCCCCACTAATTTCGCGATGTCAGCCTCTGTTTCGCCCCCTCGCAGCATTCCTCACTTTAGCGACTCTGGGTGAGAGCCACCACTCGAACCATATAAACCCTACCGCCGCCACGATAAAAACAAATGTCGACAAACTACAGCCGTATTAGATTCTTGCATCAACAACTCGGAGCCGTATCGTTATCACCTCATCTCTAGGGTATTTGCTCGAAGTCGGGGAGGCCTGCCCGTGGCCCCGACGTGTCGTAAGGTGGTCAAATATTTTTTCAGGACCCGGGTTTTTGGGCACAGCACACACTCCACATCCAAACACACCGGTCGACACCAACTCACTTTTCATCCCCCGACAGTGTCCTTTTCGCCCCCCATTTCCCCAGCCGACACCACCATTTGCTGCTCCCGTTTTTGGTTTGACATTTCGGTAGATGAACGGACCGACTCCGGTGACTCCTACCGACCCTCATGACTTGTTGTTGATACACTTATACCAGTACCTTGTCGACCAAGGTCACCATGACACTGCCAACAGCTTGTTGCACGAGTGTAAGCGACAAAGCTTAGCCCAGGCGAACTCTGACTCCAACCAGCTGGAGTTTCTCCTCCAGTGGTGGCAATTATTATGGCTGGTACAACTGCTGGTGAACCCGCTGATGAACCAGATGTTCCATCGGATGATGGCATCTCAACCTAATCCTCGAGTCACTCCCCATATGGGTCCGCCTCAGAAGACTCCCGTGGCTCAACCACGAAATTACCCGCAACAACAGCGACCGGGGGACCACCTGCGACCAATCATGCCTCATCAGCCGTCGACAGGACCCCCTGGTATTCAACCAGGACCTCAGTTGACTGCTCAACAACAACAACAGCAGCAGCAGCAACAGCAGCAACAACAGCAACAACAACAGCAACAACAGCAGCAGCAGCAGCAGCCACCACAACAGCCACAACAACCCATGCGTCCACCATCAGCAGCGTCCACCATGGCCACCAACGGCGCTCCCGTGGCTGATCCTCCTAACCGCAAGCTCAAACAGCTGCCAATCCCGCAAATGAATCACTACCCTCCCAAGGGCACGCCTCAACCCGGCCATATGCCCCAACCACCAACGCCGCAGATGCAATCATACCCTCAACAACCCACTCAACAACGTCCCGGCCCGCAGCACATGAGGCCCGATCAACCGCCGCAACCAGGCCATCCGCCACTACCACCACTGGGTTCGGCTCAATCGTCAGCACAAGCCCAACCGCAACCGCGATATAAATGGCCCAACCAGCCAGGACAAGCGGCGCCGGGACCGGGTCCTCAAGGCCAAGCTAACCAGCCGATGATGACGCCGACGAATCTGGCTCCTCCCACTGCCGGAGGACAAATGGGTGGCCAACAAGCGAATATGATGCGTCCTAACCAACAAAACCCACCCACGGCTCCTAGTGGCCCTCAACGGGTGATGTCACAACCGCAAATACCACAAGGTCCCCAAGGAGGTCGCCAGCAACAAAACATGGTGCTGGCTCAGCTGGGTCAACCGGTGAATATGGCCCAAGCCCAAGCAGCGGGGCGAGTACCCAACCAAGGGCCTAATCTGGGGCCCCGAGGACCACAAGCCCATCAAGGCCCTCCCGGACCCCACCCGGGAGCCAATCAAGTTCACCTGGCACCGCCTAATGCTCGAGCTAACCCGGCTCTTCCCGGGGGACCTAGTGGCCCTTCAGGAGGACCACCCCAACCACCCCTGGATGATAAGCTGGCGATGTCGACGAATCTGGACGGGCGCCAACTGCAACCACCAGGGCCCCAACCGGGTAGTCAAGCGCCACCACTGCAGCAAGGAGCTCCCGTGGTGTCTCTGGACGCCGACTTTAATTTGTTGGGCGATCAGTTTGGTGGCGATGCCATCAATTTCGACTTGATGCCGATGGATGCTCTGGCCGATATGGACATTAATCTCATTCCCGAAGGCAACATGCAAAACACGAAGTTTGATACCGACTGGTTTTCCATGGGGTTTTAGTAGCTACGACGTCGGATTTATTAATTTATCAATTCCGAGCGAGTGGTTTAACATTGTGATCGAAATCTAAGGCGCCTCCAAGCACCACCTAATTCAGCTTATGAGATATCAACCTCCAATTACAACCTACCAAGTCCCCAATCAAGAGATAGTTAATAAAGCAAGACAATCAAAACCCCGTTTGAATTACCATACTCTCAAAATTTCCCATGCTTTCTTAACCAATTGAGTTCGAAGTAGCTAAGCCACATTGATCATCTGGGATAAATCAGCATTCCATCTCGTATCACTAAACTTTAGCATTTGTTAGTAAACATCACTACCAAACCAAATACTAATCACAACTGAAATATTAAAGTTTACACCAAAGAACATTTAATGATCCTGGTAATCTTTCTACATTAGCTGTGACATTAGTAATTGACATAACTAGTATTATCTCCATCATAAGATGTAGTAATCCTCAAGGTCAATTGGCTTAACGATTGTGGTTTAGCTCTTACTCAAAGTCAATGTCGATTGACATTACGGTTACGTCACGACGTCGTGTAGTCGATGTAGCATCACGCCACTCACTTTTAATAGGTTTATATTTAAGCTTTTTTATCGGCACAACCAACTTTTTTTTTTCGCATGAGATTAACAAATCGTTTTCGCACAGGACCGTTTCTCCCTCGGTTATTTCCAGAGACTACCACCATTAAGTCATAACTAATAGCTGAGAGATCAAATTGACAACACCTACAACATTTCTAACTCTTAGATATCAGTTCCACTCCATTTGTGATGGGTATATCATTGCCAATGGCGCGTTATCAAACTGCCATTCGACTGGTCTGGGGTATCGGGTTAGCCCCTGCACAAATCATATGCGCCCTCCGTACATCGCAGGAAAAACAAACCCAAGTGCAGTAACCGTGTGGGATCATCATCCGATAAACAAACCAGGTTTTGCCCCGACAATCCGCAGGCAGTGGGTGTGAACTGGACGCTGTCGACACCTGGTGATGTTTGCCCAGTTATCAAGGGTGTTTTCTCGGGATAAGGCGGGCGAGGCGCTGGACTGGGGCATCGACGACCTCCAACCGCCTCCCACCATTGGAAGAGGACCCGAGCCCACGCTATCACCACTCCCCAAAGCGTTTGATCTCAAGTACTATCATTACAAGTACGGCGTGCCCTTGGTGAAGCAGAATAACCGAAACTATGCCCTTTATGCCCATCATTATTTGAGACTCCACAACAAATGTCCTCAGTTTTGGGAACAACTCAAATACTCGCTTATCGTGCTGAATCTCCTCGACGATGCCATGATCCTACTGAAGAATGACCAGGCGTTGGCGCTGCTAAAGCTCGACCCACCGCCGCTGGGAAAACCGGTACAATTACCTCAACTCCCAATCCTGGCAGTGTCCGACACTCCTCAAGTGACGTGTCGCCAATCGTATAACATCACTGTCCCTCATCAATACCGTCTGGGACGGATATTCACCGTGATTCTGTTAGTATTGGTGATGCTTAAACAGCCGCTTTATGGTAAGGCTTTGTCGAGAAAACATCTCCCACTTGTCCACGTACTTTTACTCCAGGCGGTGAAGATCATCAAGTACCGTCGATTGGCCGTGGCGGTGGCTCTGAGCCAGACGCTTGCTACCCTTACCCAGTTTTTGGCAGCAAACTATCGCATCAACAAACAGATCATTTCGCACTTGTTGGCATTAAAGCACGACGAACAGTTTGGCTTTCTCGGAGAGGAATCAACCGATACGTCCCGCAGCCGCATCCACCGCCACTTGGTAGGAGCAGTTAACTTTTTGGCGTTCAATTTGGTGACGCTGATCGCAAAATTGATGCCGATGGTACTGGCGGACGTGTTTGAACAATACTGTACGATTAACTCGATCAACTTGGCAATTTTGGCGCCCCTGTGGTCCGAATGGAAGGCACAGGTGCCCCATCACACGGGACCGGTGGACGAGGTGGTGTTTTTGATCAACAAGTTCAACCAGCTTCGCAAGGTATTTGTCTGTCAATTACTTCTGATTGAAGCGCTACCATCGTCCAATTTCTTTGTCTATAAATTGATGGACCACCTTGAAATTGACGATCACCATGATTCTACCACCTGGATGCCATTTTACACCAAGTTGACACACTTACGTCTGATTCTCAACCAGTTTAACTCGACCACCGACACGTTTGGTCAAATGTTTACTGATTTAGATCATCTTTACCCTCGTTCCCCCGGTCGTGAACATGAAGATGTGCTTACGCTTCTGAATGCGGTCGCGTCGAAAGAACCATCACATTTGGACTCATTGGTGGATAAACTCAATGGTCTTTCCACCAACGTGCAATACTTTGTCAAGTATCATCAGCTGACGGCTAACGTCACCAGCGTCGATGAACTTCAAGAGAAGCTTGAGATATTCCGACAATTCGCCGACGATATCGGTGCGGTCCAGGAGATGCACCGATTATTCCTTAATGAACTCGAACGTGATTCCTTCGGGGAGCTGACGCTGACGCTGCTGGTGGTGTCGCTGCCGCAACAAAGCAAACTGGACCGGCCATTTTCCCTCAAGCTGTTCCACACGCTGGGGTCGAAGAAACGGAATTCGCTCCCGCCACTTCTGACGCTGTCGACTCCCGAAGCCGATACCAGTCTGAGAAAATCAAAACGAATGTCGAATGGGCTTTCGCTTGGCTTGTTGACCGTGGTTGAAGAACAACACGACAAAACTCATGGTCGCAGCTTAAGCGAAAGTCTCAAGTCGCCAGCAGGGCTGGCGGCTTATGAAGACAACTACAACATGCCGCCGCCGTCGTACGATGCCTATAATCATAATTTGCTCGAACAATTTCTGAGCGCTGCCACGCCGCCGCTCAAAGGTCTGAAGCGGTTTAACCGATATCTGATGAATCTGGTGCTGCTGAATATTAGCGGCCTCACCGATATGATCACGGCGACTCAGCTCACCAACTATGACGACATCGATAACGACGATCTGAGGTTTCTGCGCGAGGAGCTAAAGCAGAAGTTGGAAGAGTCGTTCGATCGCATATACAATCTCGAGCTGGAAAATCGAGCGCTTAAGCTGACCGGCGACGCCCCTTATCCTCAAGAAGCGGTGGTGCGACCGGGGGCGATGGCCAAACCGAACCCGGCGTTCCTCGCTGCGCTTAATAAGAAGATGGAAAATTGATAGACGCAGCAAAGACGTCGAGGGGTCGTAGAATATTTTCCTGCTCGGCAATACTTAATATAATGTACTATAATCGCCTCGGTCTAGGGGGCTGATCCCGCCCAGTTGGCGATGCAAGAACCAAATGTCGGAGAGAGATTTTCTACCACGCGATCTGTGGGTTCACGACATGGAATCCGCTAAACAACCGACCTGCAGTGGCTTTTTTGTTTTCGAAAGATTTCAAAAGTAAGGCACAAAGCTGGGTGAGGCGACAAAGCCGAGCGAACGCCACAAACTGCACCGTTATTTCGACCCAGGACACGATAATTTTCGACCACAAAGCATGGTGAAGTTATTAAATTAGATGGAACTTTATTTTTCGTGTTGTTTGTGACCAATGCATTTGTGACTACAGAATACTTTGACGTTAGGCGATAGGTACATTTACGGACAAGAAAAACCCTGAGGACGAAACGGGGATAACCATCGCCGGCGAATTTTCTATGAAAGAAAAAGTCTGCAGGGCCCAGCATTAGCAAAGAAAAAACGTCACCGACAATTTGACAGCATCACCATCACGGCAGCAGGTATTATAATGTCACCGTGAAAGAGAGGGGTTGTACTCGGTTACGTAAGGTTCTTCAGGGCCAAATTTCATCTCCTGATGAAGGTAATTGGGGATGACCCTGCGGGAGCTACATGAATAGGGACGCCAACCCTTACTTTAATAACTGGTGGGTGGGTTTAATTTGAAAATATACCCCCATTTTGTGGACTTGACATCGAGAATGATAATAGACAACGGGGTCATAATCTCTGGGAAACAATTTGCGAGTAAAATAGCCTCGATGGCGTCATGGTGACCAGGCGACGAAGTATGGCGTCCAGCACGTCATTCGGGCACCCCCAGGGACAAACAGACACCTTTAAGATAACACCACATAACCGGCAACTCTGGAAACGAATATTTTACGAGACAAAAACAACCTTACCACAAATTGGTTCGCTTAATCTTGATCGATCGCGAGTGGATGGTACGATAGATAACCTCTAAGTTAAACTAAGTTAAGTAAACGGGAATCTAGTGAGTAGATAAGACGAAGCTTGGCTCGCTTGGCTTGCTTGGCTTGCTTGGCTTCGGGTGGTAGAAAATGTGTCCATGTGACTAAGGTGACGTTTAATGACAGAGACGATGAATCGCGTTAGCTAATCGTGAAGCGCAAAATTAGCGACGGCGGCGATCGCCACTAATTGCCCTAACTAGTAAAGGCGCAAAAAAGAGAGAACCGAGTGCAAGGTAACTTGTGCATTTTGTCGCGGATCGGGAACGACCCCCCGATCCGAGACCCGAATCAAGACTTAGACATGGATAAATTGGGGTTTTATAGTGCCGCCGCGCGTCGACATCGAATCCAACCGATTGATTGTCTAAGCCTCGTCATTATTTGACCCTTTTGCCTCAGGCATCGGAAATATCACTCCGAGTGGCCTCCACAGTGATTCATCTGTCATTTGACCGTGCCCAGATAATGCCGACAGCGGGGTTAAACCAAGCCAGCAATCACCTTGGGTTTGTCGTGAGGATTGGTAACTGTGGCGATGACGTATTGCCAAGTGGGGGTGTTGGCTTGGGAGGTGTCAATGTCGGCTCCGACGTCGGCGACGTGGGCGGCAATTTCCGCAACAGCGTCTTCGACCGTAAATGGTACCGAGGGAGCGGGGTGGCTAAAGTCGAGACGCGATGGCGGCGCGTCGTAACTAGTCACCGTTTCGGAACCATCGCGGAGTTGGTGAGGGGTACGCGGCACCACCGCCGGCTTCCCCGGCACGTCCCGAGGACAAAGCTGCCACAAGTTAGCGTCGTAAATCTGGAGCACCAAAAACAAGTTATAGTCAGTAATCGTGGCAAGAGCGTAGAACTGGCGCGCTACCAGGGGGAGGGCACCTAACGGTCCCGAAGGCGCCACGAGGTACGGTAATATCCGGTCGAAGCCAATCGCCAAATACGGAAGCTCATCGAGTCGCCGGAGCACCGTCACCACTCCCTGGTAGTCGTGAGCTGCCGGCAAATTGACGGCAATGGCGCCGTCAGTCGCGGCGGCGCTCTCGACCTGCGCCACCGACCGATGGTAGCGCACGAGCCAGGTGAAAAAGCGCGACGGGCGCTCGAGGTGCGAGTGGAGATTAGCCCGGACGAACGCCTCGACGATGTCCCGGTACTCGGAGTCGGCGCCGCCGTGGCGCTGGATCAGCTTCACCACCGTCAACGGATCGACGTACCCGTAGCGCCGGATGACGGGGACGAGCGCCAGCACGAGCGCCCGGCGGTCGGCGAAGGCGGCGGGCGCCAAGGCGACGGCGC